>OX235266.1:28899367-29499367 GCA_944472135.2 Trichobilharzia regenti
TATTCTACACTCACGTACGTAGGTGTTAGCAGTCAATGATAGGCGAATGTACAGCGACAATATATATCTCCACTCCATTTCGGGCATTATTTCTAAATATTTTGTTTAATTTTTCTGTTTGGATATATGTTTTGTTTTTTTACCTTTGTTCTTCTATTGCTTTTATCTGAGGTGTTTTATACTTGTATTTATTATGTGTGTATTTTACATTCTAAGTGATCGGAATCCTTATTTTATTTATTTTTTTCTTTCGCTTCCTGCATTTTTTCTGTTTCTGTATTTTTCGCCACTGTGTATGTCTCTTTAAATGCAGATGGCAGATTTTTACTGATCCCAATGACTGTTTCCTTAAGCTTACCACTACTGCTGTTGAATAATTTATAGGTACGGTGTCAAACATATATTTTATATTTTCAACCTTTTTTCCAGGAAACACTATATGTTTTCATAAAATAGGCTGAAGTTTTTCAAATGGTTTTATCAAAACATTTATACCTGAGGGAATAATAACAAGACGATTGCAGCGAATAAAATTCTCATTTCGACGAAGTCATCAACTAGGCTGTACATTCGCTTATTTATAGTAAATGGGTTGGGAAGTTCCGGGACTATTTTCGGTGATACGTAAAATTAAGAAAATTGAAAATCTACTTAGGTCCATATACAAGAGTCTTAAACCTAAGAAGACTTCTGAACAAGTCGAGTCCGTTCAGAAAAAGATGCCTAATCTAGAATTGAAACGTGACACTGAAGCAGAAATCCTTTGGAAATGCCTTTTCGAATCTCTGAGGAAAACATACTTCGCCACAAGCCCGGTACTGATGCTTTCCTGGAGGAAACTGTTCAGTCAGGATGCGAAAGATAAGTTGTCGCATTTGGCCACTTCAACGTATATATACCAGTTTACTTGCTCGCGAGGAGCTGAGTTACTCGGTCGCACCATTCGCCAACTTGAAGAACGCGCTCATGAACATTTTACAGCCTTGCTAGTAAAAGGAGAACGGAAATTTGTATGTAGTTCAGTGACAGAACATCTAGTCAACTCAGTGCCTTTCAACAAATCCCTCAAATCATATTCAACATTCGATCAAACCTATCAACAGAGTAAAATTAAAACATCTGGGCCTAGCCGATGAACTAGTCATCGAAAATCTCAAACCTACGCTTTACATCCAAAAGAAATACGTCCAACCCTTGTCCCTGCCATGGCCATCATAAACAGGTGATAGTGACTACACCATTACCTTTCTTATCTAAACATCTTGTTTATTCATGTTATTTTTAATTTTTTCTTAATCCCTATTCACACCAACATATTTTCTTATCCGAACTTCCCGCATACTTTGTTATTTTATCATTTCTACATATTTAATCGCTAAAATTAACTGGCGCCGGGTTAAGGGTGATGAAGAATGCGCTGACCCCGGGTTGAGTTCACCATTGCACCTCAGTGGGTTGAAACTCACAACGGACCCTAATCGGGTGCTCTAAGGCGTGCAGTTTTTGTCAGTGGGGAGGCCTGACGGTCCTCCCTCTATTATGTGCATAGGTGGCACAGTGGTTAGGACTCTCGCTGACCATGCACATGGTCCGAGGTTCGACCCCCCGCCGACGCACACCCGATATCTATGGTCGGCCTGCAAAATTTGACCTACCGATATCCATGCTGAAAATTACATACTTGTACCAAAAATACAGTGTGGAATCAAGCTGTAATAAAAAATAAAGAAAATAAAAAACTAAAATAAATAAAATTGTATAAAAAATTATTCGTTTCATCAGTTATGGTCGTACTAGATTTTTTGTCCGGCCATCCCGTCTAGTTTGTTACTTCTGCATTTCTAACTGCACAACAAGTCAATCATCTCAGTGATTGTGATGTTACTTTGTTTAAGTTCTATCCGTCCCCGCTGTCTATCATGGCATTTTTATTCCTAATTGTAAACCTACTAACTTGACCTGAAGTATTTCTAGGATAATGCTACAGCCTTTCCACCTCACTATATTCTGTACTCGATCGCCACGTTTACTAGACTTTGAAGTTTTATTAATTTGGCCTTTCACCTGGAATAGTTCTGGAACTTCACCTATTTACCATAAATAAACGAATATACAGCCTAGTTGATGACTTCGTCGAAATGAGAATTTTATTCGCTGTAATCGTCCTTTCATTGCTCTCTATGGTCAAATGTGTGTGTTCCGAGATTTATATCTCTATTTGATTTGCAGAAGTGGCCGGAAAATTCTCCTATATTGTTGATGGAGGTACTTTGCTGATGTCTGCCTGAATTTTCCTCGTAACTACCTTTGTAACTTAGTTTGATTTTGTGGTCATCACTTTTGGCTATCCTTCAGTGTTGCGTGAAGAAAACAATGAACCGGAGATAAGTTAACAGTGGTCAGCGGATGTAGAAATTTTTGAAAGTTTTCTGGTTAGACTGGAATTCACTTTCACCGTGAGATAGTGTTGTAACGACCGAAACCGACTCGTTGTAGCCTGAGCGCAAGAAACCGATCTCTGCGTCCTACTAGACAGCTGACAAAACTTCCTGCAGAGATGCACAGTCAGAAAACACTCCGAAGACGGCAAAAGGACGATTGCTCGTGGTCAAATCTCTGTGGTTCTTTTCAGCAATGATAACATCGAAAACCCAAAATCGCCTCAACCGTTCTGTTAGGCAGCTGCCATACCGATCCAGTAGTCTGAGTTTTAAAGTGAATGGTGTAGAACGAAATGAGATGACTAAAGTTCAGCCATATGATGTAGCTTAGAATCCAGTAGAGCATTCCCGACAAAATGGAGGTGGGTGGGATCGAAACTCTCTCCACAAGAACTACACATCAACGATTCTCAATGACAGTTCAAGGTCAGAATGACATATATTCACTTAAACAAAATCCAATCGTTAAACAACACATCACCGATATATCGAATTGATAAATTACTAAGCAGAAGAAGTGGTGATATACAGTTAACAGAATTAAAATTTATCATTTCAGGTATGAAATCTGGGTTTAATTAGAATATTGTTTGTGCTGCGTATTCTTGTTTATGACAAACTATTGTCCCACATTTAACATCATATTAACCATTTTGAAGATTTACGTATGTATATATGATCTACTAATCTCATACTCTTTTGTTTTCATGTTTAACAGTTCAAATGGGCATCATTGTGTTGATAATATTCGTTACCATCTTAACTCTGATAGCTGTCGCTTCAATTATATACCATGTATTACGAAAAGATAAGCCTGAAAATGTAACTGTCATTCAGGTTTGGTAATCATTGGGCTAGTATGATTATCTCCGATGATTCTCGGTAGTTTTTACAGTGTGAAGAAATAAATGATTGAAATATTACAACAATCAATACCATATGTAGAGAATTTACATAATTTTTTATTTTATAAACTCAGTGGAATCAGAGTTTACTGAGTCTATTCAAACTGTACTCTTTTGTCTGTATTTCTTACAAGAATCCTAATTTTGCTATGAGAACTAAAATTGGTTATATTAATTAATTAATTCAATAAACTCAATATGTATTTTAAGAGATGACAAGTTGTCTTTGCTTATGAGAAAAGAGACACAGATTCTTTCCATTTGAAATGTCCATCAAATTACAGGAGGGTGAATTTAAAACTTATTAACCAGAACAGAGATTTTCTGAGATTGAAAAGTCATGAATGCGGTTCATTTATCCTGCGGTTTCGGTTTGCAGTGCAAAATTAAGGCGTTAAATTAGTATTAGGAGAATATGTGATCAGCTGTCATACTCCGGTTTTATTTATTTATTTTTCATATACACTCCAACGTATTTTCATAATTATGTACTTGAGTCTTTTTCTTCATGTTCGGCATGAATCAAATCTGTAATTTTCTTAAGAATTTTGATTACCATAACAGGCAGCTGGCTGGTAGCTGAAATTGCGCGAATTTTTCTTTTGACGTGTTAACATTCTTAAAGGATGGGTAGCAATGAACGTGCGTCGGTGGCACAGTGGTTAGGACTCTCGCTGACCATGCACATGGTCCAAGGTTCGACCCCCTGCCGACGCACACCTGATATCTATGGTTGGCCTGCAAAATTTGACCTACCGATATCCATGGTGAAAATTCCACACCTGTAGCAAAAATACAGTGTGGAATCAAGCTGTAATCAAAAAATTAAAAAAATTAACAAGATTCGTATGCATACACAGAATACTGATATTCTGAATAATTCTTAAACACATTGTCTCATATATATTTTCGCGTGTGATGCACACTTAAATCAAGTTAGTAGGCATACAGCCTATTGAATTAGGCATTTTATTTAAAAGAAGAGACAGGAAAGAGAAATAAACGATAGTAAATTGAAACTGGTCAACGCCAAACGTGTAAAACATGGAGATATTATAAAATTATAAATTCATGTTTAACGTATCTAAATTGGATTCTAGAAACGCCCTGTTGTTATTAATTATTATTAGTCAAAGGATATTCCGCTGATTTTGAAGATAAGTATTGTGAAGTATGTCAAATTTTACATTCCTCTATGCAGTAAAAGATATGTGGAATAATTCGACCTCAGCTATGGATGTTCCACTTTAAACACTATATTAATAATAATCCCCAAGGTTTTGAGTGGAACATAGGGCTTCAACAACACATCTCTACTTTGTCCTATCTTCTGCTGTCTTCTTCAGCTGGGTCCACAAATGACCATAATCTCTCATCCCCTCCTCACATGATCTCCAGCATGTCACCCTAGGAAGACCGACTCCTTACTTTCCATTGGGATTCCACTCGAGTGTTGGTCTGCATTGCGCGCGATGGCATTCAACGGTTTCCTCATTGTATGCCACATCCATCTCCATTTTCTCTTACAAATTTGTTGAGCGATTGGCTCTTGGTTGGTCTGTTCCCACAGTTTCTTGTTACTTTATTCATTCTGGCCATTCGATCTTCATTATGGAGTCAGCTATTGAAGGCAGCTGTTAATAAAAGTCTGCAGCACCTTGTTGGAAATCCTTCTCGTGACACGCTTGCCCATACGTAAGAATTTGCTGACTTCACATTTGTGTTGAAAGTCCAAATCTTGTCCTTTGTTCTGTGGAGCGCAGAGGATTTCCAAACTGGTTTAGGGTTAATGAAGGCTTATCTTGCTTTTCCGACTCTGACTTTGGCATCTTCTTTTGTCTCGCCTGTAGTAGAAACGATGCTTCCTGGATAAGTGAAGGAAGTAACCGCTATCAACTCTTTCCCTTTGATGGTGACTGGTGCTGGTTGTTGTTGCTGTTGTTGTTGTTGTTGGCTGGCTATTTGCATCACCTCCGTCTTCTCTATTTTCAAGTGAAGTCCTGTCTTCGCTGCCAGCTTTTCCAGCCAGTTTGTTGGTTTTCCCCTGTAAGTCTTCGAATTTGTGTGACATTAGGCACAAATCATCCACACGTGAAATCCAGATCTTCTAGAGTCATCTTGTCGTTGGTCCAGCGTTTTCTTGTTTCTTCGCTCCTAGCATACAGTCTGACGCATAATCCAGTCCAACTTCAAACATTAGTGAGATAATTATTGTTGGTGGCGCAAACGGCTACGCGAATAGAAAGAATATAGAAGTGTGCAGGAAGGAATCAATTACCCATTTCTATTGCTACATATTTTGAACGTATATTGTTTGAACTGTTCATTGCACTCGTTTTTATTATCGTCGAAATTTACTGATCCTGATCAAGTGGTATTGAGGAAAGTATCTTTTAGTGATATGCTAATTTGGATGGAGATTCACTGTCACATTAATTTTGAGGCCGCGTCACAGTGTTTAGAATAGATTTTCTTATAAAATAACACAGACTAGTAATACATTCACAAATAAGAGACAATAGACAGTTGTTTTGTCTATGTTTTGGACTCCTCATAAACTTAAGGTGGAAGTTGTGCTACGAACAGCCATCCACTGGTCAGAAACTTCCCCGCCCAATAATAATAATTTGCTTTATTCCAAAACAGTACTTGCTACACAGAATGGAATTCTCAGCATTTTACTACAGTATTCCATCCTGTTAGTACATTAACAATCAATAAAATTCTACATAGATTGAGGGTAATCTCGGTTAGTTTTGACAACAACATATTAACATGTCGTTAGCAAAGCCAAAAGCTGAACAGTGTTTGTAGGTGTTAGAGAAGTAGATGCTAGCATGTTTACTGGCGTGAGCGGTAACAAAATGGTCGAGATATACGGAGTGTGAAACAACGAAGAGAAATGTTTTAATTAGAGTTTGTAAGGAAGAAAGAATCAAAGCAGGACATAACAGAAAAAATAGAAAAGAAGAAAACAAAGAAAGAAAACGTTGTACCTATAAATGATGATTTGGAATAATGAGATCCAGTTGTTTTACTGACTATTTAATAAGTTGTAGGTATCACGCGTAATGCTTTCTTTATCGCACAGAACACGAGCCAAGTAGAATGTAGTTGAGATTTTGTACTTGCTAGTGCAAGCATATAGTTTCCTATATAGGCTTCTGGTTCTGGCTGATGAGATACAATGGGAGAGTTGTGAATGAAGAGGGTGGTGTGAGTTAGATAGAATGGACTTATTCCATTTTTCACATGAGTACAAGTGCCTGTCGATAAGGATATTAACAAGCTGGTTAAGTGGCACGTTGCTTACCGTGCTGACAACCTTTAACATCCTACGTGATAAGATATAGTATTTCTTCAGTAGCCTTGGAAAAACTAAGGGGGAACAACAGAGAATAATAGGCAGAATGCGAGGGTTAACGAATTGTAGGAGTAAGGGTTGGGTCTTAACTTCTTAATGTAGAAGGTAAGACGGAATATTCTATTAGGAGTCATCAAAGTATGAGATGACCAGGAAATATCAGCAGACAGGATGACGCAAAGATATTTAATTTCCGACTTGGTCTCTACTTCAGTGCCATCTATGTTGCACTCCTCGTGAGTGCTAACCAGTTTGTTTAGGTCAGATTTATGCCTAGAGGTGAAATTGACTGTTTGGCATTTAAGGTTAGACCGTCTTCCTTGTACCACTGGCTGATTTCTGATAAAAAGCCATTTAGTTTGGAGCAATCACTTTGACATTTGACAGGCAAAGATACAGTCAGGTCGTCAGCATATTTGACAAAATTAATGTCATTTGAAGATGGTAGGTCATGTAGAAAGAAAGGAAGGAGAAGTGGGGGGGGGAGTACAGCACCTTGAGGGACACCAGCTTCAGTGAGCACAGCAGGGAGGATTTGTCTTTGTATACAGTGTACTGCATTCTGTTTGAGAAGTAGGAATGCAACCAGTTTGTGACCCAGGACTCGGTTTGTGTCATCGAGAGCTTATTTAGCAAGGGACATCTAGGTACAGAGTCGAAGGCAGAAGTGAAGTCGAGAAACGTGCAGCGGACGTATTCGGCACCTTTATCTAATGATGAGACGATACTGTTGTGTAAGACGGCTGCAGCGTCTAAAGTGCTCCCACTTTAACTCTATGCACATTTTCGGGGTTTTCGAAGCTTTTAAGGGAGGGTTCAAGTTTACGAAGTACTAGTTTTTCCATCAGCTTTAGAAACGGAATAGTAATGGCAATGGGTCTGAATTTTACATTATTGCTATTAGCAGGTTTAGGGACAGAGTTTATTTTAATGTCTTTCCATGCAACAGGTACAACGTTTTTCGAAATAGAAGCTTTTAGGATGTTAGCAAGTGGAGAACATTACGCATCTGCACATTGTTTTAGAATATATGCAGGTATACCATCAAGGCCGAGGCTGCTTGGGGGGTTAAGCGTTTCAAGATATTTTAGAACATCGAAAGTATTAGAGTCATGAATGTTATCAGCTGCGTGATTTGTAATATTAGAAGTAATTATAATAGAAGGAGAGTGTATAAAAGACTGATTAAGAGCGTTTACATCGTAAGAGGGAAAAAATTGCACCGCTTACTATTGCCAGTAATTTCATCGAAAAGTTGCCACATTTTAGTAGGAGATTTGCATGATTAAAGTATGTGATTATATATAGCATTAAGATTTTTGACTTTAGATTTGATTTGAGCATTAATCTTTTTAAGTCTTAACATATCTTTGGATTTATATAATGTTTTTTTGCCTGCGCAGTTGTTTGAGACGAGGAAATGAAAAGCGGTCAAAGCTTTGGAATAGTGTTTGTTTGGGACAGCATATATCGAGGCAGAACTTAAGATAGTCCCTTATATTGGCGATTGTGTCATCTAATGTATTTTCATTGAATAAATCCCAGTTAGTATTTTTTAACATGTGCCTGAGATTAAGTAAGTTGTCAGATGTGTTGCATCTTTGTTGTGTTTTCATAGACAGGTGTGAGAAGACTTTAATATGCGTTTTGTTGTATTTTTTTGGTAAAACGCGAACAATGCAGTGATCAGAGTTAAGGATTAGTGCACGTTTACGTGCTTCATATATTCATTTGTCGTTTGTGAAAACTAGATCGAGTGTTTTGTCAAGTCGAGTGGGAAATTCGACTATCTGACTATGACAATGAATCAAAGTCATAAGAATTTTTATTGTGGCTCTGTAGCCATCGTCGAATACCTATCCTTAACGAGTGTGACTCTGTGGTAAAAGTGTTGTTTACAATTTCCGAATGCTGATGGGTCGCTGGTGAAGGTTAGTCTGAGTATCGGGTAAATAAGAAGGAATAGGTATTCAGTATTATTGATTATCAGTGATCTATTTCTGAATTCATTTTGCAACGAAATCTATCAAACTGTCATAAAACATTGGGACCAGTATCGACTGAAATATATTTCGCTTTTAGCAGTGTACATATGGCGTGAGACGATAGTGAAACTATAATACCTCTGCTCTGACCAGATTTGATGCTGTGCAATAAATAAATAAAATGATTTTTATTGAATTATTCAGTCTGAATAGTCAAAAATACTTATTGAACTTATATCTGACGGTGAATGTAGACATTCAGAGGATACTAAAGATTTTGAAATAATAGAGAAGATTTGTAGTTCAGGTGAATGATTTTGAATTAATTGTCTTCTCTGAACTGGTTGACTTGATTGCTAGGCTTTTGTTATCCTTCTGGACAACATCTTCAGTGCAGGTTTTAGTGTTAAATGAACACATTTGAATTCTTCATGAATGATAAAATTGTGTCTACTGATAACGATCTTTGTGACTGGTAGTTGGTTTACATCTTTATTGTTCATTCTTATTGACTGACGTGGAATTTGAACTTCCTTGTCATGATCTGAATTACTTTATATTAGCTAGAAAATTTGGTTTATGTTTGTTGATTGCTGATTCAATTGAGTACCAGGCTTCTGGAAACTCTTTGTCACATTTGGATTTCCTTCTATTTGAAATTTCTATATTATCTCGATCGAATTGGTGACCATAATTATCTACATGCATCGATGTGAAAGAATATATATCATGCCTGTTTACAGCTACTTTGTGTTCTTGGATTTGGATTGGAAGGGGATGCCCAATTTACTGATGTAATGTCTGTTACAGTTGATACAATTTATCTACTAAATGGATGTTTCAGTTTGCACAATATTGAATGAAGTGATTGGGTTGGCTTGTGTGCCATATCTACTTCAAACAGTCTTTGATATCCTGGTTGTTATTTCAGAGATATTTTTGTGTAGTCTTTGATGATGGTTCTTGTTGGTGTTATGTCTTCAGTTTATACAGTTTTTAGTGAAATTGTGAGGATATCCCTTCTTTATGAAGAGAGTTAGTAGGCATTTTCCTCTATTTTCTTCAACACCGGGGTTCTACAGTGTGTTTAAACTCTTTTAAACGATATCTGCAAGTAGATTCTTTTGTGGGTAATTGAATTATTACTAGATAGAGAGAGAGTGAGAGCATTTTCGCATCTTAATAATGGGATAGATGGGGAACGAGTAAAGTGATTTGTAAGCTTCTTGACAACAAGGAGATAATGTGGACTTTCTATAGATGTAGTTTTTATTTTAAAAGTATATCTTAAAAAAAGCATCCAGGTATCAAGTATTGTATGGTGTGAAAATGTAAGGTGAAATATTATTGTTCTGTCATGCTATTCAGTCACGTGTGATCACTTAATTTCGAATGAGAATGCTTCAAACAGTCTTGTTACTCACACGAATTCCTGATAAGTTTGTGAATTTTCTCAGCAAATGTCTAGTATTTTCAGATTTGTGTGACTGAGGTGATGATACTATCATAGCTTAATCTCTAAACACTGTGAAATATTATCTGTCTGCTATTTGCAATAGTGCATGAAACGGTTTCGATTTCCACAGAGTTTGCAGTAGAGTCCAAGTAACAACTGAATTCAAATCTAAGCCTCAAGAATTCTTATATGAGATTAAAATAACTATACAGTGAAGTCTAAGATCGTCTTGTCAGTTGCAATCAACATGGTGAAACGAGGGAAAACAATAAATAGTGAAGTTTAATTCAACGCAGATACATCCAGACGACGTGTCCTAAATAGGTCCAAATGCGCATACTGGATTCTAATGCTGGTCACCATCCACCAAATAACTTCTAAGAAACTAGCGAATACAATATTGTCAGACCCCGAGCAACCTCTCTGCAGCGATCAAAGCAAGTTCGGAGACATTACGTAGCATCGCTGAGGAAACCTGTATGGAAGGACATTGGAACTACCTGAAAGGTGATGTTCAAGGAAACGCGTACAACTGTTCTTATAGGAAAAAAGAGACAACACGGAATGTATCTGAAAGCCAGTCGAGGAAAGGAGGAAGGTGAATCAGATAACTCAATGCAAAGATGGACAAAAGGGAAAGAAACTGGCTGTCATCGATCGCTTCGGAGAGTAGGAACATCTAAGTGACCGTCACTCTGATGAACTACGATCCAGCTGGAGATTTTAATTCGTCTCTCTTAACTCACTGGTTCACACAGTCAGTGATGAAATGGTTGACTGTAAGTCGAATGACGGTAGTATCTCAGTTGTTGATGTGGTTGAGAGAGATGGTTGACCCTGCAGATACTCTGCATTAAGAAGTGTTCAAATAAATCTCCACCCTCATATACGCCACTCCTCGACATTGACTATCTCGGATGTGATTATGATTATTATTACTTTTTACCTTCACGTTCCAAGTGGAACATAAGGCTTCAAGCTAGAAAGCTTGAAGTTTCTGTAGTAGTGGTGATTATTTTTACAGGATGGGGTTACTCAATCTTCTTTCTTTACCAGCTTTATTAGTGGCTTGGCGAGGTAAAGGAGTGCGTCGATCGGGGATCGAACCACGAACCATGTGCATGGTTGGCGAGCGTGCTAACTGCAATGCTACCGACGCTCGGATGTGATGCTTAAAATCTATTGGAAATCACATGGCAACCTTTAAAATTACATTTTCTTAAGAACATTTTAGTTCAGCATCCAGCTTATATGCCTTGATAGGCTATTTAATGTGTCGTGGCAGTTGAGATGGCTTTCTGCTACCTGGGTCATAAGTTGTGAGTAACAGCTGCAAGCGATTCTTGTTAAAACCCGATGTTCTCTGTATACTTCCTGTCATTAGCTTATAATATGAAAGAGAGTGGAACGATGATTTTGTATAGTTTTGCATTAAATGTTATAAATGCCAGTCCTTTCCATCAGAACATGGTGTTTATCCCTTGTTTGAAAGAAACCTTTGTTTACGACTTAAGGAAAAAGTCATCATTTTATATATATATATATATATATATATATATATATATATATGACACATCGTGAATCCGTGTGTTTAAATTAATATAATTGTGAGCAATGGTTTATGCTGTTAACGCCATCTAGTTGTTAATACTGATATTTGAAATGAAATTATCTAATGTATACAAACAATAGCTGTGGAAAAAGCATTATATAGTGAATTCATAAGTTTTGGTAGGATCCATCAGCTGAATACTCTACGAACATTATTATTGTTATTTGTACAACTCCGTTTTAAGATTAAATACACAAAAACACTTGAACATTGTGACAACGGAAATGCATCAGCATGCAATTCGTTCTAGTAGTGATGATGGCATCCTAAGTTGATCACTCACACGATATTTATTGGATTGTGATCATACGGCTACGTTGAATAATAAGCAGGGTAATAAAGGTGCTCTTGTTTTTGTTGAATCCCGCATGATCAATCAGATTAGAGAAGCCTAATCTATGCATACAAAAGGAGACGGTAATTGGGTTAAATCGACCTTGGCAGCATACTGTAATCTATCATTTATAATTTTCTTTTCATTCCCTCTTCTCTTTAAAGTGTTTTTCCTTTGTTATTCTTGGTTTATCTGACATACTGTTAGTTTTCTCAGGATTTGTGCAGAGCCGAAATCGTATTTGAGTATTAATTTTGGTGAGGAGTATTCGAACTATCTTATGGGTTTCTGTCAGACATGTTGAAATCTTGTTATTTAGTCCCATGCGGTTTAGATACGTTAAATTTATTTAGTTATTTTAACGAAGTTTCCCTGTATTTCACCATTTTTATCACATCTAGGTTTCTATAATTGTATTAAGTCTACCACAGTAACTCAGTATACATGCTAATTTTTGCTTTGAGGAATATTGTTCATAAAAACGAGGAATTCAGAGAAGGGATTTCTCTTCTCGACGATTCCTTTTTCGTAGTTCTACAGTTGCATATATATGAATTGCGGTGGACAATAACAACCAGTGTTTTTGTGTGTTGGTTAAATTTCGACAGTGAGTGCGAATACTAAAGGATGTGCAGTTTGCTTCACTGACCACAGATTTTAGTCTGTATCTCGAAACCCCACTATTTGATTTTCCCCCCAACCCCTTGTATGATCTGTCTGTCTCTTTACAACATAGAACTTTGCACCGATGTGCAGCAGTTCAAGATGCCATACTAAACTCAATGGCGTTGGCTGATGCAACTTCCGAAATAAGTGAGGTGGTCAACGTGCTCTACCACTTCACTCTCTATTTCTAAGCTTGGAGTCAGTGTGGTCGCATACCACTGTTCACGGCCATTGCGAAGAATTCCTGTTAGTTTGCGTTTGAGTAGCTTTCGCTTCTCATAATCGGAGGTCGCCGGAATCAGTCTTCTTGCGTCAATCAGTTCAGAGGTCGGTTAATGTGGATAGATGTCTTTGGTACAAAGTAATTTTAAGGCTTCGAAACTGATCACATCTCACACTTGTTCTTCAAGTGAACTAGGCAATATTTTTTATCAGCATGTATCACATCAGCTGTAGAGATACACTTGGTCCTGTTAAATAAACATTTTATTCAGATTCTGTGGTATCATACTGAATAAATCTGTGCTTACTTAAATGCTACCCTAAGCCAGTGAGCTTCTTGTGAGTTGATTCTTTTGTTGATCACGCCTCTCTTCGACTCTAAAGTATGCTAGAAGATGGAAATCGATAGCTACATTCTTCATAATATGAGATCTTGTACAGAGTTACCGTTTTAGTGAGCATGAGAAGTATCCCCGCTGCACTGATGTATAAATAAATAAATAGTTATTATGTTTTCATTTCTCCAAAGCATAAATCTGTGTGAGATGTAGCATGTGAAGTTATTTAATTAAAATGTACACTTGTGAGTCTGAAATGAAAGAGGAGGAGAACTCCAGAATTAATTCCAGCCAATGGTTCCCATACAATCAGTAATAAAATGAAGCTACTTAGCACAATGACAGATTAAGATAGGTAATAAGCAGAAAGTTCACACAATAAATAAAGTTAAGTAATAAACATTTTAACTAGAGAATAGACTGTTAATGGTGGACATAGAGAGGATAAAGATGGAACATGCATTTTGGGATACATACTACTGTTTCGAGTTTGTTGATTGCTGATGGTAATGCTATACCGAAATATCTTAATTTCACCCCATTTGAGAGTATTGTCCTGATCATGTATAGGATTTCAAATGACTCTTAGCACTCTGTGTACGCATAGTTTTGGTTATCAAACCAAAAGTGACACTTCCGTTGATGCTTTCAGGAATCATGTTGGGTAGTTTTCGTGTACATTTTTCCCAAGTGGATACATCGTACAGCCGATGTAGTGATATTCACAGGAGCAAGTAAACTGGTATAAACTTGTAGACGTAATCCAGCCTATCTATCTCATACTGACTAAATACTTTATTGAAGGACTATATTATTATTTGAAGAATAGCAATAAATTATGGTTTACTGATAGATTTTGAAATCTGGAGAATTGCTGTAACAATATCAGCTATTAATTAGCATAGTTATTGATGGATTATGCTTTATGAATTTTTCACAATTAAATTCCAGTATACTAAATTTATTTTATCTTCTTCAGTGTAGTGATCGAACCATTTTCCTAAAAAATCTCGGAATTGCTAAAATGAAAAATAGTAATGTGAGAACTGTGTTATGGCCTATTTAATAATTAACCAAATAAACAGAAAAGGCAGGGGTCATACAGCTATAGAAGAAGCTATAATATAAGATCACACAAACAGTTCAGTTATCTGAACAACAATTTCCTTTCACATTCTTGAATATTGTTGGACTGTTGTTGAGTCGCATTCCGTTTAAAAGAGGATATAATCTGAATTTTCATCGGTCGTCTAATAAATAATCTATCTGAGAAATTTATGGAGAAAATCACTTTTAATAAAGGGGTACTTGGTTATGCTAAATTAATCTGCCAGAAATTTTTTGTATCCGATCAATTGATTAAGGTTAGGAAGAATTAATCTTAAAAATGGAATTTTGCAGGTTTATGGCATATTCTTACTTGTAAATGTTTCCGGAATTTGAGAAGATTCTGAAAAAAATGAAACTGCTTCAGTGAAATGTAAATTTTGAAACATCAACTATGATAGCCATGCCCTCGGTGTACGTGTGGTTATCTTCTGGGTCACCGGAGTAGATCACTGACTCACCCGTTGACAATTTGATGAGTCCATTCCCGTTTCATCTGCTTTCACATATTCCTAGTACTTGGATTCCGTATCTTTTCATTTTGTTTGCGATCTGGGCGGCTTTTCCAATCTCGTACATAGTGCGGACGTTCCATGTCCCCACACAAACTTTTTCTTTTGGCACAAAGAGATTCATCGTGCTGAAGTTTCTGTAGCTACTTTGTTTAGAGGGTGAGGTTGCTAGCCTTACGCCTGATAAAGGAATTGTTACATTAAGATAAGGTTTAGAGAGAAGCGACCTTTTGGGTTGCTCCCCTTAAAATCAGAAAACAAGGGATAAAACGATCAGAACAACACCAGTAAAAGGAAAACAATTCACAGCAAAAAGGACAAAAAGCGACAACAACAATACAATACAACAACATGCAATACAGTTAAGCACAGTTAACTAAAATGATACCAAAACCATAGACTCACTGACTTGGGCCAACTTGAACATATAAATCCAACAATATATACAATTACAGATATGAGTTAGTGTTAAAAGGTCACAAAATGTTAAACAGTTTGTTATAGGTATTAGTAGTTAACAAGATTATATCCACAGATTTAGTGTTCGAAAGTAAACGGATTGCAATAATTTCCAGAACTTCGTGGTGAGAAGCAACAGAGAAATGAGAGTTTTATGTATCTTAGCCATCCAGGTTTAAATTATCCTGAATTTTTTCTCTTCTGGATATACCGTTTCCTATTTCAGTGTTCCATTTAGACGAAAACGGCGAGATTCTTATCTCCCAATGAGACAGTCAGCCTCCCTTCTTAGCAAATCATTTTTTATCTTAAACTATAGCCACGGTGGATGACAGATATCTCAGAGTTGTCTATATATTTTGTGGTGATTGACAATTTCTATCTCTGTATTGTTTAAAATACTTACTGTTGACTGTTGATATGTTTCTTATATGAATTGCATAATAATTCCGCTAAATACAAATTCCTGACTTCTGCCGTCTCTGTGTTTTGTTTGGATTCGTGTAATTCGGTCATCTCGAAATACTAATATTCCTATTACAATAAATTACTACAAATTGGCGTCGCGATGGAGCTAAGTAACCTGGGAAAATTCCCCATTAATGGGTCTCCGCGGGAGATTGCTGATTATTTGGAATGCTTCAATGCGTGGTGCATTTCCAAGAATGTTCGGGATGACAAAATTCCAGCACATTTCATCACTGCTATTGGGCTTGATGCATATAGCCTAGTGAAGAATCTGGCGTTTCCAGAAAAACCAATTTTTCTGCCATACTAAAAACTACGTGAACTTCTTATAAATCACTTTCATGTGACTACATTTGAGACCAGAGAGAGGGCTCACTTCAACAAACTGGTTCGTGCTCCCAACCAGAAGATTAGAGACTTCATTCTTCAACTTCAAATTCAAGCCTCAAAGTGTAACTTTGGAGATCAGCTGCATACTCAACTACGTGATCGCCTAATTGCTGGAATCAATATTCCTAAGTTAGAGAAAGAGTTAATTCAGATTCCTTCTTGTACGTTTCAAACTGCTAAAGATGTATGCATTACATATGAAGATGTCAACAGTGAATACTCTGCTCCCACTACTTCAGTATCTGATGTCGTGTTGTCCAAAGTCTTAAATGCAAGTGTTCATGGAGAGCAATCCAAACTGCCGTCCACAGGTAATACAATGCAGCGAGAGATCAAAAACATTAAACCGTGTTTTTCCTGTGGAAAGTTACATCTACGAAGCACTTGCCGTTTTCTGGGTGCTAAGTGTCATAAATGTGGTAAAGTTGGACACATCAAGACGGTTTGCAGAAGTTCGAATACTTATGTTGCTCAACATTCTTATAATTCTCCCAAGCTGCGCAGTAAAATGGAGTCTATGCGTCTTTCAACCTTTCAAAATACTCAAGCTAATCCGATGAAAACCTCCACTACAAGTTCGGCATCTCAAGTGTCAACTGTTTTCAAAAATGAGGTAGCTGAGTTACAATGCGAACTGTTGAAAATACGAAAAGACCTGAATGAGATGAGAGAGCAACTGATTAAAATTGAGGAATTACTGCATATGCATAGACTGCGTCTGTTAAATGCAGAGCATACAAGTACCCGTGAAAGTCCTGCAAAACTTTTCAAATCTCGAATTCTCAAAACGCATCTGATGTCCACGACTTCTAATGTACATTATTACAAAGGGAATGACTACAGACCTTCTGTTGGAATTATACTGCAAAATATGGGAAATCGAGTGGTGAAGATATTAGACATCAAAGATCACTCAGTTCATAACGGACACCTGGACAAAGTGACAATAAATGAAGTAGGTCGTTCCAATTATAATATTATTGATTCCGCTACTCATCCTGATTTTGTAGATAATTCAGAAATAGGTCCAGATAATACTGATGAAAATAATATCACAGAATCAGTTAGGTTGAAGCTACTTGCAAGCAAACCGAGACATCGTTATAAATAAGCGAGGAGATATTCGAGGTGTGGCGGATGTGGTGATTGACAATTTCTATCTCTGTATTGTTTAAAATACTTACTGTTGACTGTTGATATGTTTCTTATATGAATTGCATAATAATTCCGCTAAATACAAATTCCTGACTTCTGCCGTCTCTGTGTTTTGTTTGGATTCGTGTAATTCGGTCATCTCGAAATACTAATATTCCTATTACAATAAATTACTACATATTTGTTATTCAACTTACGTTTCATCTAATGGGATCTATTCTAAATGCAGATGTACTTGTTTTCTTTGACTTTGAATATAAACATGATTCAAGGATAATTTTCTATAAAGATCATTTGACTAATTACCTTATGAAGTATCTTGTTCAACAGCCATCCATATAAATTTGTCTCAGTTAAGTGAAACGTGTGTTCATTGACAGCCGACTTTAATGTTTCAAATTTACCAAGGCAATAAAAAGTAGTACAGCAAAACAATAAACTTGTTGATAGTCAGTTAAGCATGTGAAAATATGGGGTTGATGAATATCTGCATTGCTTTCATATTCTGCCAGCTAAATGACATAACTGAGAAACTGTCATTATCATTCTAGACAACACTTTTAGAGTTAATTTCATAGTACAGTTTCCAATTCAATAAGAATTCTAATTATCAGACAAAGTTTTACATACGGGGAAGTGTGTGCTGAAATCCGCCTCAATATTCAATGAAAGCTGGTTAAAAATCGACGTCTTATAATGGCTGAGGAGTCTACTAATAAATTGTGTCAGGACGAGTCAGTAGAAGATAGAATTCATGGGTCATCTGATTTTTTGGTTGAATAGCAACGTGCATACTAGGTAACCTGAAGCTCCTGCAGACAATCTCCAACTGAGTAACACCGAAGATTCGTAGACTAGGACGAAAGATTTTTCCAGAAGTCGACTGTTGATCTGTGTCTGTGTAACTGGTCGCTGTTTGGGATGAAATCTGACTTAAAATCAATTAGGCCTCTACAAACCAACATTTTATAATTTGATAATATTTTCGAATATACACCAGAGGAACTTTGATTTTCTTAATGATCAAACTACTCAAGATTGCCATCCCAGATTATTTGACTAAAAGTGGAAATTCTCTTAATTTATAATTTGCTAGAAAGAGACTTTGGTTGTTATGATACTGCCTGTCATTCAGCTAGTTTGACGATTAATAATAATAATGATTTACTTCATTCCGAAACAGTACTTGTGGTACAGAATGGAATTTTCAGCATTAATCACAATATTGCATCTAATTTCCTCAAATTATAATTAAGATTAATCACACAGAAAATCTTCCACAATAACAATAGAGGTAATGTCAGAAAGATGCAGCATATAAAATGGAAATAATAATAACGATAACAGCTAAGGTAATAATAATAATAATACAATTGAAAATTGCCGTGGGCTTGTTACGCACAGTATTGTCAACGCGGTATAGAAAACCTAGGATGTTTATAAATATGCAATATAATGTTCTCTTTACATGAAATGGTGAGGAGAAAAACAAAGATTACAGCAGTCATAGAGACAAGTTGGTGCTTGCAATTATGAGAGTAAAACAAAAAAGCAACAGGACCATAAATATAATAGAAATAATAAAAGTAAAACTTGAAAGTATATAAGGATGGATGAAGGAAATTGTTTATTTACTAGATGAAAAAGGTTAGTTAATTGTTGGCTGACACTATTTTCATCACATAAAATATGTGCCAAGTATGTTATCATAGAATTTCTATACTTAGACGTGCGAGTATACAGTTTTCTGAAGTTACTTCCTGTTCTACCTGAGGAGGGTAAAGTGGATGGTCCGAGTCAGAAAAAATCCCTCTAGCAAATTTATTGCACAAAGTCAAGTGCCTATCGATAACAACATTAACTATGTGGTCCACTGGGACACCACTCACCCTACTGACCGTCTTCAGCATTCTACGAATTGTGACGTAGTCCTTTTTAGGCAAACCAGGAAAGAATAAGGGTGAACAATAAAGAAGAATAGGTAGAATGCAAGAGTTTACGAACTGTAAGAGGGAGGAGGGGTTGAGTTATGTCCGAGTGCCTTAACTTATTATTGTAAAATGTCAGGCAGGATATTTTCCTGGATATCGCTAAGACATGGGAAGACCAGGAGAGATCAGAAGAAAGAATATATCCAAGATACTTAGATTCTGATTTAATTCCTATACTATTTTCATCAATCTTACAACTGTCATGAGAATCGATGAATTCATTTAACTGCCTTTTACATTTTAAGCTGAAATTAAAAGTTTGACATTTAGAAAGATTCAGTTTAAGACCGTTAGATTCAGACCATTTACTGACTCCCGACAGAAATCTACTTATTTTGGTACAATCTAGCTGGGAGTTAACAGCCATTAAATAAAGAAAAGAGAAAAGGAGAAAGTACAGCGTCTTGAGGAACACAAGCTTCAGTAGGCAATGAAGTGGAAGACTTCCCTTTATATACGGTGTACTGCTTTCTTTCTGAGAAATAGGAATGTAACCAGTTAACAGTCCAACATTCTGTTTGACTAGCTGCAAGTTTATTTAATAAGATGTCCCTAGGGACTGAGTCAAAAGCAAATGTATAGTCTAGGAAGGCGCAACGAACAAATTTAGCCACCTTGTCTAGACTGGAAGCAATGTTATGATATAAGACGGCAGCTGCATCTAAAGTGCCTCTACTGTGCTTATAGGCAAATTGTTTAGGGTCATTGAGGATTTTAGCGAAGGTAGAAGACTAAGTAAAAGTAATTTCTCCATAGTTTTCAAAAAAGGAGAGGTAATAGCAATGGGTCTAAATTTCACACATGCTCCAGTAGATAATTTAGGTATGGGTACAAATTTAATGTCTTTCCAAACGGCAGGCACAATAATACTGGAAAAAGATTTGTTAAACAGATCCGTGAGAGGGTGACACAGAATACCAGAACATTAAAAAGAAATAATACTAGGTATATAATCTGGACCTAAACCCTGAGAAGGGTTTAGAGACTTGAGGCACTTTTGAACATCATTTGCGTTGAAACCTGGAAGTGGGCTATTATTAACACTAGTGATGCTGGGAAGCATGCTATTTGAGGGAGAGTAATTAAAAAGTATATTAAGAGAACATACATCAAAAGAATATGGAATACTGTTTATCTGCTTACCACCAATGATTTCCTTAAATAGTTTCCAAATATTAGAAGCATTTTTGCAGGATATGAATTTCTGGTTATATATTACATTCAACCTCTGCATTTCAGACTTAATTAAGAAGTTATTTCTTCTTACACCACTTTTATTTTTCACTTTATGTAGTTTTTCCTTCTCTCTACGAAGCTTTTAAAGTTGAGGCGAGGAGAAACGGTCAAATTTGACGAATAGTGTTTCTTTTGGACAGCAGATTTCAAAACAGAATTTCAGATAGGATGTAATATTAGAGATATTGTCATCAAGTGAATCATGATTAAACAGATCCCATCTTGTGTCACTGAGCATGTTTCTAAGATGATGTACGTTCTCATTTGAGTAGCATCTGTGAACAACCTTTTTAGACAAGTTTGAGAAGGCTTTGCTGTGTAACTTTCCGTAAATTTTGGGTAAGACTCGTACAATACAATGGTCAGAATTGAAGAGCGGAGCTCTTTTACATTTGAGTATAATAGAGAGTGCAAGTAATCAATCTTGTTCGGTAGAGATCTGCAATTTGTGCTCATAATCACAGGAACAGTCATCTGATGCATTGGAGTACACTTTAAGGATCTTGGCCACCCACCATGAGGCTTTTTCTTACGGTTGTTATATACTCGCAAATCATCAGATTGAAACATTTTAAATAATCGCGAGAGTAAGTAATGCTAATTGGACACATAATTGACTAATTAAAACAAAATGAATACGACGAAATAGATGCAATATGTAGGATGGAAATTTCGGTAGCCCAAGATTTAAGCAGGCCGCCGCCATAGTTATGAAAGAATCCTAATATTTCTCCATTATGGATAAGATTTTAATTTGATAAATCACACAGTGTTGTACAGTAATATTAACTGATGACGTTTCGAGCACAAATTATTGCTGCTCATAATCATATCAGGTCACTAACACAACTTTTTGCTTCATTTTTATACATGAGTAAAATTGATGATTAGATGAGTGAATAAAATCAATATAAGATAAAGTACACTCAGAAATAATATTAGTGTTATCTATAAAATACCGTCAGATGGGAAATAAGATTTTTTTACAGTGAAAATAAGTAACTTGTTAGAATGTTATAATGTGAATTGAATACATCTTAACGTCATTTGTTATCCTCTGATTTGACTGGTAATAATGTCTCCTTTATGTGTGGTATTTGCTTCGAGTCATTTCTATTGCATGTGTTGTGTTGGGTGTAGACACAATGAACTAGGATTCAGTGTTCAATCTCTCCCGCTCTTCACCTACCTATATTACTTCGTAGAATTTTCACTCTGTCCCTATCCATAGTGGAGATGTACTCTACCACAATGTCCAAGTTTTATACTTATATCACTAATCATAATATCTACTTTCATGGATTGGGTCACGGAAACTTGACCCTCTCCATGTTCTTCAGTCTGTCATAGTAGGTGCTTTCATCAATCGTCGGGCAATAAGTGGGGTTCATAGGCTAGTACATGGAAGACGTGGGCCAGGTAACCTAGTTCCACACCTCAATAGTTGTGTGCTAATTATTATCATAAAAACTAGGCTCAGACTCATCCAAATAAAGGTCATGTCAGCAGATAAAGCTTTCAGGTGAAGTATTGAAGCGAGGTTTTTCAATTTGAGTCATCTCAAAGTTTCCAAATCCGTTTGAAGTAGGTGAACATTTATTTTCTTCCTAAAGTTGTTTTTGCCTTTGTTCACCAAAATCAATGGCATCACTTAGGTGTTAACCCTTGTAACCTGTGATCCGCATTACTACAATGAATTGATTAATTTGCCAAGTGTCACCTCTGCGGATGAATTGCGTGACGGAAGATTGTTCTCAGAAATTCTTGTTACACTCCTCTAAATTTTCAAAAATACGTGGAATTTTCTGTGAATTGTTTCTTTGAAATACTTAAGTGATGCTGAGAAAATTTGTATTCATTTAAAAGATCTAATACTATCCTCTATGTATCATCATAAATTGATATCCGTCCATCTTATTAAGCATCTCAACGGAAAATAACTTCATCTGGTATTCAGTTGATTAGGTGGGGATTTGAAATAAGTAATTCACAAAAGAGGTTTGCGAGTCTTCATCAGTACGCACACAACAGGGTTCGTAGATATTCTGATTAACTTGAATATGAATTTTGTCACGAACTGAGAGAATCAGTGAGAAACAAGAGGAAGTGGATAGCTGTTTCATCCTAGTTTGGGACTCGCTAACCATGCTTATCTATGATCCCATCAGGGATCGGACCCAAACTACCACATTAACAGGTCAGCACGTTGACCATTTAGCCACCGAGTTGAAATTCAATGTCTGAAATGACAAGCAGTGAGTGAATAGAGAGATACCCTACGCACATGCCAGCAGTGGTAATCATTACTTTTCACGTGGTTGCCAGCGTGCAGTATGAAGATCTGTGTTTCTCTCTATCAGTTATTTATACTATTAGGAATTCAAGCCAGAGCTTTGAAGCTTCACTGGCAGTGGGTTTTCCAAAATATTTTTAAGGGTTGGGGTTGCTAGCCTCACGCTCTACCTTCCGTTTTAAACGGCCTTACTACAAGCTTAGCCAGAATGAGTAGTGCATCGACCGAGGATCCATCCCCAAACCACGTGCGTAGACTGTAACAAAACTTGCTAAATGTCTTCATCAAAAGACGAAAATTAACCAGGAGTAAGTAATTAAAGAAGAGTTTGTATTGGCAACAGGTATGCGGTGAAGACAAGAATGTTTTAACAAGTTTCATTTGTGTGACTGAAAGACAATGGTGCAAGTGTTTTGTTTACCGTTGGCACTGACCCTGAAGTAAAACCCTGAAAAACGTGTCCAATACCATTGTTCACAGATTAATGAATATAAGAAACAATCTATCGGTTTGTCAGCAACTGGAATGTGTATATATATACACAAGCCAGTAATGATTAAGAAGCTATCTGCTTGTTTCTAACCAATATTTTGAGTAAGTATCATAAAAATATTCTTTGGATTGATGCATAGTTTTGGTGTTCACATTTTATCTTTACAAAAGTTATTATTTTTGTTGTTGTTATTATCATTGATAATTTGTTCTTAATGAAGTACACATCTATGCAAATCTCAAGAGATATTTTACCTCTCTATCTCTCTCTCATTCAGTGAATTCATTAATTTTATTTGTAAAACTTGTTTAGATTTAGGACAGTCTTCCTGTCTGATGAAGAAACTTCCCCCGAAAATTTGTTAATAATAATATTATTCTTTCTGCCCAAATAAGTTGTTTATTTTAGTTCAGTATAGAAGGTATAACATTGACCATTTATTACAGTCCCTATATTAAACGTCTTTTGGCGTGTTGTATTCACAGTAGCTGAATTTCATGAAATCATTCATAGCATTTTAGCAGTGAATAAAGTAAACGAGAAACAAATAAAGACAAAGTGATATACTCTTGCGTTTTGGAGATTCCACAGTCTCGTAATCCAACTCAGTAGATACTAAACATCTAATATCACATATTAAGGCTTTATCACAGTGTGATAAATACACTTAGATTGTCAGTGTAGCAGTGTTTCTGTTGGAATGGTTGTATGGAAATCAAGCTTTATGCCTAGTATTTATTGTCTTACTGTTGTATGGTAGAGTGACCAGAAATAATATGTTAGGCGTGAATGATAATCTCAGTAACTTGGTACATGCGGTGTAAGAACTTCTATCTTAGTGAACACATTATTCCATCAGTAAAAAACAAGATTCGCCATGCGTTAATAAAATATCTGATAGTTCATTTTAGCCACAGGTTAAGCAGCTGACATCTTCCTCATAAAACCAATTGATAACATGGTTCTTAGGGAATAGACTGACTGACATTCATGAAGGCGCTCGGAGATAGGCATGCGCATTTCACTGACTTTCAAGTAATTATTCTTTCGACTTACACTCATAATTAACTAAATGACCTATTCCATTTCTATCTCTTTCTATTTTATAAGTCACTCAGTATCCTGAAATCAACAGCCTCTCATTAACGCAAAGTTCTTAAGTGTACGTCTTTGTGAATTAAAAGTGCATGAGTACCTCCACAGTTTATTGTACGACAGCTCATGTTAACTACTAATGTTTAGCTGTTAAGATCTCTTTGTCAAAAAAGACTATCTGTGAGGGATAAGAAACACTCATAAATGAACGTCTTCACCCTAATGAAATTGAAAATCAATGAAGAGTCTTCAGTTTACATAATTACTGAGTGTTTAGATTGAAGTTTCAATATCATTCATAAGTAGATACAGTAATCTGAGGGTAAATCTTTACAAGCAGGGAGTTCGTTAACGTTCTAACTGCGTGGAGCTGTTCTCTCGCTAGTAAATTATAAACGTTGACTACTTCAGATGTGACTCTGTTTGTAGTACGGTTATAAAAGTGAAACATTCAGCCTATCTGGGGCGACAAAAATCAAGGAATCTCCCAGAATGCGTAGTTTTGCACGTGTTGTTGTTTTTATTCCACCATTTGTTATTCTTCATATATTATAGTCTAGCATAAGTAGATCCCCAAACTCATTCTCCATTTCCATAGCGAATTTTATTGAGTCTGTATGAGTGTTTATGTCTGAGAAAAATTTCTCAATATCATTATTCTTCATTATTACTGGCTCAACCAACATTTTATTGAGATGGCATGAATGATTTAAGTGTACTTTTTCTCAAAATATCCGTGAATATGCCAACTATAATCGGTGAGATAAGAGATCTCGTGGTTATTCCTTCGTTCTGTTGGTATACTTTTTCTACAGCGGTGAAATATGTTTTTTTTTAAAATCAGAATTCGACCTCTTTGATTATCTCTTCTTCAAGACAGACAAAGTTCTGTCGACTATGCAGGTTACAAATGAAAATAACAGCAAAATCTCGGCCTACCTCACACGTCAAAATCGCATAGGTGATTATATCACATCTCATATTGCATATTAATTTACACGTGCTAGTGGACACATTGGTGGCAGCAGTCACACGTTACATATGTAGAAGGGGGGAAATATAAGCACTTAGTGTAGAAGATGATTGAGCTAAACAACCTGCATAAACTCAGGTGGCGGACTACCAACATTGTTTATAACAAAACACATTAAAATAAATAGGAAGATTTTAAGATTATACAAAGAATCTCACGGGGGCACATACTGAAATATGTTGTGGTGATAGCCGTCTATACAACTAATCCCTGCGTGTGTAAAAAAATAATTCATCCTAACACTTAACATCCTTGATAAGATAACGGGCAATAAATTGTGCTCGAAGCGTCATCCAGTTGTTAGTACTGCATCGCTGTGTGATATTTAGAAATGAACTTATCTAATACGGAATTACATTCTACCACAGTGCCCAAGTTCTACACTAACATTAATAGTCTTAACACTTTACCTACGTTGAAAATCCTTATCTGTTTACGTTACCGAGAGTAGTATCAATCATTATTCTCCTTATTCATAAATCCTTTATTGTCTTTGTTTAGTAGATTATCTACTTGATTTTTGACATTCTTCATATGAATAACGTTGATGAGTGAATGCGTGAACAAATATTAAGAAATGTATTTCCCAAATGTATCACATTTTCTGGATAAATTCTGCATTTTAATAACGGTATTCTAATTTGTTAGCGAATGAGTGGCTTAAATATATACATAAAAAACTAGTCGTTGAGCTGATTCCACAAGGAAACAAGAAAATAACACTACACTACGATGTATGAAGTATTTCCAAGAGGCTTAGTAAAACTTCAGACATGAAACGATCCAAATTGTGAAAATGAATTTCATGAACACTGTTCTTCCTACTGCAAAAACAGAAAATAATCAAAGCTTTCTAGTGCTTATCCTGACTAATTTCCCAAGCCGTTTTACTTACATTCTCTATTTCTACTTATAATTGAGCACTGATATTTCGGGACCATTATTTTGATTCCCAGTTGATTCTTTGGTAGTGGCTTTCACGATGAATGTAGGACAGGCATTTCGTGCAGTTCGGAACTCATCAACCATCATTTCAAACAATCGGTGCTAAGTTTGAGTCTCGGTCGGAAAAACCATGACTCAATGGTATTCAGGTATATTTAGGTGACAGGTTTCAAGTAGGAGGAAATAAGCAATGTAATTCACCGACAAATAAGTAACGTCGATTTCAGTGATAGGCAAATGTGTGGGTGTGTTTGCATGAATTATGCAGTTAAGAAAAGAATTACTAATGTGATTAATTGCCTCGTTATCATGGGATAATTTAACCTGCCAATATTTAAAAAAACATTCAAAAGTTTATAAAAGGCAATAGAACTACATTAAAGTTGATTGTTTATTCTACGAATGGTGAAAGCGGTAAATCCATCATCTAAAAGAGAAAGAATTTCCTGTCATATTAATTTTAAGAAAACTTAGATATGGCCAGATATAACTGTGAAGATATTATAGGTAGCAAACTTTAGTTATGTGTATTATATTAAATGAATTCACTGTTCTCTTGGTCTCTTTGTTTACCTGACTGTGTTATCGACCTTGTTTCAGTTCGTATTCCTCCGAAGAGTTATTGTTTAAGGCACTTCATCAATTAGTATGACTACATTCATATGACGAGTTGTTTGAATTAATAGAAAGCAACCTTGCAAATTTTCTACTGAATGTCAAGATGATACATGATAACAGGTGACTGAATGCATCACAGCACTGTTACTGACAAGTAGGCCTCAGACTCATGTTACTCACGAAATACATGCTTCACTGATCATGATCCTTAGCTGCTCAAACAAATTAAGTTCAGAGGAATTCAACTATCCGCATAACAATAATTAGTCAGTGTGAGAATAAGAATCTTTCCTGCATATTTTAAGCAAACGAAATGTTACTATACGCAATAAAAATACAAAATCTTTTCTTATATTTTCATCAGTATAATCTGTTAGTTAATTAGTCGCAACCAAAGAATACTTTTATCTGTTTAAAGTGCTTATTTTATTCTTCTGAAATGGAATTAATGGAACAAATCGATAGTCGGTGAAGCATGTCGGTCAACAATAGCAAAAGCAAGAATGTAAACAAGCACATTGGTTAAAATTATGAAAGAGTCATGAAAGCGATTTCTGTGATAATAGTTTGCTCGCAGTAAGGCTGGAAGGAGTAATACACTTCACCCTGACACAATCTACGCAAGATGAGAAAAGTCTGAATCCAGCAATAAGACACTGGATGTCAGTCGTATCGGGTATTTACTGATGTGTTCACATGGAAATGTATTGGTACACTTTATTATATAATCTTTGAGCCGAATGGAATTGGCTTGTAAGTTAGGCTAGTTCTGTTTGTGAAATCGTTGATAAAGACGAAATAAAAAGATTCATATTCGCTTAGACGTGAGCAAACAGAAATATTAGATTTGTGGTGTAATTACCTATTAAGTACTTGTGTCTTTCTGTACAACATGTCCGGTGAACAGGTTACCACGATACTATATTAAACCCTAATATCCAGTATTCTGGATTATGAGACAAACTAGTGTACTTTAGGGAGGAAGTGTTTCAGTAGCTGCTTGTGCACTTTGAGAGTTATTATTGTGGATACCGGAGATATTGCTGTGAGGCAAACGGACAGACTGAATTAAAGCAGGGCATTCACCGCAATATGCCAAGTTGAAGGTGACGCCGTAGAGGCAAGATGGTAAGAAATAGAAGTTACCTAGTTTTATGAGTCATCATAATTATGATGGACGAAGGAGGAATAAAACCTTAAGGTGTCAAAATTAGTAAGAAAATACCGCATAGATCTCTAAAACTGATCATAAGTCATATCATTAATACTCTTTGAACATCAAGTTCACTTAGTATACAATTGGTGGATGGTGGCTAGCAGTGGAATCCAGGATGCGCATTTCGTCCTATTTGGGACTCGTCAGCTGGATGTACCTGCATTTCTCAGTGAGTGATGATGTTCCCACCGAGGCTCGAACCCAGTACCCATAGTTTCAAACGCCAAAGCGTTATCCACTAGACCACTTGGGCCACGAGAGCCACCTCTTGTGCGACGGGTCATATTAATTATTGAATTGAACTGAGACCGAGCACTTCGGTCCAATCAATCGACGGGAAAATCAAAAATTCAATTCAATAATCAAGTTCACTTGTTTCATAAATAAATGCTAAGCATGTTATTACTAAATTAAGTAACTAAAGCCAGTAAGAAAAATTAACCACAATGCTTATTTATGACGGATATTTGAAGACTGGAAGCACGGGAGAGAAACATCAGACTTCTATTTCTTGTCTGTTAGCTTTTATCAACACTTGGAACATTTTAGTTTATCAGTGGTTTGATCACTGAATCGATCTCAGTAACTTCCTTACAAACTCACTTTATTATGTTTGATATACAATTATGACTGGGAAAGATATTACCAGGTTAGTTGTTGAATGACTATTTCACAATTCACAAAAATGAGGTATATCCACAAGGGATTATTCGGTGTACATCTGTCAACACACATACGATAGAGCATTCAAACATATATGGCACATATATTCCATCGGTCATTCCTTTATTCACAGTTCGAATAATATGATTTTTGTTTTTTAGGAGAGTGCAATCATAGAATGATAAAAATATCAATACTTCTTCTGCTCCTACTTAATTTCGAGCTTGTTATTCCACAAGTTATACCAGGTGCAGAAAATGTAGACATAACAACTGATACGACATTCATGACTTCTTCTGAATTAGACAGCTCCACAGCATTTGAAACCAGTGAAACTGAAGAAAGGCTTTCTACAACAGAAGAATTCATATCTACGACAAACGATCCTGGTGAGTACTTTTACTAAACTACCGGAATATTTTAGTCTATTTATTTTATTATCCAAAATAAGGCTTTATGAAATAAAATAAGTTATCATTATGCAGACTGATACTACATTTGACCAGACTTCTCGAGAAACAGCTAAATCGTAAAAACAGATTGACAAATCAAATAGTAATGTGACATGGGAGTATCGGATAAAACGTTACCAGTAGGTGAACACAATCAATTCAACCTAACGCATGCAAGATAGTGATTAGCATAGTGAAACTTAATTTCGTGTTCACATCAATGAAAGACAGTAAAATAATTGAAACACTGCCACGGTATATTCACATGTTCAGTATGTCAGGTGAAAAAGCGAGAAACAATTATCGAAAAAACCACAGCGCTATCAAACAATCTCATAAAGAGGATCCACCGAATGGCAAATAATCAAATAGTAAAGAATGATTAAGAAATAAAAAGAAAACATGAAACCGAAGGGAAAATACTGTCAAAAAAATTCGGAATAATATCACAAATAGTGTGCCATGTAACAATAAATAAAAAAATAAACCCAAAAATAAGCTACAAGGTAATAACAGATATAAAAGTCGAAAGACGCCATAAGAGAAAACAACGAACGAAAAGGCAAGAGGCAAAATCGACAAAAATATAAAAATCCCTCAATTTCTTCTTATATATTTATTTCAGAAACCAGCGCAGAACAAACCAGTGAGATGACTACAATCTCCAATGAAGTCACAAGCGAGGAAGCGACAACTAATGAGACCGATGGCACTGCTACAGATTCATCAACAGATGAAACGCCCAATGCTGATTCCTCTACCAATCAAGGTTAGTCTCTCCTACTTGGAGAAACATTTGATTGAATATCACCATTGTATACGATAACATTTACGAGAGTGACATCAAAGCATCATGAATGGCGACAGATTTTTGGTAGGAATCACGTCGAAATCTAGAAACACTTACTGGGGTTATTCTGGATAAGACGCATTCCGTTCGTCCCATTGAAATATCTCTGTGTGGGAAGCTCGCTGATGGACAGGTGATAACTGATGTGGCTGTCACGTTTACGGTACTCAAGTTTGTCGTTTTCTAAACCATGAAGGAAGGTGCTCATTAATACGTTTGTTGAGCTGTCTGGTCGTTCGCGCTATATAGCTTTCGTCGCAGGAGCAGGTTATGTTGCAGATGCACATAGAAGTGTTACAGCTAGTTAGCTTGTCTTTCGCTTGAGCAATCATGACTCCTCGGCTGGATTTGATCCACGAATTCACTGTCATTGGTTAACATTTTCATATATAAATCTATGCAAATTAGAGTGATTCCTCAACATTATCCAATTGAAAACAACACTGTACGCTTATATGTCTTGTTCTAATATTAATAATGGGAATATTTAAAGATTCTTCAAAGTAGAACTTGAAGCCAGACGATTGCAAATCAGCCTAGACTGCGAGACACAAATACATCAAAACATCCACAACATAGAGTGTTCCCTGATTCTTAAACTCTTAGTTTTATTGATTCCGGTTCCCCACAGAATCCAGTGTCGAACAAACCAGTGAGATGACTACAATCTCCAATGAAGTCACAAGCGAGGAAGCGACAACTAATGAGACCGATGGCACTGCTACAGATTCATCAACAGATGAAACGCCCAATGCTGATTCCTCTACCAATCAAGGTTAGTCTCTCCTACTTGGAGAAACATTTGATTGAATATCACCATTGTATACGATAACATTTACGAGAGTGACATCAAAGCATCATGAATGGCGACAGATTTTTGGTAGGAATCACGTCGAAATCTAGAAACACTTACTGGGGTTATTCTGGATAAGACGCATTCCGTTCGTCCCATTGAAATATCTCTGTGTGGGAAGCTCGCTGATGGACAGGTGATAACTGATGTGGCTGTCACCTTTTCGGTACCCGTTGTAGTCTTTCGATCATGTTCGTAATTTTGTATTTTATTTAGATAATGTGACGCTTCTTTCTGCTATGCTTCCGTATTGCATGTTAGACAGCAATAATGGAGATTCTGTTCCTCACCCATGTTTCTCTCGTCGTCGAACTCCTTGTTAAGATACTCCTGAGAAGTTGACTAAATCTTTCTTCTCTCAGAAGTGTTATGCTCTGTCAGTCGACGCTAAATTGGCATACTCACAAGCTGTCATTAGTATATGTCAGGTGCTTGGTGTACTTCCCAGCATGCCACCAGACTTATTCTACACTCACGTACGTAGGTGTTAGCAGTCAATGATAGGCGAATGTACAGCGACAATATATATCTCCACTCCATTTCGGGCATTATTTCTAAATATTTTGTTTAATTTTTCTGTTTGGATATATGTTTTGTTTTTTTACCTTTGTTCTTCTATTGCTTTTATCTGAGGTGTTTTATACTTGTATTTATTATGTGTGTATTTTACATTCTAAGTGATCGGAATCCTTATTTTATTTATTTTTTTCTTTCGCTTCCTGCATTTTTTCTGTTTCTGTATTTTTCGCCACTGTGTATGTCTCTTTAAATGCAGATGGCAGATTTTTACTGATCCCAATGACTGTTTCCTTAAGCTTACCACTACTGCTGTTGAATAATTTATAGGTACGGTGTCAAACATATATTTTATATTTTCAACCTTTTTTCCAGGAAACACTATATGTTTTCATAAAATAGGCTGAAGTTTTTCAAATGGTTTTATCAAAACATTTATACCTGAGGGAATAATAACAAGACGATTGCAGCGAATAAAATTCTCATTTCGACGAAGTCATCAACTAGGCTGTACATTCGCTTATTTATAGTAAATGGGTTGGGAAGTTCCGGGACTATTTTCGGTGATACGTAAAATTAAGAAAATTGAAAATCTACTTAGGTCCATATACAAGAGTCTTAAACCTAAGAAGACTTCTGAACAAGTCGAGTCCGTTCAGAAAAAGATGCCTAATCTAGAATTGAAACGTGACACTGAAGCAGAAATCCTTTGGAAATGCCTTTTCGAATCTCTGAGGAAAACATACTTCGCCACAAGCCCGGTACTGATGCTTTCCTGGAGGAAACTGTTCAGTCAGGATGCGAAAGATAAGTTGTCGCATTTGGCCACTTCAACGTATATATACCAGTTTACTTGCTCGCGAGGAGCTGAGTTACTCGGTCGCACCATTCGCCAACTTGAAGAACGCGCTCATGAACATTTTACAGCCTTGCTAGTAAAAGGAGAACGGAAATTTGTATGTAGTTCAGTGACAGAACATCTAGTCAACTCAGTGCCTTTCAACAAATCCCTCAAATCATATTCAACATTCGATCAAACCTATCAACAGAGTAAAATTAAAACATCTGGGCCTAGCCGATGAACTAGTCATCGAAAATCTCAAACCTACGCTTTACATCCAAAAGAAATACGTCCAACCCTTGTCCCTGCCATGGCCATCATAAACAGGTGATAGTGACTACACCATTACCTTTCTTATCTAAACATCTTGTTTATTCATGTTATTTTTAATTTTTTCTTAATCCCTATTCACACCAACATATTTTCTTATCCGAACTTCCCGCATACTTTGTTATTTTATCATTTCTACATATTTAATCGCTAAAATTAACTGGCGCCGGGTTAAGGGTGATGAAGAATGCGCTGACCCCGGGTTGAGTTCACCATTGCACCTCAGTGGGTTGAAACTCACAACGGACCCTAATCGGGTGCTCTAAGGCGTGCAGTTTTTGTCAGTGGGGAGGCCTGACGGTCCTCCCTCTATTATGTGCATAGGTGGCACAGTGGTTAGGACTCTCGCTGACCATGCACATGGTCCGAGGTTCGACCCCCCGCCGACGCACACCCGATATCTATGGTCGGCCTGCAAAATTTGACCTACCGATATCCATGCTGAAAATTACATACTTGTACCAAAAATACAGTGTGGAATCAAGCTGTAATAAAAAATAAAGAAAATAAAAAACTAAAATAAATAAAATTGTATAAAAAATTATTCGTTTCATCAGTTATGGTCGTACTAGATTTTTTGTCCGGCCATCCCGTCTAGTTTGTTACTTCTGCATTTCTAACTGCACAACAAGTCAATCATCTCAGTGATTGTGATGTTACTTTGTTTAAGTTCTATCCGTCCCCGCTGTCTATCATGGCATTTTTATTCCTAATTGTAAACCTACTAACTTGACCTGAAGTATTTCTAGGATAATGCTACAGCCTTTCCACCTCACTATATTCTGTACTCGATCGCCACGTTTACTAGACTTTGAAGTTTTATTAATTTGGCCTTTCACCTGGAATAGTTCTGGAACTTCACCTATTTACCATAAATAAACGAATATACAGCCTAGTTGATGACTTCGTCGAAATGAGAATTTTATTCGCTGTAATCGTCCTTTCATTGCTCTCTATGGTCAAATGTGTGTGTTCCGAGATTTATATCTCTATTTGATTTGCAGAAGTGGCCGGAAAATTCTCCTATATTGTTGATGGAGGTACTTTGCTGATGTCTGCCTGAATTTTCCTCGTAACTACCTTTGTAACTTAGTTTGATTTTGTGGTCATCACTTTTGGCTATCCTTCAGTGTTGCGTGAAGAAAACAATGAACCGGAGATAAGTTAACAGTGGTCAGCGGATGTAGAAATTTTTGAAAGTTTTCTGGTTAGACTGGAATTCACTTTCACCGTGAGATAGTGTTGTAACGACCGAAACCGACTCGTTGTAGCCTGAGCGCAAGAAACCGATCTCTGCGTCCTACTAGACAGCTGACAAAACTTCCTGCAGAGATGCACAGTCAGAAAACACTCCGAAGACGGCAAAAGGACGATTGCTCGTGGTCAAATCTCTGTGGTTCTTTTCAGCAATGATAACATCGAAAACCCAAAATCGCCTCAACCGTTCTGTTAGGCAGCTGCCATACCGATCCAGTAGTCTGAGTTTTAAAGTGAATGGTGTAGAACGAAATGAGATGACTAAAGTTCAGCCATATGATGTAGCTTAGAATCCAGTAGAGCATTCCCGACAAAATGGAGGTGGGTGGGATCGAAACTCTCTCCACAAGAACTACACATCAACGATTCTCAATGACAGTTCAAGGTCAGAATGACTATATTCACTTAAACAAAATCCAATCGTTAAACAACACATCACCGATATATCGAATTGATAAATTACTAAGCAGAAGAAGTGGTGATATACAGTTAACAGAATTAAAATTTATCATTTCAGGTATGAAATCTGGGTTTAATTAGAATATTGTTTGTGCTGCGTATTCTTGTTTATGACAAACTATTGTCCCACATTTAACATCATATTAACCATTTTGAAGATTTACGTATGTATATATGATCTACTAATCTCATACTCTTTTGTTTTCATGTTTAACAGTTCAAATGGGCATCATTGTGTTGATAATATTCGTTACCATCTTAACTCTGATAGCTGTCGCTTCAATTATATACCATGTATTACGAAAAGATAAGCCTGAAAATGTAACTGTCATTCAGGTTTGGTAATCATTGGGCTAGTATGATTATCTCCGATGATTCTCGGTAGTTTTTACAGTGTGAAGAAATAAATGATTGAAATATTACAACAATCAATACCATATGTAGAGAATTTACATAATTTTTTATTTTATAAACTCAGTGGAATCAGAGTTTACTGAGTCTATTCAAACTGTACTCTTTTGTCTGTATTTCTTACAAGAATCCTAATTTTGCTATGAGAACTAAAATTGGTTATATTAATTAATTAATTCAATAAACTCAATATGTATTTTAAGAGATGACAAGTTGTCTTTGCTTATGAGAAAAGAGACACAGATTCTTTCCATTTGAAATGTCCATCAAATTACAGGAGGGTGAATTTAAAACTTATTAACCAGAACAGAGATTTTCTGAGATTGAAAAGTCATGAATGCGGTTCATTTATCCTGCGGTTTCGGTTTGCAGTGCAAAATTAAGGCGTTAAATTAGTATTAGGAGAATATGTGATCAGCTGTCATACTCCGGTTTTATTTATTTATTTTTCATATACACTCCAACGTATTTTCATAATTATGTACTTGAGTCTTTTTCTTCATGTTCGGCATGAATCAAATCTGTAATTTTCTTAAGAATTTTGATTACCATAACAGGCAGCTGGCTGGTAGCTGAAATTGCGCGAATTTTTCTTTTGACGTGTTAACATTCTTAAAGGATGGGTAGCAATGAACGTGCGTCGGTGGCACAGTGGTTAGGACTCTCGCTGACCATGCACATGGTCCAAGGTTCGACCCCCTGCCGACGCACACCTGATATCTATGGTTGGCCTGCAAAATTTGACCTACCGATATCCATGGTGAAAATTCCACACCTGTAGCAAAAATACAGTGTGGAATCAAGCTGTAATCAAAAAATTAAAAAAATTAACAAGATTCGTATGCATACACAGAATACTGATATTCTGAATAATTCTTAAACACATTGTCTCATATATATTTTCGCGTGTGATGCACACTTAAATCAAGTTAGTAGGCATACAGCCTATTGAATTAGGCATTTTATTTAAAAGAAGAGACAGGAAAGAGAAATAAACGATAGTAAATTGAAACTGGTCAACGCCAAACGTGTAAAACATGGAGATATTATAAAATTATAAATTCATGTTTAACGTATCTAAATTGGATTCTAGAAACGCCCTGTTGTTATTAATTATTATTAGTCAAAGGATATTCCGCTGATTTTGAAGATAAGTATTGTGAAGTATGTCAAATTTTACATTCCTCTATGCAGTAAAAGATATGTGGAATAATTCGACCTCAGCTATGGATGTTCCACTTTAAACACTATATTAATAATAATCCCCAAGGTTTTGAGTGGAACATAGGGCTTCAACAACACATCTCTACTTTGTCCTATCTTCTGCTGTCTTCTTCAGCTGGGTCCACAAATGACCATAATCTCTCATCCCCTCCTCACATGATCTCCAGCATGTCACCCTAGGAAGACCGACTCCTTACTTTCCATTGGGATTCCACTCGAGTGTTGGTCTGCATTGCGCGCGATGGCATTCAACGGTTTCCTCATTGTATGCCACATCCATCTCCATTTTCTCTTACAAATTTGTTGAGCGATTGGCTCTTGGTTGGTCTGTTCCCACAGTTTCTTGTTACTTTATTCATTCTGGCCATTCGATCTTCATTATGGAGTCAGCTATTGAAGGCAGCTGTTAATAAAAGTCTGCAGCACCTTGTTGGAAATCCTTCTCGTGACACGCTTGCCCATACGTAAGAATTTGCTGACTTCACATTTGTGTTGAAAGTCCAAATCTTGTCCTTTGTTCTGTGGAGCGCAGAGGATTTCCAAACTGGTTTAGGGTTAATGAAGGCTTATCTTGCTTTTCCGACTCTGACTTTGGCATCTTCTTTTGTCTCGCCTGTAGTAGAAACGATGCTTCCTGGATAAGTGAAGGAAGTAACCGCTATCAACTCTTTCCCTTTGATGGTGACTGGTGCTGGTTGTTGTTGCTGTTGTTGTTGTTGTTGGCTGGCTATTTGCATCACCTCCGTCTTCTCTATTTTCAAGTGAAGTCCTGTCTTCGCTGCCAGCTTTTCCAGCCAGTTTGTTGGTTTTCCCCTGTAAGTCTTCGAATTTGTGTGACATTAGGCACAAATCATCCACACGTGAAATCCAGATCTTCTAGAGTCATCTTGTCGTTGGTCCAGCGTTTTCTTGTTTCTTCGCTCCTAGCATACAGTCTGACGCATAATCCAGTCCAACTTCAAACATTAGTGAGATAATTATTGTTGGTGGCGCAAACGGCTACGCGAATAGAAAGAATATAGAAGTGTGCAGGAAGGAATCAATTACCCATTTCTATTGCTACATATTTTGAACGTATATTGTTTGAACTGTTCATTGCACTCGTTTTTATTATCGTCGAAATTTACTGATCCTGATCAAGTGGTATTGAGGAAAGTATCTTTTAGTGATATGCTAATTTGGATGGAGATTCACTGTCACATTAATTTTGAGGCCGCGTCACAGTGTTTAGAATAGATTTTCTTATAAAATAACACAGACTAGTAATACATTCACAAATAAGAGACAATAGACAGTTGTTTTGTCTATGTTTTGGACTCCTCATAAACTTAAGGTGGAAGTTGTGCTACGAACAGCCATCCACTGGTCAGAAACTTCCCCGCCCAATAATAATAATTTGCTTTATTCCAAAACAGTACTTGCTACACAGAATGGAATTCTCAGCATTTTACTACAGTATTCCATCCTGTTAGTACATTAACAATCAATAAAATTCTACATAGATTGAGGGTAATCTCGGTTAGTTTTGACAACAACATATTAACATGTCGTTAGCAAAGCCAAAAGCTGAACAGTGTTTGTAGGTGTTAGAGAAGTAGATGCTAGCATGTTTACTGGCGTGAGCGGTAACAAAATGGTCGAGATATACGGAGTGTGAAACAACGAAGAGAAATGTTTTAATTAGAGTTTGTAAGGAAGAAAGAATCAAAGCAGGACATAACAGAAAAAATAGAAAAGAAGAAAACAAAGAAAGAAAACGTTGTACCTATAAATGATATGATTTGGAATAATGAGATCCAGTTGTTTTACTGACTATTTAATAAGTTGTAGGTATCACGCGTAATGCTTTCTTTATCGCACAGAACACGAGCCAAGTAGAATGTAGTTGAGATTTTGTACTTGCTAGTGCAAGCATATAGTTTCCTATATAGGCTTCTGGTTCTGGCTGATGAGATACAATGGGAGAGTTGTGAATGAAGAGGGTGGTGTGAGTTAGATAGAATGGACTTATTCCATTTTTCACATGAGTACAAGTGCCTGTCGATAAGGATATTAACAAGCTGGTTAAGTGGCACGTTGCTTACCGTGCTGACAACCTTTAACATCCTACGTGATAAGATATAGTATTTCTTCAGTAGCCTTGGAAAAACTAAGGGGGAACAACAGAGAATAATAGGCAGAATGCGAGGGTTAACGAATTGTAGGAGTAAGGGTTGGGTCTTAACTTCTTAATGTAGAAGGTAAGACGGAATATTCTATTAGGAGTCATCAAAGTATGAGATGACCAGGAAATATCAGCAGACAGGATGACGCAAAGATATTTAATTTCCGACTTGGTCTCTACTTCAGTGCCATCTATGTTGCACTCCTCGTGAGTGCTAACCAGTTTGTTTAGGTCAGATTTATGCCTAGAGGTGAAATTGACTGTTTGGCATTTAAGGTTAGACCGTCTTCCTTGTACCACTGGCTGATTTCTGATAAAAAGCCATTTAGTTTGGAGCAATCACTTTGACATTTGACAGGCAAAGATACAGTCAGGTCGTCAGCATATTTGACAAAATTAATGTCATTTGAAGATGGTAGGTCATGTAGAAAGAAAGGAAGGAGAAGTGGGGGGGGGAGTACAGCACCTTGAGGGACACCAGCTTCAGTGAGCACAGCAGAGGAGGATTTGCCTTTGTATACAGTGTACTGCATTCTGTTTGAGAAGTAGGAATGCAACCAGTTTGTGACCCAGGACTCGGTTTGTGTCATCGAGAGCTTATTTAGCAAGGGACATCTAGGTACAGAGTCGAAGGCAGAAGTGAAGTCGAGAAACGTGCAGCGGACGTATTCGGCACCTTTATCTAATGATGAGACGATACTGTTGTGTAAGACGTCTGCGGCTGCGTCTAAAATGCTTCTACGCTGTAGATATGCAAATATTATTTATATTCATTTTTTATTGATGATTACAGCTTGATTCCACACTGTATTTTTGGTACAAGTATGTAATTTTCAGCATGGATATTGGTAGGTCAAATTTTGCCGGCCGATCATAGATATCAGGTTTGCGTCGGCAGGGGGTCGAACCTCGGACCATGTGCATGGTCGGCGAGAGTCCTAACCACTGTGCCACCGATGCACATCTTAAAGAATGCTTTCAAGTATTAAGTATTTTATGGAGTGAAAATGTAAGGTGAAATATTATTGTTCTGTCATGCTATTCAGTCACGTGTGATCACTTAATTTCGAATGAGAATGCTTCAAACAGTCTTGTTACTCACACGAATTCCTGATAAGTTTGTGAATTTTCTCAGCAAATGTCTAGTATTTTCAGATTTGTGTGACTGAGGTGATGATACTATCATAGCTTAATCTCTAAACACTGTGAAATATTATCTGTCTGCTATTTGCAATAGTGCATGAAACGGTTTCGATTTCCACAGAGTTTGCAGTAGAGTCCAAGTAACAACTGAATTCAAATCTAAGCCTCAAGAATTCTTATATGAAATTAAATTAACCATACAGTGAAGTCTAAGATCGTGTTGTCAGTTGCAATCAACATGGTGAAACGAGGGAAAACAATAAATAGTGAAGTTTAATTCAACGCAGATACATCCAGACGACGTGTCCTAAATAGGTCCAAATGCGCATACTGGATTCTAATGCTGGTCACCATCCACCAAATAACTTCTAAGAAACTAGCGAATACAATATTGTCAGACCCCGAGCATCCTCTCTATACTCAGCTCTCTCCTTGCATTTCATCTGGTAGAACTAGAAGTAGCTATAGATGGCTATATGCTAGGACTACCAAATACAAAACTACACAATACCATATTTGGCACAGCTGGTATGTGATGAGAAATCCGTTAGGTATGACATTATCAACTTACTGCGGCACTCTAACAAATAGTCCCATTAGTTTTGTTTTCCTTTCTTCGTTACTATTACACTGTTGTTCTCATCTTCTATCACACACCAATTTTATATTTCCTATTCTGTGGTGCATTGTTTAAAATGTAAACGCGACGCTGTTCTCTTTTTCACTTTTTTATCCTGTTTTGGGGAGTTGCTTTTTGATTTTAAAAATCTTATTAAATTTATGAGGTAATTAGATGCAATTATGTAGTGCACGCTGAAAATTCCATACCTGTACCACAAATGCTGTTTGGAATAAAGCTGTTATTATTATTATGATTATTTTCAGGACATTGATTTACATTTTTCAGCTGCTTCCAAATAATCAGAGACGTTAAAGATCATGATTTATTGCGTAAAATTTGTATTTCCCCGTCTTTTTTTCATGCTGAAATTCAAAGTTGTTTTAACCTACAAATCAGTTGTTAGGGGAGTGAGTTATTAGTGTCTTAATAAACATCGGAGTCTTCATTGATTTCATTAGTTAACATTTTTTATGGTATTGCTGAAACTGAGATATTAAAAATGTTATCACGAGAAATATTAATTGTGTGACATACAGTTCACGAGGAACATTTCTCATCCCTCTTGTCAAACTAAATTAGGCAGACAAAAGTAGAAATTTGGGTTACGTACGATTCGACGATAGATTAATTTCTTTCATACAGAGAACTGTGATATATCAACACTTTTCACGAGGATGTCTTAGGCATATTTAGTGCTAATCTTAGTTTGCCAACATAGTTCCCGAGGTTTGTTTATGCATTTCTACACTTTCATATCCTTTGACCTAACAATAACTGTTATTTGAATGTGTGAGATATTTCAATTATTACCTTCTTGATGCACGTATTTGGTGTTACTTAAATGCACAATGATTTAATGATCAGTCGTGAAGTCTAAATATTGATATTAATTCTGAGAACGGCTTCACTGAAGTTCAGCAGCTCCAGGTTGAATACTGAGACAATCTGTTACTTAGACTTTGACGAGACAGAAAATCCCTTTCAGAGTTCCCTTTTTCTCTGTACTGGGTTTCAATGCCGGTGGGGTGCATACTGCTGAGAAGCCACGGGTTTTCAGTAATTCTCTAACTGGTATCAATCATTTCATGGTCAAACTTGAAACAAATCAAATCCCCCTCAAACTAATACTTGGGAGTGCCTGCATCCTGCGATTTTTGCTAACTAAAATATTACATTTCAGCTGAGCTAGAACCGTTTCTCCTAATGACCAGGTATATTGGGATGATTGTATAGAAAACCTCGTTTGCACTGATATTGGTATTTTAACCGATTAGAAATGCCCATTACAATTATTTTTCAAAAGAATGGTTACTGGACAAAGGAAATTCCTTTCGATAACTTGCTCTTCATCAAGTTCTTCGGTTATGTATATTTCATACATTTATTCCCCTTAATGAATTTGAACAATGCAAGAACTACAGTTTTAGCAGAATAAAATGGTACCATCTTTTATTTCGTTGCCTTCTCGTCAGCTGCTTACATGGCAAAGACATTATTAAATATATCTACAACAACAATTTTAACATACTTGCACAGAGTTCAGTTTAAACAAAAAATCAATCGATCAATATACGCATACACTAAAAATATACATATATAAATATGCAATATTAACCACTATTCCGAACAATAATAATCAAACACAATGGAAACTTTTAGCATTTCACATTCGGAGGAAAGAGAGGTGAAATTATCCAGTTACCAGGGCAAAGAAAGGCTGATAACCGCTTCTTTCTGGACGCATAAATCAGGTTTCATGCGCTTGATGGAAATGGCTTCAGCAAACTTAAGGAGAATGGAGCTATTTTGCTTATTGATAATTTTGAACGACTTTTCAACGTCCACCTCATGACCCGTGTCGAGAAGATGCCTGGTGATGGCACTATTTAAAGCATTTGTTCCCTTTAGACGTAAGCTTTTTGGTACATGTTCGGAAAATCGTAGATATGCCCTTCTTTCTGTCCTTCCAATGTAACTGCTCCCGCAGATACAAGTAAATTTGTATACACAGTTGGAGGTAACATGAGAAGGATATCTATCGATTTTCGATTGCACCAAAGAGTAAGTTGTTCGATAGATGGGAACGAGCTTAGCTGCAGTGAATAAATCACTGTTATTAAAAACACTAATGTTTAATTAACATCGAATTAGTGGATTACAAAAGAAGTAATTGAAGATGGTACATGATACATCCTGACATATTCATCAAAAAATATTTGATTAAGAAATTTGAAAAGGACTATTCACTATCCATGAACACGAAGCCTTTTACATACAACTGTAATACACAAAAATTTTAATGCTGGCAACCTACAAGACTTATTTTGTATGCGACCGGTTGTGATTTCTCAATTGAAAGGTGAAGAACCTAAACTAGAAACTTCCAATTGTATCTGCCAATGCAACTACGGTTGTGGAGCGAGTTATATTGGCTGGTGTTCTAGGAAGTTGATGTTTCATGGTCAGGCACACCTACAAGAGGGGCTAAACAAAGGTTTAGTGAAAACCATCTGGCGCAAACCGGCTACGAAGCCAGCATTGAAGAATCCTTCTCTATCATCTACCGGGTACCAAAAAATTGCCAAAAGCATCCAAGTACTAAATACTTCAAACAGCAGAGGCTATCGCGATTCGTGTGAAAGAACCGGTACTTTTTGCACAAGAGAAGCAAGTGCAGCCAGCCACTAAAACTGCCCTGGCCTTCAGTAGAGACTATGAATTCATGAATTTCCACTGTTAACTTTCTTAATTTTTCTGACATTCAGTTTATTGTAGTGTTGATACTACTGAACTGTGATGCATTCATATTATTAATGCTGAATCAATGTTATTTAAATATTAATGATGTTGATAACACTAATTATTTCACTAGTATGTTTATATAACTGTAGAACTTGATGAATAGCAGGTTATAGAAACAAATTTTCTTTGTTCAGTAACCATTCTTTTCAAAAATAATTTTCATGGGCACTCTTAATTAGGTTTGTAAATGTTGTAGGTTTTTTTTAGACTGTATTTCATTGTTTTGACATTTGCACATTATATGATGACTTGATTCGTTTTATTTGTATTTGTCCTTGTTTAATTTGTGGTTTTTATGTTCCTCTTCTTGGCTGTTCTATACATCGATGATGTGTTGTTTAACGATTTGATTTTGTTTAAGTGAATATATGTCATTCTGACCTTGAACTGTCATTGAGAATCGTTGATGTGTAGTTCTTGTGGAGAGAGTTTCGATCCCACCCACCTCCATTTTGTCGGGAATGCTCTACTGGATTCTAAGCTACATCATATGGCTGAACTTTAGTCATCTCATTTCGTTCTACACCATTCACTTTAAAACTCAGACTACTGGATCGGTATGGCAGCTGCCTAACAGAACGGTTGAGGCGATTTTGGGTTTTCGATGTTATCATTGCTGAAAAGAACCACAGAGATTTGACCACGAGCAATCGTCCTTTTGCCGTCTTCGGAGTGTTTTCTGACTGTGCATCTCTGCAGGAAGTTTTGTCAGCTGTCTAGTAGGACGCAGAGATCGGTTTTTTGCGCTCAGACTACAACGAGTCAGTTAGAGTAAAAACATCGGGTGAATGACAATTCTATTTGCGAGAAACATGAACTTTTTTCGGTAGAAGTCGGCCTGATTCTCTCATTCTGTATTCAGATATAACTCCTAGTAATTGCTTGATATATGAAAAAGACGGATATTATTGTATCCAAGCGACTGTTTTAATAAACTTTAATGGAGATATAAATAACGTTTTATTATTGAATGAAAAAATGTCAATGTTTGAGAAACAGGTTAGTATCAAAGACAAGATAAGGACATAAAAATATTTCTTCGCATCAAAATCTATTACAAGTTTCCCAATTTATAATTAGTATTTTCATTGAATTACTCATCTCTCTTACTGATACATTTAAGATGATTTTTGTTCACAAACAAACCATAGAAATCACAAAAATATCCCTTCGAACATTCACATGGTCCGTTTCACTCTCAACTTTTTAACTGATTCTGTACGCAGTACAAAGTAGATTATTGTGGCGACAGCTAGAAGTAATAAGATTGCAGCGAATACTATTAAAGCGATGGTACCTGGGTGCACTGTTCAACAAGAAAGGGAGAAAACGTAATCTCAATAAGGGTGGAAAAACAACTGTGTGAATATATTTATATACTTGCATATAAAGTAATTTCCCATATAAATGCATTGGACTGTTAATTACCACCAAAATTACCTTCTCAATTATTTTATAATTTTATGGTTCTCAAATGACATTATAATGACATCGTTTCAGTCTATCGAACGGAACCTAATGAATGGCTTGGAATGGAAACAATCATAACGAATGAAAAATTAAAGACCCTCGGTAGTCTTGGTGCTAGCTGGAAATGATTTCAGACAACACACTGGAATGAAGGTGTACCACTGAATTCTTATGTCCCACTCAGGAAGCAAAGGAAGATTTAAAACCATAGCAATAATAATAATACTTTTTTTATTAATTCTCAGTTTAGTTTGTACGAGAAGGGAGAAAACAATAAAAGTCATATAAGTGAAACAAAATAACAAGGGATCTTAGAGTAATTAGAAAAATAGATGAAATTATTCTTGGTAACACTGTTAGGTAAAGCGGACTGGGCGTTACAGTAAACTGCGTTTGTACACAGTGGAGGACTTAATTTTATTAACATCTGTCTCTTCACCTTTGTTTAAAATACGCTTCTGTTGAATTTTGAAAGGAAAGTTAACATCAGTCTTATGATTCATATCATTAATGTTTTGTTATGAAAAATCTGAGTTTATCGAGAATTTAGAGTTGTATTACTTTTTTTTAAGCAACCCGGCTACAATTTTATCCAAACGTGTTTACTACTCTAAGTGCATGTCCGCAGACACGTAATTTGGTTTGCAGTAAAGGATGTTTCACGGTGTTGAGGTCTGTGATAAGACATTCTCAGCTTTTTTGATAATTATAGGCTGCGCCGCATAGTTAATCTTAGATGATAGTGTGTTTTAGGATTTGTCGTAAAGTAGTAAGGTTGTTTCTTCTTTGTAAGGTGATTTGATACAGACATATTTCACTAACGACAGAATAAACTGTGGCCTTTGGACAGAACACTCCTCTACATTGGATTAAACTACCTTCGCAATTCATATCTGACGATATCAAGATTCGTGTCAACTATTGTCATCTTTACCCATATTCACAGTTATTTTTGCTTATTTTATTTAACGTTTTATTCTTTTCATTCTCTTGTAAACTGAAGTGACGCACGTGATCAATTTTCAAAATGTATTACGTAAATACATCACAAATCGCAGATAAATTACACATTTCAATAAATTTACCACGGTGTCCGATTAACTAACTCAGAAACTGAAGATAGTGATGACATAAAATCGTTTACACTAATATTTTTACTGATATATGATATAGGCATATCATCACAGGTAGTTTTAAGTAACAATATGTAGTAAGTCATATAAACATTAGTAACTGAATCCTGCACACAAATTATTTTCAATAATTTTTACTTTGATGCATGATTAACTATTTGCAGATCTTTCTTCAGAGATTATAAGCGTACATATTTATTTATTCAGAAGATTCATATTTTTTATTCTTAATAATAAAAGTAGCGTTTATTTAAGAAAATGTGTACAAGTAAACAAAGTCAAGGTTATTATGACCAATTACATATTGTCAAGCAGAGAGTTATGTTAAGGCATTCATATATACCTGAGTAGTGAAAGTAGACTTATGAACAAGCTTACGCGTTAACAATACTATCTAATGATATGCCTATTATTTAACTCTATTGTTAAAGTGCATACTTATTAACTTTAATATTTTTCTTGAAACTATATAAACCAGCCAAAGAATTTCAAGAATTCCTTTTTATCTCACAAAAATGGTGATGGATGTGTACACTGTCACGTCATATCAGTACACTCAACTTCAAAGAAGTTTATGAAATAATAAAAGCTAAAACTAGACTTAATGTATGCGTGGGTGTAATCCGACAGACTGTGTAAATGTCCTCACAAACTATCTCAAATAAAAAGATGTTAAAATAGTTCAGTTGCCTACAGTTAACGGAATATTCTACTACCTTTCTTGGTTTTAAACATTAATATATTAGTTGTTGTTTTTTATTTAGATAATATCAACACAATTACTACTAATGACAACTGGTTATTCATAAGTAAACCATCTGTATAAATACACTTAGAAATATAGTTCTAATCGTAGAAAATTTTTAAGCAGAAATGATGTGGTATTCTCCTGGACGTCTTTCTCAAGAAAGTCAGCTTTTAGACTAACCATCTATCATTTAGATATTAGTTAGAAGTTGGATCATACAGTATACTCACATTTTGCTCAATCATACATAACGTTCTATTACCGACACTAAGGTCCTGTTAATAAAGCTAGATGCATTTAGACAATAAAAGAATGATTCAAAAAATTACAGAGTATTGGTACTGGAGCGGTAAGGAGATTTAGGTTTCTTAGCTTGATTTATTGTTGAGGCTAGCAATCACACCCTGTAAACAAAATTGTTATAGTAACTTCAGCACAATGAACCTCTTTGCACCAAAAGAAAAAGTTTCTGTGGGGACATGGAACGTCCGCACTATGTACGAGACAGGGAAAGCTGCCCAGATCGCAAACGAGATGAAAAGATACGGAATCCAACTGCTGGGAATATGTGAAAGCCGATGGAACGGGAATGGACTCACCAAATTGTCAACGGGTGAGTCAGTGATCTACTCCGGTCACCCAGAAGATATCCACACGCAAACCGAGGGAATGGCTATCATGATGTCACCAACGGCAACAAAGGCCCTGATGCAATGGGAGGCGATCTCGTCCAGGATAATGGCCGCCAGATTCAACTCCAAAGGAAGGAAAGTGTCAATCGTACAATGTTATGCACACACAAACAAGGCAGATCTCGAAAAGAAAGAAGAATTCTACAGAAAACTACAGGCAGCGATGGACAATACTCCACCTGGTGACATAAAGACACTAATGGGAGACATGAGCGCCAAACTCGGACCAGACAACACAAAAAGGGAACTCATCATGGGTAGAGAAGATCTCGGAGAAATGAATGAAAACGGGGAACTCTTCGCCGACTTTTGCGCCTTCAACGAACTAGTGATTGGTGGCAGTGTATACAAGCACAAAGATAAACACAAGGCTACATGGGTGTCACCAGACGGGCAAACCAAAAACCAAACGGACTTCATCTCAATGCTGCTCAAGGAAGTGGAGGTGCAGCCTACTGGACATAAAAGTTAGAAGAGGAGCAGACGTTGGCTCAGACCACTATCTCGTACAAGGGACAATCCAAATCAAATTAAAAGCTTTCAGGGAAACAGGAGCTGCAGATAGACTACAAGCCAAGTTCAGCGCTCAAAACTGAAGGATCAAGATACAAAGGACATCTTCATTGCAAGCATAAGGGACAAAGCCGAGACACAAATCAACACTAGCGAAGAGGTCGGCGTCAAAAAGCACTGGAACAACTTGGAAACGGTGTGGAGTCAAACCTGCATGGAAGTTCCAGGCAGAAAGAAGAGACAGGACAAACAACGGCTCACTACGGACACTTGGAAACTAATAGAAGAGAGAAGGATAGTGAAACAAAAGATTATCCAGTGCACTGACGAGCAACAAAAACAGAAGCTGAATGCAAACTACAATACGCTGAACAAAAGAGTGAAGAAGAGTGTCAGGAAAGACAAAAGAAAATATTATGAAACTATGGCAAACGAAGCAGAACAAGCTGCAGGCAAAGGAGACCTCGCCACACTCTACCAAACAACTAAGAACCTATCGGGCAAAAGTTCGACACAGATTAAGCCAGTAAGGGATGACAATGGAAAGTCAATCACCAGAGAGGTGGAACAAAGAAAACACTGGGCTGAACACTTCAAAAGACTTCTAAATCGTCCGCCACCTACAACACGTCCAACAATACCAACAACGGAAGCAGAACTATCATTGAACATCGACCCCCCGACGAAATCAGAAGTCCTGAATGCAATCAAGATGCTAAAAATTTGGAAAGCAGCAGGACCAGATGGAATCCCAGCAGAAGCTTTGAAAATAGACCCAGAGACAACAGCGGACTTGATGACGCCATTGATGGAGAAGGTGTGGAAAGAGGGCAAAGTACCCGAGGATTGGAAGAACGGATACTTGTTCAAATTACCAAAGAAAGGAGACTTAAGTCAATGCGAAAACTGACGCGTAGTTATGCTCCTATCCATCCCAAGCAAAATGCTAAGCCGCATCATCCTGGAGAGAATCAAACACGTCAACCTGGATGAAAAACTTCGACCGGAACAGGCTGGATTCAGGAGAAACAAATCATGTATTGATCAAATCGCCACTCTACGGACCATCATTGAACAAAGCTTGGAATGGCAGTCACTTCTCCACCTCACTCAACTTCATCGACTTTGAAAAGGCCTTCGACAGCGTCGATCGAGAGGTGATTTGGCAACTACTTCGCTACTACGGGGTCCCATCGACAATTATACATCTCATCCAACAGTTATACGACAACGCTGTATGTCAAGTAATCCACAACAGGAAACCTACGGAAGCCTTCGAAGTGAGGACGGGAGTGAGGCAAGGCTGTCTACTATCGCCAATGATCTTCCTGATTGCAATAGATTGGATAATGCGACAGACAGACAGACAGCGAGCAATGAGGAAACAGGCATAAAATGGACTCACACAAAAACTTTGGAGGATCTTGACTTCACCGATGATATATGTCTGATTTCCCACAAACTGGAAGATATGCAAGAGAAAAGCAACAAGTGGGAAGAAGAAGCACCAAAGCTAGGACTTCAGGGGAACATAGATAAAACAGAGGTGATGAAGATTCCTGGCCAACAGCAACAACAACAACAGACAACAATCAGCATAAATGGGAGGAACCTGAAATAAACAACCTCCTTCACCTACCTGGGAAGTATCGTTTCAACTACAGGCGGAACTGACGAGGATATCAAAGCCAGAATCGGAAAAGCAAGACAAGCTTTCATTACTCTCAACTCTGTGTGGAGGTCAACAGCAGTCAGCATCAAAAATAAGATCCGGAGTTTCAACTCCAATGTGAAGTCAGTGCTACTATAGGGATCAGAGACTTGGTGAGTCATAAAGAGCATCTCCAACAAACTTCAGACCTTCATTAACAGTTGTCTTCGCTCAACACCACTCAAGATCAGATGGCCGACCAGAAAAGATCAGCAACAGGGATCTCTGGCAATGAGCGAACCAACCCAGCAGGAACCGATTGTGAAACAAATAGGTAGGAAGAAATGGAGATGGGTTGGATTCGCCATACTCTGAGGAAACCATCAAGTGATATCACTAGACAAGCCATTGCTCGAGTGGAACCTGAAAGGGAGGCGGCTAGTTGGTCGTCAGTGCAAGGTTGACTTGGAGGAGGTGATGCGGGGAGGAGATGAAAGCATGTGAACAGACCTCGAGCGGGGTGGAAAAGTTGGCAGAGAACAGAAGGCAATGGAGGTGCGCAGCTGAAGCCCTACGTTCCTCCAAGAACTAAAGGATACAATAATAATAATAATTCTAACTGAGGCTTGGATAGCCAGCTAGTGTCATCAACCATTATGCAGTACTTGTGACTCATAGCCCACACCTTCGTGAGCTTTCCATTGTGAATCATTTGGCATATAACGGTGTCAACATATAGCCTTTGAATGGGATTGGTTTAAGTTTGCTTAAGTGATATTCACAGCATCGGAAGAAGTTCCAAAGGTACTTCGTAGTTGACTCCATTGAATGCCTTTGCAAAGTCGACGAAGTAGAGATAGATATTTGTCTTCCAGTTTTGAGATCTGTTAGTCAGTGTTGTGCGTGTTACAACTTGATTCGCTCATGCCTCTTTCTTTCCAATCCAACCTATGTTGGACGAAGCTAACCATCCACAACATCATTTAAAGTTTTCAGGATTAATCTGGCCTGATATTCTTCTGGAAATGGACAAGAGCATAATTCCGTTGCAGTTATTGAATGCGTTAATGTCACTTATTAAGACAGTTTTATAATGTTACCTTTCTTCTAATCAGTAGGCACCTTCCTTTCCTTTCATACCAGTATAAATGCCGCGAGCAACTTTGTTGAGATCTCTGGGTCTCTTCCCAGGGATTTCGAGGAATCATATTTGTTTCTGCTGCTTTCCTGGATTTCAATGACTTTATGGACTGCAGGACTTCTATCAAACGGTCAATGTGCCCTTATAGCTGGTATTTCTGGAAGAGTTGTTAGTGGTAGTCTTTTCGAGCGTCCTGTAAAGTGAGCAGTCCAGCATTTTCTTTTTTTCTCTTCCTTGATAATAAAGTTCCCTTTACCGAATCTAACTGATTTGAAACTATATTTTCTAATTCCTCCTGCTATCTCAGCAGCTATTGAAGCCTTAAACATGGTGAAGATATTCTGTGCTCACATACCTAGTTTTGTTTCAATCAGAAGACAACACCTTACATCGGCTGAATGGCTTTCTGAAGAATTTTGTTTGTCAGCTTTATCCGACCTCAAACTGATAAGTTTTCCCAGTTCCATAGGAGAATGAGTTAATTTGTGTTTGCCTTTACATTTCACCAGCGATAGGACTGTTTATAAGGGGTGAGGTTGCTAGTCCAAACCCATCCTTATTTTTTCCCAGGCTTAAGACTGACTAGTAATCTAGGCAATTTTGTTGCATATTTGTAAAAGCTTCTGATTTCTACAAGCCACCCACTATATCGATTAGCTGAAATGCTGTCTTTCGCAGCAACAATAAACGACTTCATGAATAAGTAACCTGGCAGGTTCAAAGTTCACATCTTGTAGTTTTACTGAAAGTCTGAGACAAAATACTCTTTGAACTTTGTGAACTTATGCAGTAAATTATGTTTCTGTTGTGATACACCGTGAATACATTCAATTCAGGATAAATAGTTGAAATGTTATTCAAATTACTTCATTGATTGATGAGGCTGACTTGGAAGGACATTGTTTGGCATACGTAATCTAGAAGATACATGCCTGCAAAGTATTAAAGCTCAAAACAACTTAATGAGTAGGAACAAAATATCTTCTTTCTTTTGGGAATTTTAATTTACATAAGATTGTTTGCAAACAATCACACTGAAAAAACTTACTTGTACACTCTTTTCCAGGATCATTTGGATTTGAATCTTTCCACATGGGATCACAGCTGCAAGTGACACCTATATTAGTATTTCGACAAGATGCATGCTGACCACATAATGACTGTGTTTGTTCACAAGTAATAGTTGGTGAAATACCTGGCAAATTAATGCATAAAAGTTTGAATAAGATAAAGTTCCAACGAAAACGCTGATGTACCATTATTGTACCAATAAAACAATGTAAAGCTTTTTACAGAAGTGTGTCCCTTCAAAATATCAAATTTGTAGAAGAAACATACAGAAAACAACTGAAGAAATGTACTGAAAACACAAAGAAGAAAAGTGCCTGGGAAGAAGTGTGATTATTTTATGTTTATAGAAAATCTTTTGAAATTCAAAAAATAGCAAGAAGTGTAGCACTCTTGACTATTTCAAGCTTTCTACTACTAATTCAACCACTGATATTTTGTATTTCTCAACCTCAGCTACATTATCTACATTTCAGATCAACAGTTAATGATATCTTGGATTAGTGCAATTTTCTGGTTTGAACACAACTTTTTCAAGTGTGTAATCCTACTTCAACTACGATTGTTTATCGAGGAAATCAGTGACTCACCATTCGTATTTTCCCCTCAGTATATATATATATACTGAGGGGAAAATACGAATGGTGAGTCACTGATTTCCTCGATAAACAATCGTAGTTGAAGTAGGATTACACACTTGAAAAAGTTGTGTTCAAACCAGAAAATTGCACTAATCCAAGATATCATTAACTGTTGATATATATATACATATTCGCAAGCCCATCGATGTCACCATCCATCTAATCGGAAGCACTCAGCCTAACCTCACTGTGGCTTACTTTGTAGTCCACCTAAGGCTGGAAATCCAACGAATACACCTTCGATCGAAAACCTGCAGTATTTAAATATCATCGAATTTGGACATCAGTGAAGTAATTCTGAAAGTATTTCAATACTGCGGGGTACCCCAAATCTTTATCAACCTCATTCGACAGTGGGGTATGTCAAGTGATCCACAACGGAAAATCCAGTGAAACGTTTGAAATGAAAACAGGGGTAAGACAAAGTTGCCTACTAAAACCAGTGATATTTATAATTGCTGCGGACATGAATGTGTGTGTTGAGGGCCACGGGGAACAAGAAAAGAGGACTACGTTGAACCGTACAGAAGACACTGGAATATATGAACTTCACGGATGTTTTGTGTCGAATGTCTAACTCGAAGATTTACCGGCGAAAACCGACAAGTTTTCAGAAGAGGCAGGCAGCGAAGACAATACATGACGTGAACATAGAGAAGACGGAGGTGATGATGATAGCCAACCAACCGATAGCAACATGCACTAACCACTATCACCGGAGAAATTTGAAAGAGGTCACTACCTTCCCTTATCTAGGCAACACTGTTTCAGCTAAAGGCACACGTCATGGATGACGATTTCAAAACCAGAATCGGAAAGGCGAGACAGACCTTCATCACTGTGAAATGAGTCTGGAAACTAGCTGCACTCAGAATAAAGAACAAGATTCAGATTTTTAACGTGAGTGTTACATCGCTTGGCATGTCACAAACATCATTTCCAGCCGGCCACCACAGACTCTTATCGACAGCTGCTTTTTCTTCTTACGGAAGACCAGATGGCTGATCGGAATAAATTCACAACCTGGATCTCTTTGAACAAAGCAACCAAAAGCATAACGCTCAGCAAATATACCGGAGAAATTGAAGAGAGACTGACCACACTCTAATGAAATCTTCGGATAAAATTACTGTCAAGGTCACCGCTCTAGTGCAACGGGGGTGGGAGACAGTGAGTTGGGCGTCCGAGGGTGACATGAAGGAGTTCTTGTGGGGAGGATTTCAGGCAGTATGGTCAATCGGGAGGCCAGCTGAAGAGGGTTGAAGAGGACAGAGTGAAAAAAGACGTTCTGTTGAATCATTATGTTCCCTTTGGAACCCAAAGGAACAACAATATTATAGTTTCATAGACAATTTCTAAGAGATCTCAGAAGCATTGTGTGAACTGCCATGATGTTTCACAGCAATTTGGTTGAGTATTCTTTTGTGGAATAAAGTTAGTGCTGTTTTGGAAATGATAAATTAGGATACTGAACCGATGTGATGTGACTTCCTAAAATATGGTTTATTAAGGATGATTTGTTTCAGGATTTCATCATAAGCTGACATTAGTTAGAAAACCATTGGAAAACCTGGGAGTACTGGACAGCTGTTTCGTCCTAGTTTGGGGCTCTTCAGCAGTACGCACCCGCCGGGATTCAAACCCAGGACCTTCCGGTTATAAGGTGAGCTCGTATACCATTAAGCCACTTGGACCCGATCCAATGGTCCTTGAATTCTAACTTCTGCCAATTCACGACATAGCGCGATCAATCAAATCCCTACAAACCAACACTTGAAAAGGATGATTTGTCTTCACAAATAGGGAAATTATTCAAGACATCTGATAACTGCACTATGTATCTTCAAACCAGTAGTACCGATCATTGTGTTGTAACCTTTGGATGTCACAGAGGGCTAACTCACACAATTAAATCTCAGCATGTTATTAAATTTTTCAAAACAGCTCAAATTCTTCATGACTTCTCCGCCTAAGAGGAGTGAATCATGTGTGTTTTCTAGGGAGGCTTTTGTTTGGTTACAGTCCCAAACCCTTAACGCTGGAATCAATGAAAAGCACATCTATCAACACGAATATATTATGATTCAGCTAGTAAATAAACATTAGGCATCCGTAAAGGAAAGCAACGGATACCATCTGTTCAGAAGATAGCTCTTTATGTAAAATGAATCTACTGATTATATATAAATAAACTACTTTGATTAGTATGTAGTACTTTCTCCCTAAATTGCATACATCTTCATTTAAATACTTAGTAAACAACAAGTGAGTGAATACATATCAAACTTTCTAGTTAGGTCTTCGTTATAAGCCTTATAAAAAGACATATACAGCATTTTGCATACAATGAATCAATAACCATTATAATAGTAATAGGTATGCTAACATAAGTAGAGGCCTAACATCAATGAACTCCTACACTATTTCATTCAGTTCCGGTCCCTTGAAATATAAGTGCATCTAGTGAAATGCCTAATTCATAAAGCTGGCGATACTTTGTAGAATGACTATCGCGATAGGGCATCTAAAGCTATACGCAAAAATATCAGGAAGATAGGATGTTCATTTAAAAGATGTCAGTTTACTTTCTTTTTTCAAATCGTGGAAAAAACCCATTGGAACATTAGATTGAAATGAACAAGAAGTTCAGCAAAGATATCTATTCAGCGATTTCATTCTTAAAAGCTGTACAATCGCATTTATATAGATTAGTTTACATGGGTACAATTCTTATGTGTTTAATTCCACATAGTGACAAAGGTGATAATAATTTTCAACTTGTATGATAGTTTGAAGGTACGAATATAGATTACAAGAGACTTAGAGACAAGATTTCATAGGATTAGAAAACAGTTACAACGTACGCAAAATTAGTATTTGATAACTGAAGAAATAATTTTAAAGGCGAATCAAAGGTGATAATTGTTTTCAACTTGATATGAATTACAAGAGGCTTAGAGATGCAGGGATAGAACGAATTACAGGTGTGAACGAAATGAGCATGGAAACAAATTGAAGTCAAAATGTTCAACATGAAATGTAAGTTAAAAGGTATGAATATAGATTACAAGAGGCTTAGAAACAAAAAATTACTCAGGATTAGAATACAATTGTAAAATAGTTATTCTAAAGGGATTACAAGTGTGATGAGGTGTAGCATGGAAACAAACCTAAAATAACTGATTTTACAACTGAAAAATAGGATGAACTGAATGAAGGCAAAGAGAGAAAAAATTACACACACAGATAACAAAACAAACTCAAGCTGAAGGGAACATACCGAACTAGGTCCATGGTAGTTGTAAAGGCTGGACTAGTTTCTTTTGAACACACCACTCCGGCTTTTCAATGCATAAGGCGAGAGCTTCCGCAGTACAAAGAAGTCGGGAACACACTGCCTTTGGTAGATTTTTGTTTACTTTTTAAATGACTCTAAATGATGAGTCGGTTGAGATTCTGTAACAGGTACTGACGAGATGTTCAGTTATTGCGCTCCTGATTGAACCAGTGCCTCTTCTTTGCAGCCATGGTGGATGATGTTCTCTACCACGTTTTGATAAGACTCGCACAGAACAACCTATGTACCTAGCTCCGCAGGGGCAGGTCAACTGATAAATGCACATTGAAGTGGTCATATGCGGAAGTTCGTCCTTCCCGTTTCTCCGAAGTTAGTGGGCGGCTAGAGAATATCACTCAGAATTGCTGCCGGAAAACTCTTCTTCAGGGAATTGGAGATTCTTCTTTTAAGGATATCTGCTGCTAGATCTCCCCTGAATTCCAAATTGAAATAGAGTGTCCTCTTTTGAACTGAGGCGTATTCTTCTCTTTTTGGTCTTGGTTTCATGTTCTTCTCCATGAAACGCGATGGGTATCCATTTTGAAGCGGGATGCTTTTGAGAAATAGGAGCTATTCTTCTAAACCGTCATCGCTACAAATTCTTCTGGTACGGTGGGCTAGCGAGATGATGAGAGCTCTTTTACGGCTGATAGGTGTATTCTTACCTTCAAACTTTCATATCAAGTTGAAAATTATTATCACCTTTGTCACTATGTGGAATTAAACACATAAGAATTGTACCCATGTAAACTAATCTATATAAATGCGATTGTACAGCTTTTAAGAATGAAATCGCTGAATAGATATCTTTGCTGAACTTCCTGTTCTTTTCAGTCTAAGTTTACTGTCTAAGGATGTTACTATTCAAATAACTGTTTGACTAACAACACTTCTGTTACTGACTAACAGCTTTCATCATATTTACTAACTTATTTTATTTTACTGACAACACTCAAATTATTTCAAAATGTACCTAATCTTCCTATGATCTGATTCACGCATATCTGTTGAACTTTATATTGGCTCTTATTTATTCGGTCATATGTCTAATCAGTTTTTTATGTGTTTAGACGAAGTCTTCAAGTCGTGTGAGTATCTTCTGATATGATTGTGAGTATCAATAAATTGCGTTCGAAACGTCATCAATAAATAATACTGTATAACACTGTGAGACTTTATCAGATAGATTTACTTTATGTTGGAATGTGTATCATCAGCTGTAAAGAGACTTCTTTTCTTAAAAGTACTATTTCATGGGGACTTTTAGTGAGATTTTAACAACTTTTTGACGTCATAAACGCGTTATGTTGTCTAACACTAACTAACCCAATATTATACTTGGGAAACGAGGACAAATAACCTAATTACAACTCTTCCATTTGTATCGACTTATTTGATTACCTCTATGTAAGCAGCTACATCGGATTTGCAGTCAGACATCTTCATCCTCAGATGCCTGGATATCATCCTGCATAGCTAGACAGAAGACTTTGGGGTTCGATTTGAGACTTTACGTCTGGCTCGTCTTGTTACTGCAGAGCACAAAACTGGTGCTAATAAAACCATCAGAGTTATTTATCGTAATCACTCTTTTAAATACATCCGAAACTATCAGAATACATCTGAATTTATACAGCCTCTTCCTTCGCTTAAGATGTCTTCACGTAGATACAAAAACCGATCCTTTCACCCCCACTTACGTTAATTACAAGTTGATAATATCCTTACTATCGTACTAACTTTCCTACTTCACTTTCAATTGTTCTTATGCAATTGTTTCGAATAATTTAGTCACTAGTTCATCCTCCTTATTTTATCATACAAGCTGCACATTGTGTAACCAGGTTGTTTAATTTTTTCTATCCTTCAATTACAGTGCAATTTTTTATTGTTAGCTACCCCATTTTTGACCTGTTTATATCGACTTATCATCACTTCATATATGATATTAACTGTTAACAGGATCATAGATACCCATCAGTTAGACATCCATAATCTAAATAAAAGATCATTTCAACACTATCAGGTTTGCGGTGGCTTTTTACCTGATGTTGATTTGTGTGGCTAGGTACGTCTATCATTCTACTGACTTCTCATCTAGTGAATAAATGTTTAACCTTTAGAAGATGTCTACTACTTACGTGTTGATTCAATACCATTCAGAATATAACCACTTGATAAATTAAGTTGTTTGTAACCAGTGATTAGTACTTCTGAAAATTGTGATTGGTCCAGCTGTGAAGCAGACAAAGTTTTTGATTCAATGGATCCACTCGCTTGTACTCCATCTGATACTACACTGTCAACTTGTCTCTTTGACCGGAGATTTACAGAGAAACGTTTGAATATAACTGAGGTGCATGTTGAGCCTTGGAAAATTCGTGAATTTCCAGCAATAAGGCTATCTAAAATCTAAAATACGTAAAAGGAAAACTTTAAACAAATTGACTGCCATCCAGTTTTCTAACTGCTAAGTAAGTAGAAATATATTTATTTTCTTACGCTTCAAATAGTGGTTGAATGTCGTATAGCAGTTGTAGTTTTTCTTTAAAACTTGTTATTGAATTGTGTAATGCAGTCGGTCAGCCATCCAACTGTTTTAGGAGTAAAAATTTCAGACTGAATGATCTTAGCAGGTATCCTCAAGGACAACTGAGAAAATATAGCTCTGAATACATTTAATCCTATTCCAAAGATACGGTGGATGACACGTTTTAATGTTAAGAACAAAAATTATCTCCAGTTTCTGCAAATATATAAACTCACTAGTAAAGAGAATGAAATTCACATTGGAATCATAAAATGAACAAGGAGAATTAGTTATGCAAGATTGTAAAATAAAACGAACAGAAGAAGGTTAACTGTACACTAGCGTTTATAAAAAGCCAACGCATTCTGCTAACAGATATTTAGACTTTAATTCACCTCATCCGTTACCTGTAAGCGCAGGCTTATATATGTGTCTAGCGAACAGAGCAATGGTACCACGCAGTACAACAACAAGCCTAAAAGATGAAATGAAACATATGGAAGAGGCTTTGATGTCAAATAAATACTCTATAAAACTCATTAAGAAGATCAAAAAAGGTAAAAAGCAAAATAAAAATGATGGTTAAACTAATAATGATAATATGAATAAGAAAAAATATAAGGCAACTACAGCTTTACCATATAAGGAGAGGACATCTGAGACCCAGCGTAGGATACTTAGTAAAGCGGTAATTAGAGTGGCATTCAAACCTAAAAACTCACTCAGGGACAAGCTGTGTGTGCTTAATGAGCCTTTAGGTAAGTTATTTAAAAAGGTTCAACAATAGCACTGCATACATTAACATATAACCACAAACAATGGGGTAAGATACAGTTAAGATTCCTAAAAGCAATATATTTAGGTGGAGGGAGAGGTTGATTACTGAATATTTGATCATATAATCTACACTCAGCACTTGTACCTGAAATGAATCATCGTCGATACCAAATATATGGAAAATACTACTATCGATCAGATCAACTGGCGAAAAATAATGGAATTATATAAATGAAGTTGGAAAGTTGTGTCAGTAACTTGATATGATTATGAGCAATACATTGTGCGCGAAACGCTTTCAATTAAATATTACTGTATAACACTGTGTGGCTCTATGAGAATGAATTTTCTCCATAATGAAGTTATACTCTACCACAGTGTCCAGTTTCTATTCTCGCATGAATGATTAACCCGTCATCAATAAATTGTTGCATCAGCTGAAAGACGCGAATTGTTTGACATAGTTTCCACCAGAGTCAATAATTTTCCATACATCAGATTAGTTGTTTGGAAATCATTCAGTAAAGAGAAAAATCCTTCCGAGACTTTCCATGGAATTCAAAAGTGTTCGCATATATTAGTAATGTTCACCAACCAAACAGAAACTATGGAGACATCACGCAAGGATATATCTACCATTTCATATTGCGGTATTCTAAGAAACAAATGGGCTAATTTGAAAGGCAGCAACAACACTTCAGTATTCACGAGTTGCCCCATAATAATATGCATAGAATGTGTAGTACAATTCCTTTAATCAAACACTTGGATTTTGGAGATAGCAGTTAAAACTGACTTATATGAAGTAAGAAACACGATTTTCAGATTAAATGCTTGGTAGAGGTTAGTAGTACAATTCACCACCCACATCCCGTGTAATTCGAATTTTTTTAGATGTAAAATAGTACATCCTAGTAGTGGATTGCATTCTTACATAAAATCGAACTCAGATTCAGTTCTTACAGTTAGGTGAGTAAGGTGCTGACATTATTACTGAACTCCTGGTGAATAATGTTCTGGGTTAGAAAACTTTGTAGACAGTTAGTGTGCCAAACAGTAGGAGATACTGTTTACCCGTTGGCTAATATGTAAACAAGATGTTGATTCTATGTCGCTTATATGCTTTAGCTGATATTTTATCAAAAAGATGTCACAAAATGCAATATCAAATTATTCATATATTCAGCTAAAGTGTAGATGAAACAGAATGATTTACTCTAAGAAAAATTATCAGGGATAAAGTAAATAACTCATATAGTGATAATCAGTATCTTCTGTCAGCTTGTAACAAGACATTATTTGTGAATAAAGTTGATGGTTATTCTAATGTAAGGATAAATGCATCACAATGTATACTGCGAAAAACAAACAATCATATACTGATAACATACCAGACCACAGTAGCTTCTAGATAATTCACTATAAGCACTTGACTTTGTATCAATGTAGTTGTCAGACCATGAAAGATAGCTCTGCGTTACGAAACTATACATGATTGCTTTAACTTCAAAAACTGTTGAAACTAAAAAAGACGAAAAAATTGAGCGTTTAGAAAGCGTTAGCTGTATGCGCAGTCATCCTCGTTAAAGATATTTAGAATTCGTTTCGTTATGTTATACGACTTATCATTATATACTAATGTACAGATACAGTTTTACAGTTCATTCAACAACTTGTCAAATCTTTACGATATTTAATTAATTTTTAATTTTTGATTACAGCTAGATTCCACACTATATTTTTGGCACAATTATGGAATTTTCAGCATGGATATCGGTAGCCCAAATTTTGCAGGCCGACCATAGATATCAGGTGTGCGTCGGCAGGAGATCGAACCTCGAATCATGTCCATGGTCGGCGAAAGTCCCAACGACTGTGCCACCGATGCACAGTTCAATACGGCTAAAGTGTACGAAGTTTGATGGAAATCGTACTAACCAAATATACAACTGCTGATAACCACATGAACATCATTTAGTATTTCACATCTTCAGTACTGATAAGAATATCTCGTTAAATCTAAAAACTCTGATTAAAAATGCGGCAGGGGCTCAGAGTTATTATGCTCGCCAACTGCACCTCACGTGTTCCAGGGTTTTATCCCCAGCTAGCCTACTCCTAAAGTTTGCGAAGCCGGTAGCAAGTTCTGTAAAGAGGGAATGTTTGGCATGAGGGTAGGACACTCACCCAGTATAAACAACATTCATACTGGAACTATAGAGCTAAGGCTTGAAGACCTATGTTACACTTAGGGCGTAAAGAAATAAAACAAGCTGGTTTTAAATAGATTTAAGTCAGAAATGTTGCAGTCGCATAGAGGCAAGATTAATTGCTTAATCTAACCTGTAACTAATTTTGTGGAACGAACTGAAGTCGCCATTTAGTATATATATATACATATATATATATATATATCTTTGTGATAATAAGTCAGTTAGCACTAATTTATGCATTTATTTTTCTAATAGAACTGAACATATTCCTTGGTAGAACTCTTCTCATCGTCAGATGATTTATTATATTGATACGAGTTGTTGTGTATGAGAAGCCTTGATATGACTATGAGCAATAAATTTTACCCACAATGATTTAATACAGTTAGACTGAATAAAAAGAAAATTTTACTATGCTAGTATCTCATCTATAGGTTCTACATTCGCTACACATACATGCACAGAAATATGGAATTGAATGATCAGTCATGACTAAACAGCTCTCAAGTGCTTCCTAATTTTCACTTATCTCTATTCTATGTTGATTTGTGACAAAATCTGCATTAAAATTAATCCTAAACCTATAGTCCAAGTATCAATGTCCAGCTTAATGAATGCCAATGGATGGATGTCTTGAAGTTGAATTGAGAAGTCGTGATCAGTTAGGTCCACTACGGTAAGTTGAAGTGGATACCAATCAAAAGCACTAGTTGATAGTTGCATCAGATCAGGAATGACAAGGTTGGAAATCACTGATAATTTAATTCCTACCCTGGTGGAGGTTTGGTGCTGAAGATTCTCAAATTGGGACGAAAGAGCCATCCACTGCCCTCTGGTTTAAAAACATCAGTAACTGAAGTTGGTTTGTGACGAAGTATACTTTTAAATGTTATTAGAGAATTAGTTTTAGTGCTATTGCGACTTAGCATTTCCGTACATAGTGGATAAACACCATAGAGAAGTAGAGTTTGGGGTATTTGAAAACACATCCCAAAGTTGTGTCAACTGGAAATCCATTGAGAACCTAAGAGTACTGGACAACTGATTCATTTTAGTTTGGGACCTAGCAACAATGTGCACAAATGAAGCCAGTATGCATTGACCCTAGGCTCTTCACGCTACAGATTCAGCTTGTTGGCCATTCCTTCACTGGATTGAAGTTCGCTTTGTCATTTCATCATATAGGTTTATTATCAACTAGTGAATAGTAAAAGGGGTTGACAACTTATCCAGAAGGTGACGGGTTTGACTGCCACTAATGTCATAAGTGCACACTAGCGACGAGACTCAAGCTGGGACTAAATAGCTCTTTAGTGGCGAAATCTATATTCTGACCAATTAAAATCACCGTAAAACTCAAAATCTGCACTATTATTGGGCTATATATTCTTTATACTTAAGCACGGCTTATGTCTTATTGGGTGAGAGCCTCAAATCACGTTATAAATAGATGTTCAAACACAAACACTGCTTCACTAGGTTACGTCCCAGTTCAAAATTATGATTCATGTGAAACAGCTAAGTATTTCTAGGATAAAAGTAAATTACCCGGAAAAGGATTAGCTTAGATTTGAATCGAAAAGATGATATTGATTTAATGACCGCATACATACATAGTAGGCGCGCTATGACTTGATACAGTGAAGCTTTGTGTCACAATCCGTTAAGTTTAGATATCATTGGATAGTTTACAGTTATTAATTATATTATTTTGATCGAATTACAAAGTTGTACAAGGTATTAGTATGAAATCAAAAGTTTCATCAAGTGTACTAACCTCTGCCAACAAAGACTGCGGAAGTATTTAGTTTTGGTGTGACAGTAGTTGCTTCAGTCGCTTCTGTTGACGTTATCGTGATTGACAGGGTGGACGAAGCAACATCTGATACTGTATTTATCTTCATAGACGTTAGTAATGCTTGTGTTGAAACCGGTTGTGAACCAGTCTTACTATCAGTAGACACCTGCTTGTATGACGTCATTGTTGTTGTTACTGATGTTTCGATTCGTCCAGTTGATGAGGTTATTGAACTCTTATGAGTAATGTCTGTATTACCCTGAGTAACTCCTTTTGTTGTGCCTAATTTACACAAAATATGAGAAACAAGACAATGGACAGGATGTATTAAAGTCATTTCGTGACAATAAGCGAAAAGTTTCACTTGTTCTAAAAGAATATTATAATAAACAATAAAAATATTAAAATAAGTTTTGTCAAATTGAAAATTTGAAAGTTTACTAACATATGATAACATAACGGGATTTATCGATGAGCTGTTTCTACAGGAAATGAATACTTTGGGTAGATAACAGCAATACCTAAACTCATTTGCAAAGAAGCAGGTTTCATGGATGTTATTAGGGGATAAAGTTGATAGTCACTCGCTTATGATATGTACAGTGGATTACCAATCAAAAAATACAACGCAAATGAAAGTAAATGCAACCCATTTCAGTTTAGTTTTCAGACCTCTCTATTGTTTATGTTTTCTGCCTTGCCATCTGACTTTTATTATCAAGTGAAGGGTCCAAATGTTGACATAACTGTTGGGGATTCAAATCTGCTTCACTGTGTTGAATGGTGTGGATTTCCACACAGGATTTCCAGTAATGAACATCTCTCTCGATTTCCCCATGTGATCTTGTGTGATCTTGATATTCTTGGCCGTGACACGCTCTACAGACGGCTACAAACATTGACGGACGAGACTCTATTTAGATGGGAATATTGGAATGCCAGTGGGTGACATGGATGCTGGACTGAGAGCAGACGACACGAAAAAGAACTCTTTATGGAGGGCCAGCCAGCGGAACATATGACGCTAGGACGCACAACACATCGTTTTTAGCCGTGAAGTCATGACTGATGCAGCCAATCAATAAGATATTGATTGCCTGTTTCAGGTTTAAATTTCTGCGGGTATGTAAACGATATACATCCTGTATTTAGTAAAATAAAGGTTGATATCGTAGTTATCGCAGTTTAATTTGACTTCTATTTCTACCTCAGTTTGGGGGAATATTTCCAAGTGAACAGCTGGCTATAGTGTTATAAAAGCAGGCTCATTGTAATCAAGTCAAATGACAGCCAATAAGTCAGCAACAATTCACTACAACAAACAAGAATGAAGAATACTTCTCAGACTCCTGAGCATTTAGGGATTTGGAGAATAGAGGTGGCACAAAGACACGGCGTTTGCTTCACCAGATGCTCACAGCAAAAGTCAGATAGAATTCATTTTAGTCTCAAGAAGGTCGAGTCATAGTCTGTTGCATAGGACATCGAGAAGAGGGACAGTTGTGGGCTTCGATCATTATCCAGCGTAAGGAGCCTCCTCTGAAAATGATTTGGGAGAATACCTCAAAAGATACATCAACCAAGAAGATGAGTTAGAGTAAGGAACTGCTCTCTACAGACATAGCGAAACCAACAGGGGAGAGATAAGTGGTGAAGCAGAAAATGAAACAGTGCAAAGAAGATCAATGGAAAAAGAATATGAGTTCAATCTAAAACTCAGCGAACAAAGGGGCAGAGAAGAGTGCTACAAAAGATAAAAACGATTTTAAAATACAGTGGCAACTGAAATGGAATAGACTGTAAATAAGAAAGATCTCACAAAACTTTGCGAAAACTGGCGCAGACAATGTTCTCCTGTTCACCTCAAGCAAAATACCAGCTTGTATCCTCCACTCCAAAATAACCTGGATTCAAGAGATACAATTCATGAGGTTCTCCGAAGCTGTGTGTTGAGAACTATTTGAAGAAACGATGTTTACTGCATTTCAACACCTCCCCTTCTCCGCATATGCATTTGTTCACCGATACATCAACGACAACATTCCACTACTAACAACAACCAGCTGAAGCACGTTGACTTCATTCTTCCAAGGCCTTGGTGTCAATCTAATCCTCCTGAATTGTTGCATAATAAACTCTCTATATTCCTTTTATTTTCTGTAAGCAATTTGCATTTCTCTGTTCTCTTCTTTCCTATCAATTGTCTCTAAATGATTATTCATCATTAAACTAATAAGTTGTAAACTATGTTGATAATTTAATATTATTCAGTATTTTCACAAGATTTCACTTCTCATACACTTTTGTTTATTTGTTATTAACTTATAGTAATCTCTGACCTTTTAATGTTGATTAACATTGTAAATACGATCACTTTATTTTTTGTACATATTTGCGGAGGCGTTAAGAAAATAGATTTCTTTGCTAACTTGTGTGTTCATATTAAAAGTGTTATCAAACTGTTACAGATTTACTGAAACAGAAATTTTTAATTTATGAATTCACCGGTACTGTGAGCAAAACCATTGTTAACAGAAAACGTATACAATTCAGTAGATTTCTTAAGCGAAGCATTTAGAAAAATGCTTGAGTAATGAAACTCCCATCATCGAGAGAAGCCGTTCAGGACTTCCTCTTCAGGTAGCATTAGATTTCTTCCTACTCCATATTTAATGCTGTCTATTCTTTTGTTGGCTTTATGGTTCCATGAAGACTCTGTAAATTTGTGTTTCACACCACATATGTTTGACAGTCACAATGAACTGTACAGACTAAAAGGATGTTGTAACTGTGGAAGTAGACAAAATAAAAGTAATTGTGAACTGATATTTTACTCAAAGCTCCTAATGTTTGAAAATAGTTCAGTTTTACTAGTATAACTATGCACAATACTGCCTCACTTTTAGTTTTAGTAGTTTGTGATATCACACTGACTAATTTCGTTATCTTCACATAGCCTGTTAAAAATCTACTATTTTTTATTTTCTATTACAGCTTGACGCCGCACCGTATTTTTTCTACAGTTACGGAATTTTCAGCATATGATATCGGTAGTTCAAATTTTGCAGGCCGACCATAGATATCGGGTGTGCGTCGACAGGGTATCGAACCCCAGACCATGTGCATGGTCGGCGAGAGTCCTAACTACTGTGCCACCGATATAATATGTTAATGATACTTATATTGAGAGCCATGTCATTACGTGGCAAAACTTGTACAACAATCAAAAATGATCAGTTTTATTTGTACAATAAAAAACACATCTGCGAAACCGTTGATTTAGATGTTCAGTGAAAAACTTGGATCACTTACCAATAAGTAGGCATTCATACTTCAGAGATAACGAATATTTGAGCAATAAGAAGATGTCTGAATCGTGTAATGTATTTGCGCAACACATTTAGAACAATCTGATCACACACGAACTTGTCATAGGAATATATATGAAATTAATAAAGAGGTAAGAGGAGAGACGTGCGTCGGTGGCATAGCGGTTAGCACGCTCGCCGACCATGCACATGGTCCGGGGATCGATTCCCAGCCGGCGCACTCCTTTACCTCGCTAGACCAGAAATAATCCTGGTAAAGAGGAAAGGTTGGGCATGAGGCTAGCAACCTCATCCTGTAAAATAAACACTGCTACAGAAACTTCAACCCACTAGCTTGAAGCCCTATGTTCCACAGGGGAAAGTGAAGGAAAAATTATTTTCGCCAGATACTAGCTTGCTAGGCTACTAGCTTACTAGTTTTCTCGCCGGTCCCAAGCCCGGGTAAAGAGGGAGGGTTGGGGCGTGGTGCTAGCAACTCCACCCCTGTAAAACAACCAAATCGCTACAGAAACTTCAACGAATAAATATATTAAAAATTCTAAAAACATAAGCAATAGCCTTACTTTTCGCTGGAATCGGGGAAGTGAAATGACGCAGGCTGGTGAAAGCCTTCGGGAAGCCAGTCAGCCGATGTGCCTTCTTTCGATGAAAGCAAAAGTAAGGATGGGTACCTGGAATGTTCGCACAATGTACGAAACTGGAAAGGCTGCCCAGATAGCCGCTGAAATGAGAAGGTACAGAATAGAAGTGTTGGGAATCTGCGAGAGCAGATGGAACGGAACTGGAAGGTGCCAACTACCTACTGGAGAGACAGTAATCTATTCCGGCCACCTAGAGGACAACCATGAGCACACCGAGGGAGTGGCCATCATGATGTCACCAACAGCAGCCAAAGCTCTCATGCAGTGGGAACCAATCTCCTCCAGGATAATGACAGCCAGGTTCAACTCAAAAGGAAGGAAAGTTACAGTCATTCAATGCTATGCGCCTACAAACGTCTCAGAACAAGAGAAGAAGGAGGCGTTCTACAGACAACTACAAGCAATAATGGACAACGTCCCAAATGGCGATATCAAAATCCTGATGGGCGACATGAATGCGAAGCTGGGACGAGACAACACAGGAAGAGAACTCACCATGGGTCGTGAGGCCCTCGGTGAAATGAACGACAATGGTGAACTCTTCTCAGACTTCTGCGCCTTCAATGATTTGGTGATTGGCGGTAGTGTGTTCAAACACAAGGATATACACAAGACGACATGGATTTCACCAGATGGAAACACCAAAAACCAAATAGACTTCATCTCAATTTCAAGAAAGTGGAGACGGAGCCTACTGGACACAAGGTCAAGGAGAGGAGCAGATGTGGGTTCAGACCACTATCTAGTAGAAGGGACTTTCAAGGTGAAACTAAAAGCCTCGAGGATAGCTGGGGATAGGCCACAATGCAAGTTCAACACTCAATTACTGAAGGACACAACCACAAAAGACACTTTCACTGCAACTGTCAGAGCAAAGCAGGAAACACTACGCGACATCACTGAAGAATCATGCGTGGAAGAACATTGGAAGTCTCTGAAGGCGATTCTCAACGAAACGTGTTCAACGGTTCTAGGAAGAAAGAAGAGACAAGACAAGGAATGGCTCTCAACGGACACTTGGAAATTAATAGAAGAGAGGAGAATGGTGAAAGAGAAAATGATTCAATGCAAGGACGGACAGGAGAAGGAGACGCTGAGCTCAACTTACAAAGCATTGGACAAAGAAGTGAAGAGAAGTGCTAGGAAGGACAAAAGACGATTCTACGACAATCTAGCTACTGAAGCTGAAAAGGCAGCAGGCAAAAGGGACCTGAGGACACTATATCAGATAACCAAATCTCTATCCGGGAAGAGACCAACACAAGCGAAACCTATAAAAGACAGCCAAGGGAAGCCCATTACCAAGGAAGAAAAACAGATTAAACAATGGGCGGATCACTTCAAAGGACTCTTGAACCGACCACCACCTGCAACCCGTCCAGAAATACCAACAACAGCGCGCACACAACTGCAAGTTGACACCAATCCTCCAACGAGAGCTGAAGTCTTGAACGCAATCAAACTTCTGAAAGCTGGAAAAACAGCCGGACCAGATGGAATACCCCCTGAAGCACTGAAAGCGGACCCAGAGACGACAGCAGACATGCTGACTCCATTATTGCAAAAGGTCTGGAAGGAGGGAAAGGTGCCTACTGACTGGAGGAAAGGTTACCTCGTGAAACTACCAAAGAAGGGCGACTTAGGACTCTGCAAGAACTGGCGAGGAATCATGCTCCTATCGACGCCAAGTAAAATCCTGAGTCGCATCATCCTGGAGAGATTAAAGGACGCACTGGAGACAGAACTCCGACCAGAACAAGCTGGATTCAGGAAAGGCAAATCATGTACTGACCAAATTGCAACTCTACGCATCATCATCACAGAACAAAGCATGGAATGGCAATCAAACCTCTACCTCAACTTTATAGACTTTGAGAAGGCCTTCGACAGCGTTGACCGTGAAGTAATTTGGAAATTACTCGAGTACTATGGCGTACCCCAAATATTCATCAACCTTATTCAACAGCTGTACGACAACGGCACCTGCCAAGTGATCCACAACGGAAAACTCAGCGAGGCGTTTGGAGTAAACACAGGAGTCAGACAAGGGTGCTTACTATCACCAATGATATTCCTAATTGTGGTGGACTGGATTATGCGTCAGACTGTGGGAAACGAGAAGACAGGAATATCCTGGACCGACGTGAAGAACCTAGAAGACCTGGATTTCGCGGATGACTTATGTTTGATGTCACACACAATCGAAGACTTACAAGCGAAAACCGACAAACTGGTCGAAGAAGCAGCAAAGACAGGACTCCAGGTAAACATAGACAAGACGGAGGTTATGAAAATAACCAACCAACAACAGCAACAACATCCAACGTCAATCACCATCAACGGGAGGGATTTGAAAGAGGTTACTTCATTCACTTATCTAGGGAGCATTGTCTCAACTACAGGAGGAGCGGACGAGGATGTCAAATCGAGAGAGAATCGGGAAGGCGAGAAACACATTCATCAGCCTGAAATCAATCTGGAAATCTTCGTCACTCAGCATCACCAACAAAATTCGGATTTTCAATACAAACGTAAAGTCAGTTCTTCTATACGGATCAGAAACTTGGCGGGTCACAAAGAATATTTCCAAAAGGCTGCAGACCTTTATTAACAACTGTCTTCGCTCAATACTGAAGATCAGATGGCCGGAAAGAATCACCAACAAGGAATTATGGGAACAAACAAAGCAAGAACCAATCGCCCAACAAATATGCAGGAGAAAGTGGAGATGGATCGGACACTCGCTGAGGAGACCGCTGGGTGACATCGCGCGCAAAGCCCTCGAGTGGAAACCGAAAGGGAAGCGGCGTGTGGGACGTCCAAGGGTGACATGGAGGAGATCGTGTGAAGAGGAGTTGAAAGAATACGGATTAACATGGATGCAGGCGTAAAGTACTGCAGACGACAGAAGAAAATGGAGACGTGCAGTTGAAGTCCTATGTTCAAATAGGAACCTAAGGGAGAATAATAAAATTAAAGGATGTGCAAAAACAGATTAGCGCAAAGTGAAAAGATATATTCATGGTCAAAATAACCCACACACTCACGTGCCAAGCACAACTACTCCTCCCTATGTATGTATGTCCACACACACACACACGAAAATTGGTAAACTGTGCAATTTTGAGGTTTGAAGTGAAACATATTTTTAGCTTTTTCCATAATTACAAGCTGAGCTGCATAGTAGGTTCTACGGATGATCGAATTCAACCTTTGTCTCAAAATCCTGCTGCTTATTTCCCCGTTATATGGTAATTTGATGAAAACCTTTTTTTAGGGATGGTATGGATTGTAGGTTTAGAGACTAGTTGACTTCTACACCTGTTTAGAAATCTTAAAGGATATCCGTTTTAAACAAGAGTATCCATCAATATTTCATTTTCTTTGTCTATAACATCAGCCGTGCAAATACGCTGAATCCTCTTAAATAGACACTTCACCAAACCTCTTTTACACTGTAATGGACAGAAGCTGTGAAAATTAAGGTATTGCCCTGTCCAAGTGGGCTTTCTGTAGATAGACCGTCTTATTGAGCCATCATCTCTTCTACCCAGAAGTATGTCTAAAAATGCAAGCTGGTTGTGACTTTCTTCCTCACATGTTAGACTAATATGATTCTGTACAGAGTTAAGCCTGTCTAATAGACGACTCGCATCTTCATGTTCGCCGCATATCAATGCATCACATTTTTCAGATAATCTCCATCTTCTATTAATGCCATCAAAATTTGTAAAACGGACTAATTGTTTTAAATTTTTGAGAAGAAAACTCCCTCTTTGCACTATCAAACGGTTAGATGGACTTCTTAACCTGAAGTGTAAAGTAGCATCTGAACCTACCTTGGTAATCCTTATTTGATCGGATTACCAAACGTTTGTGTTAATTTTTCCTAATTCTTTTCTTGGCACTTTGTTTAATTTAACTTTTCCATATATATTGACTTGACAAGTAAATGTGTGATTAGATTGTTCGAAATGTATAGCGCGAATACATCACATTTTTCAGATAATCTCCGTCTTCTAATAATGCTATCAAAACTTCATATTATGTAATTGGTTTTTTTAGACAATTGTTTCCTCCCTTTGTGCGTCGGTGGCACAGTGGTTAGGACTCTCGCCGACCATGCACATGGTCCGAGGTTCGATCATCTGCAGACGCACATCTGATATCTATGGTCAGCCTGCGAAATTTGGGCTACCGATATCCATGCTGAATATTCCACACTTGTACCAAAAATACGGTGTGGAATCAAGCTGTAATCAATAATAATAATAATAATAATAATAATAATAATAATAATAATAATAATTATAATAATAATCTATGTTTTTACTTTGATATCTTTAATTTTTTGCAGATCTAGCTAATGCCATCAACTTGTTTGTGTTTTGCGTAATTCTTCTTAACCATCATCGCAATTTACATACATCCTGGATACATAATAACTTGTTGTTAAAGCCTAATATTTAACTTACCTTGATATCCGCAATTAATGTTTACCCTTCATTCAAAATTTAAGTGACTTGTTACTAGCATCTATTAGATAATTTTTACGATGACTGTTCACCCCACCCCGTATGCCTAAAACTGACTGCCCAATTGATTGGTAAAATATTTTTGTGTAAGACACTATATATTTGTGTAGAGACTGTCGATGATGAGGAACTGCTAACTGAAAAGGAATGCATATCTCTCTTCATTCTGTCTGTTTATTTTTTAAATGCGTAAATGGGAATTAGGAATTCATTCAGAAAGTATTTTTGTCTCACAATCATTTCCGTTAGACTTTAATGGAATAGGATCTATACTCCCTTGTAATGCGGAAAGGAACCAGTCACACAAATTACGATGTTTGCAGTCTCATACGTGGACTAGTATTTCTTCATAAAATATTATTTTTATGTCTCACAGCTGCTACTTGTTTATCAGTAGTATGACAAAAATGGGTGGATTTCACACGGGAAGTTTCACTTATGGCCAACAGCAGAAACATATTGCCCCTAAAACAATTACTTCCCTTTATGAATTTAGATTAGGCAATAAGAAGACTTAATTTGGCTGAATCATGTAATGTGTTTGCGCAACACATTTAGAACAATCTGATCACACACGAACTTGTCATAGGAATATATATGAAATTAATAAAGAGGTAAGAGGTGAGAAAATAGACTTAGGTCAAGTTGAAAGGACATATTCATGGTCGAAATAACAATGAAGACCACTAAACCAAATATCTGAGGTAATTATGCAGCGGTAATTAGCCAGACAATTTCATCAGGAGATATAAAGTAGTCAGAACATCAATAACCACTCTCCAACTCGCCCCTAAAAAAGATGGGTACATTAAGCTATCCTATATTGGGCATCAAAGCAGCTTGATAACTAGACGAAGACTGAATGCTGCTGTTAAAAGACGTTTTATGCAGCTAGTATCATAATAATAGAGAATGTAAAGCCAGTATATCTGTCTAAGCCTTTCGAACATGCGGAAAATGACGTCACATCCCACTGTATTTACTAATGTGAATGTACATGTGGACACACACACATAGGGAGGACTCATCGATTTCTGCAAGTAAGGGCTTCATATTATTATTATTATTATTGTATCCTTTAGTTCCTAGAGGAACATAGGGCTTCAGCTGCGCACCTCCATTTACTTCGGTTTTTTGACAACTTTTTCACCCTGCTCCAGGTCTGCCCACATGCTTTCATCTCCTCTTCACATGACCTCCTCCAAGTCACCCTTGGACGACCAACTCGCCGCCTCCCTTTCGGGTTCCACTCGAGGGCTTGTCTAGTGATGTCACTTGTTGGTTTCCTCAGCGTATGGCCAATCCATCTCCATTTCTTTCTGCCTATTTGTTTCACAATCGGTTCCTGATTGGTTCGCTCCCAGAGATCCCTGTTGCTGATCTTTTCTGGCCATCTGATCTTGAGTATTGAGCGGAGACAGTTGTTAATGAAGGTTTGAAGTTTGTTTGAGATGCTCATAGGCTTCATAGCATATTCCTAAATGGCTACAAAAACAAATGGAATCTTCAGAACCTATTAACGATGAGAACAGGAGACCTAGCTCTTCTATTGCGAAACATATTATAGAGACAGGACATAAAATTGACGTTAACAGATCTTTAAAACCTATCTATAAGACGTGTTCGGGGCACATCTTAAAGATTGTGGAAGCCCTAGCAATTAGAAAGTTTAAGCCAAATTTATCCGTTCAAAAATAATTCGTCATCAAATTAAACCTTCCTAAGTAAATTTTGTTTTGATACCGTAGCAGATGTACTAACACCTCTGCCATTCGGTTCAGCGCTCTTCATTGTAATTTCGACCATGAATATGTCCTTTCAACTTGACCTAAGTCTATTTTCTCACCTCTTACCTCTTTATTAATTTCATATATATTCCTATGACAAGTTCGTGTGTGATCAGATTGTTCTAAATGTGTTGCGCAAACACATTACATGATTCAGCCAAATTAAGTCTTCTTATTGCCTAATCTAAATTCATAAAGGGAAGTAATTGTTTTAGGGGCAATATGTTTCTGCTGTTGGCCATAAGTGAAACTTCCCGTGTGAAATCCACCCATTTTTGTCATACTACTGATAAACAAGTAGCAGCTGTGAGACATAAAAATAATATTTTATGAAGAAATACTAGTCCACGTATGAGACTGCAAACATCGTAATTTGTGTGACTGGTTCCTTTCCGCATTACAAGGGAGTATAGATCCTATTCCATTAAAGTCTAACGGAAATGATTGTGAGACAAAAATACTTTCTGAATGAATTCCTAATTCCCATTTACGCATTTAAAAAATAAACAGACAGAATGAAGAGAGATATGCATTCCTTTTCAGTTAGCAGTTCCTCATCATCGACAGTCTCTACACAAATATATAGTGTCTTACACAAAAATATTTTACCAATCAATTGGGCAGTCAGTTTTAGGCATACGGGGTGGGGTGAACAGTCATCGTAAAAATTATCTAATAGATGCTAGTAACAAGTCACTTAAATTTTGAATGAAGGGTAAACATTAATTGCGGATATCAAGGTAAGTTAAATATTAGGCTTTAACAACAAGTTATTATGTATCCAGGATGTATGTAAATTGCGATGATGGTTAAGAAGAATTACGCAAAACACAAACAAGTTGATGGCATTAGCTAGATCTGCAAAAAATTAAAGATATCAAAGTAAAAACATAGATTATTATTATAATTATTATTATTATTATTATTATTATTATTATTATTGATTACAGCTTGATTCCACACCGTATTTTTGGTACAAGTGTGGAATATTCAGCATGGATATCGGTAGCCCAAATTTCGCAGGCTGACCATAGATATCAGATGTGCGTCTGCAGATGATCGAACCTCGGACCATGTGCATGGTCGGCGAGAGTCCTAACCACTGTGCCACCGACGCACAAAGGGAGGAAATAATTGTCTAAAAAAACCAATTACATAATATGAAGTTTTGATAGCATTATTAGAAGACGGAGATTATCTGAAAAATGTGATGTATTCGCGCTATACATTTCGAACAATCTAATCACACATTTACTTGTCAAGTCAATATATATGGAAAAGTTAAATTAAACAAAGTGCCAAGAAAAGAATTAGGAAAAATTAACACAAACGTTTGGTAATCCGATCAAATAAGGATTACCAAGGTAGGTTCAGATGCTACTTTACACTTCAGGTTAAGAAGTCCATCTAACCGTTTGATAGTGCAAAGAGGGAGTTTTCTTCTCAAAAATTTAAAACAATTAGTCCGTTTTACAAATTTTGATGGCATTAATAGAAGATGGAGATTATCTGAAAAATGTGATGCATTGATATGCGGCGAACATGAAGATGCGAGTCGTCTATTAGACAGGCTTAACTCTGTACAGAATCATATTAGTCTAACATGTGAGGAAGAAAGTCACAACCAGCTTGCATTTTTAGACATACTTCTGGGTAGAAGAGATGATGGCTCAATAAGACGGTCTATCTACAGAAAGCCCACTTGGACAGGGCAATACCTTAATTTTCACAGCTTCTGTCCATTACAGTGTAAAAGAGGTTTGGTGAAGTGTCTATTTAAGAGGATTCAGCGTATTTGCACGGCTGATGTTATAGACAAAGAAAATGAAATATTGATGGATACTCTTGTTTAAAACGGATATCCTTTAAGATTTCTAAACAGGTGTAGAAGTCAACTAGTCTCTAAACCTACAATCCATACCATCCCTAAAAAAAGGTTTTCATCAAATTACCATATAACGGGGAAATAAGCAGCAGGATTTTGAGACAAAGGTTGAATTCGATCATCCGTAGAACCTACTATGCAGCTCAGCTTGTAATTATGGAAAAAGCTAAAAATATGTTTCACTTCAAACCTCCAAACCTCACAAGTGATTATATCACATCCCACACCATTTACCAATTTTCGTGTGTGTGTGTGTGGACATACATACATAGGGAGGAGTAGTTGCGCTTGGCACGTGTGGTTGGGAGATGATATCCAAAATATTTAGGAAAACATATGAATTTTGACAAGCCAATAGATGCAGGTGTCAGACAACCAACTTCGTCTATAGTTAAACATCTCTTCGAGATGTACCATAAGATTGATGTCAACTCAGCCTTGATGGTCATCTATTAAAACAGTCAAGGGCGTTTACTGAAATACATTGAGGCTATAGCTATTCATAAACTTAAGCCCCCCTTGTGGATTAGTGGTGATTGACAATTTCTACCTCTGTATTGTTTAAATACTTACTGTTGATTGTTAACATATTCCTTATATGCATTGCAACATAATTCCGCTAAATACAAATTCCTGAATTCCGCCCTCTCTGTGTTTTGGTTGAATTCTTGTAATTTGGTCATCTCGAAATACTAATACTACGATTACAAACAATTACAACAAATTAGCGTCGCGATGGAACTAAATAACCTTGGAAAATTTCCTATAAATGGTTCTTTGCGGGAAATTGCTGATTACTTTGAACGCTTTGATGCATGGTGCATTTCAAAGAATGTTCGGGATGACAGAATTCCAGCACATTTCATCACTGCTATTGGGCTAAATGCATATAACCTATTTAAGACTCTGGCGTTTCCAGATAAACCCATTTCTCTATCATATGTCAAGATTCGTGAGCTTCTGATAAATCACTTTCATGTAAGTACATTTGATACCAGAGAGAGGGCGCAAGTCAATAATTTGGTTCGTGCTCTCAACCAGATTATTAGAGACTTCATTCTGCAACTCCAAATACAAGCTTCAAAGTGTAACTTTGGAGATCAGCTGCATACTCAACTACGTGATCGCCTAATTGCTGGAATCACTATTCCTAAGTTAGAGAAAGAGTTAATTCAGATTCCTTCTTGTACCTTTCAAACTTCTAAAGATTTATGTATTACATATGAAGATGTCAACAGTGAATACTCTGCTCCCACTACTTCAGTATCTGATGTCGTGTTGTCCAAAGTCTTAAATGCAAGTGTTCATGGAGAGCAATCCAAACTGTCGTCCACAGGTAATACAATGCAGCGAGAGATCAAAATTATTAAACCGCGTTTTTCCTGTGGAAAGTTACATCTACGAAGCACTTGCCGTTTTCGGGCTGCTAAGTGTCATAAATGTGGTAAAGTTGGACACATCAAGACTGTTTGCAGAAGTTCGAATACTTATGTTACTCAGAATCCTGATAATTCTTCCAATTCATCTGGTAAAATGCAGTCGATGAGTCTTTCAACTTTTCAAAATACTCAATCTCATCCAATGAAAACCTCAACTACAAGTTCAGAAACTCAAGCGTCAACTACTCTCAAAAATGTGGTAGCCGAGTTACAATGTGAACTGTCGAAAATACGAGAAAAACTAAATGAGATGAGAGAGCAACTGATTAAAATGGAGGAATTGTTGCATATGCATAGACTGCGTCTGTTAAATGCAGAGCATACAAGTACCCGTGAAAGTCCTGCAAAACTTTTCAAATCTCGAATTCTCAAAACGCATCTGATGTCCACGACTTCTAATGTACATTATTACAAAGGGAATGACTACAGACCTTCTGTTGGAATTATACTACAAAATATGGGAAATCGAGTGGTGAAGATATTAGACATCAAAGATCACTCAGTTCATAACAGACACCTGGACAAAATGACAATAAATGAAGTAGGTCGTTCCAATTATTATTTTAATGATTCCGCTACTAATCCTGATTTTGTAGATAATTCAGAAATAGGTCCAGATAACACTGATGAAAATAATATCACAGAATCAGTTAGGTTGAAGCTACTTGCAAGCAAACCGAGACATCGTTATAAATACGCAAGGAGATATTTGACGTGTAGCGGATATGGTGATTGACAATTTCTACCTCTGTATTGTTTAAATACTTACTGTTGATTGTTAACATATTCCTTATATGCATTGCAACATAATTCCGCTAAATACAAATTCCTGAATTCCGCCCTCTCTGTGTTTTGGTTGAATTCTTGTAATTTGGTCATCTCGAAATACTAATACTACGATTACAAATAATTACAACAGTATTCAAAAACAGTTTGTTATCACTCTTAACCTACCTTGATAATCCTTATTTGATTGGATTACCAAATGTTTGTTTTAATTTTTCCTAATTCTTTTCTTGGCACTTTGTTTAATTTAACTTTTCCATATATATTGACTTGACAAGTAAATGTGTGATCAGATTGTTCGAAATGTATAGCGCGAATACATCACATTTTTCAGATAATCTCCGTCTTCTAATAGTGCTGTGAAAATTTATAAAACGGACCAATTGTTTTAATATGAATTCGGCTGTGGCAAATTATGGGGCTACACGAATTTCTTTCCAACACACTGATTTGGCTTTTTCATATGAATTCTAATATCTTCTGTTGTCGTATGTAGATGTCATAATCATGGATCATTATAGATGTTGGCTAATACCAGATAAATAACTAAAAGATTTGTAAGAGTCGACTTGATATCCAGTATCAATAATTTGCTAATGGCATTATGACTGCAAACAATTTTCATGGGCATTGATTGCCTAGATTTTGTCATTTTAAGGATTGGTCTCCTAATTATTATTATTATATCCTTTAATTCCTATAGGAACATAGGGCTTCAGCTGCGCACCACCATTGCCTTCTGTTTTCTGCCAACTTTTTCACCCCGCTCCAAGTCTGCCCACATGCTTTCATATCCTCCTCGCATGACCTCCTCCAAGTCAGTCTTGGACGATCAACTCGCCGCTTCCCTTTCGGGTTCCACTCGATCAATGGCTTGTCTAGTGATGTCACTTGATGGTTTCCTCAGAGTATGGCCAATCCATCTCCATTTCTTCCTGCCTATTTGTTTCACAATCGGTTCCACAAGTCTCCTAATAGTTCTAAGGAATATTTCTTCTTTCTCAGGAATCAGTTAGGTAATCACGATAACCAGGGGATAATGGGGGGTTATTTCTTTATGGCTCTGATGCGTCAGCAGTGACTAACCATATCCTCATCAAGGATCGGACTTGGGATCTGAAGTTACGAAATAAGCACACACTGATAAGTACACTTCGTGAAAATCCTATGACCTAGGAGTTCTATTAGTTTGTAATATTGTGTCACTGCTATTCACCGTCATCCGCGAGTTTAAAGCCTTACTGCTGATTTGGTTTACTAACTAGAACTCCAGCAAATATGTTCATTAGACAGTTACTCATCAGCCATGAATTTATTTTCAGTTACTAGGTTTCGATAAGTTTTCAACATATGCTATTTGCTTACATATTATCAGTAAATGTAAGATAAATTAATCGCAAGACTAAATGTAATCGCTAATTACTCATTGGGAAGTCTCAAAACTACAATCAGCAATAGGCTGTTAATGGTTGTCAGGTTTATAAATATGTATATGAATATTGAGACATAGAAGTGTAGAGATAAACGGTAAGGTTGCCAAACCACATGAAGATACTGATAACAATGGAGTTACTAAAGAAAAAGGCATAGAGAATCTAAATATATCAACAGTAATAGACGAGAGAAAACTGTGATCACCATAATTTCTAATTTTCAAGTGTTGGTTTTGTAGGGATTTTGTTTGATTGCATGGAGGATTTCATCATGAGCTGACATCAGTAAAAGAACCACCAGAAAACCTGGGAGTATTGGACAGCTGCTTTGTCCTAGTTTTCAACTCTTTTTCAGTACGCACCCACCACTATAACTTCTAGTCACCAACTACTTTAGTCTTATCAACTAGATGTGCAAACAGGTTCAAGGAATTCTTCTGGATGTTTTTTACTAGAATGATATGAGCAATATTTTGCGATTTATTCGCCCTGATATGGCTTTTATGAGGGATCAACTGAGAGTCACCACTCATCAAATAACACTTGAAAACATTATGAAACAGTTATATACAGCATAGGAGCGATAAACATAAATTTCACATGTCTCTAGTTTGCAGTTGTCAACCAATTTTTGTGGAAATATGCGGTCAAATAATGATCACAGTTCGAATTATTCACTGAGTGTCTACGTAAATGATACATATATATGTGTAAAATGTCTTCAATGTATTAGCCATCAGAAGTGAGTAAAAAAGAACCACTTTTAAACAAAGAAAACATCTTCAGTTATGAGTTACTCAGAATGAAAACACGAAAACGAAGAGGGAAAATTATGTGAAAATTGCCTTAATAATGTTATATAACGATGAAGTAATTTTTTGAATCGACAAAACTAACTAGTGTGATTGCCTCAAACTATCTAATATTGTGAGAATTTATAAGATAGGATTATTCAGAGAAGGCGAAATTCTCAAAGAATGGTTTCAAATACGTATTATTCCGAAAAGGATAACTTATAAGACACTGGACCATTATTGAAATTTATTAGGTGTGAAGCTGTTCTGGAAAATAATACAAAAAACATACTGAAGAATCAACGAAATAAGGCATTGAGGTTAGTGTAAAAAACAATAAGTAATAATAGAAACATCACGTGAAATGAAAGGAACAGACAAAGTGAAACAGACGGACGCAAAAACATCCGACAAAAAAAACAAATTCAGAAAAATAAAAGAAAGAAAACAGCAAAACCAGGATAAAAATAAAAAAACGAAAGTAGCAAAAAAAAAAACACCACTGAAAAAAAAAGGTGGGAAAACTAGGAGACATAGGGCAGAATTATTCAAAAAAGAGTAAGACAACACTCAGAAGCTGAGAATTTTAAGATAGATTTCAGGTGTTGATGACATCAGACACGGCTGCTCGACATGTGGTGACAAGAGATTGTGCCGGCGAGAGGTGAGAAGTGGTAAATTCGTGGGAGGACACGGCACACGCTTACACCAAAATGTACCTTGCTCGTGCCACAAAGAGTGATTCTCACAGCCTGAGAATTGGTCAGTCACAAGACCAGCTATTCTTGTGAGTGTCTGACAGTCAGTCAGTCGGTCAGTGACTCAGTGAGTCAGTGAGCCAGCCGGCCTTTCTCACTGTCTGCCTGTCTCGCTACCTGTGCGTATACCAGTGTGTTACAGTCTGTACATAGGTGTGTGTACATATGTAGTCATGCACTCGTCTCCGTGTCTGTCTGTGTGTGTGTGATTGTGTGTGCGTGCGTGCGTGCGTGCGTGAGTGTGGGTTTGCAGGTGTCTGCATATCGTATGGCCTGCGTGTTGACCTGCCTTCATGGCTGATTGTGCTGGTTGTTTCAATTGCATCCTCATGCATGAGTGTGAGGTGTGTTTCCACGTTGTCGTGTGGAATTCACTAGTCTCTTTCCAACACCTCAGAATATGCTGTACATCACCACTGATTCACAACACCTCATTCGCCATTCTCTGATAGCCGGTGGGAAGCATGCGTGTCAGTGGTGTTCGTCATGACCACTGAATACACGAGATCCTGGTGACTGACTCATTCTCTCTCTATCTCTCTACAATTCGAAGTGAAGAAATTGAGGACATAGACGCCAGATGCATCTAGCCTCACTTGTGTGAAGACAATCATTCGGTCTACACGAACTGGAGCTGCACAACACCTAGTCGACAATGAGGAAGCGAAGCATAGTGGGTGGGGGAAGAGAATGTGCAATGATGGGAGTGGGCCTGACGACATCTGCACTGAGGCCAATGCACCTTGGTCCGATGAGTCGACGGGTGTGGAGTTTGGACATGAGTGCAGGTGAATGGGATGAGCCAGTGTCGGGTGGTCAGGCGAGTACAGTCGAAATCGTCAATTGAAAATACTCACCAGGTGTGATGGATGCATTTGTCGATTGAGGAATGACTGTCGATGTATGGCCATCCACAGACGATAGAGAAACACTCGTCGAAGTGGCGGATGATATGACCGGAATCTCAGATACTGTGGTTGTGCTTGTCGGTGCAGTTGTTGACTGTGTCTCGTTGGCGATGTGTGTGGTTAGGATTTGTTCACTGATTGTCGACATTCCCTGAGACGTCGATGTCTGGACACCTGTAGATGTGAGGATGAAACATAGAAAGGATGAGTTCGACGACAACAATATCACCTAGCGATACTCCTGCATGCAATACGCATATGGCGATTCTCGGTCGAATTGAAAGTGTGAAAAGACCAGTGAATTGCACGCCTACGAACTCGTGAGATATGAAGCAGCATTATTCGCACAAGTGCAGGTTGTCACTATACAACTGAGATGTTTCAGCGAGAATTTAGGTGGTGATGACATCAGACACGGCTGCTCGACATGTGGTGACAAGAGATTGTGCCGGCGAGAGGTGAGAAGTGGTAAATTCGTGGGAGGACACGGCACACGCTTACACCAAAATGTACCTTGCTCGTGCCACAAAGAGTGATTCTCACAGCCTGAGAATTGGTCAGTCACAAGACCAGCTATTCTTGTGAGTGTCTGACAGTCAGTCAGTCGGTCAGTGACTCAGTGAGTCAGTGAGCCAGCCGGCCTTTCTCACTGTCTGCCTGTCTCGCTACCTGTGCGTATACCAGTGTGTTACAGTCTGTACATAGGTGTGTGTACATATATAGTCATGCACTCGTCTCCGTGTCTGTCTGTGTGTGTGTGATTGTGTGTGCGTGCGTGCGTGCGTGCGTGAGTGTGGGTTTGCAGGTGTCTGCATATCGTATGGCCTGCGTGTTGACCTGCCTTCATGGCTGATTGTGCTGGTTGTTTCAATTGCATCCTCATGCATGAGTGTGAGGTGTGTTTCCACGTTGTCGTGTGGAATTCACTAGTCTCTTTCCAACACCTCAGAATATGCTGTACATCACCACTGATTCACAACACCTCATTCGCCATTCTCTGATAGCCGGTGGGAAGCATGCGTGTCAGTGGTGTTCGTCATGACCACTGAATACACGAGATCCTGGTGACTGACTCATTCTCTCTCTATCTCTCTACAATTCGAAGTGAAGAAATTGAGGACATAGACGCCAGATGCATCTAGCCTCACTTGTGTGAAGACAATCATTCGGTCTACACGAACTGGAGCTGCACAACACCTAGTCGACAATGAGGAAGCGAAGCATAGTGGGTGGGGGAAGAGAATGTGCAATGATGGGAGTGGGCCTGACGACATCTGCACTGAGGCCAATGCACCTTGGTCCGATGAGTCGACGGGTGTGGAGTTTGGACATGAGTGCAGGTGAATGGGATGAGCCAGTGTCGGGTGGTCAGGCGAGTACAGTCGAAATCGTCAATTGAAAATACTCACCAGGTGTGATGGATGCATTTGTCGATTGAGGAATGACTGTCGATGTATGGCCATCCACAGACGATAGAGAAACACTCGTCGAAGTGGCGGATGATATGACCGGAATCTCAGATACTGTGGTTGTGCTTGTCGGTGCAGTTGTTGACTGTGTCTCGTTGGCGATGTGTGTGGTTAGGATTTGTTCACTGATTGTCGACATTCCCTGAGACGTCGATGTCTGGACACCTGTAGATGTGAGGATGAAACATAGAAAGGATGAGTTCGACGACAACAATATCACCTAGCGATACTCCTGCATGCAATACGCATATGGCGATTCTCGGTCGAATTGAAAGTGTGAAAAGACCAGTGAATTGCACGCCTACGAACTCGTGAGATATGAAGCAGCATTATTTGCACAAGTGCAGGTTGTCACTATACAACTGAGATGTTTCAGCGAGAATTTAGGTGGTGATGACATCAGACACGGCTGCTCGACATGTGGTGACAAGAGATTGTGCCGGCGAGAGGTGAGAAGTGGTAAATTCGTGGGAGGACACGGCACACGCTTACACCAAAATGTACCTTGCTCGTGCCACAAAGAGTGATTCTCACAGCCTGAGAATTGGTCAGTCACAAGACCAGCTATTCTTGTGAGTGTCTGACAGTCAGTCAGTCGGTCAGTGACTCAGTGAGTCAGTGAGCCAGCCGGCCTTTCTCACTGTCTGCCTGTCTCGCTACCTGTGCGTATACCAGTGTGTTACAGTCTGTACATAGGTGTGTGTACATATGTAGTCATGCACTCGTCTCCGTGTCTGTCTGTGTGTGTGTGATTGTGTGTGCGTGCGTGCGTGCGTGAGTGAGTGTGGGTTTGCAGGTGTCTGCATATCGTATGGCCTGCGTGTTGACCTGCCTTCATGGCTGATTGTGCTGGTTGTTTCAATTGCATCCTCATGCATGAGTGTGAGGTGTGTTTCCACGTTGTCGTGTGGAATTCACTAGTCTCTTTCCAACACCTCAGAATATGCTGTACATCACCACTGATTCACAACACCTCATTCGCCATTCTCTGATAGCCGGTGGGAAGCATGCGTGTCAGTGGTGTTCGTCATGACCACTGAATACACGAGATCCTGGTGACTGACTCATTCTCTCTCTATCTCTCTACAATTCGAAGTGAAGAAATTGAGGACATAGACGCCAGATGCATCTAGCCTCACTTGTGTGAAGACAATCATTCGGTCTACACGAACTGGAGCTGCACAACACCTAGTCGACAATGAGGAAGCGAAGCATAGTGGGTGGGGGAAGAGAATGTGCAATGATGGGAGTGGGCCTGACGACATCTGCACTGAGGCCAATGCACCTTGGTCCGATGAGTCGACGGGTGTGGAGTTTGGACATGAGTGCAGGTGAATGGGATGAGCCAGTGTCGGGTGGTCAGGCGAGTACAGTCGAAATCGTCAATTGAAAATACTCACCAGGTGTGATGGATGCATTTGTCGATTGAGGAATGACTGTCGATGTATGGCCATCCACAGACGATAGAGAAACACTCGTCGAAGTGGCGGATGATATGACCGGAATCTCAGATACTGTGGTTGTGCTTGTCGGTGCAGTTGTTGACTGTGTCTCGTTGGCGATGTGTGTGGTTAGGATTTGTTCACTGATTGTCGACATTCCCTGAGACGTCGATGTCTGGACACCTGTAGATGTGAGGATGAAACATAGAAAGGATGAGTTCGACGACAACAATATCACCTAGCGATACTCCTGCATGCAATACGCATATGGCGATTCTCGGTCGAATTGAAAGTGTGAAAAGACCAGTGAATTGCACGCCTACGAACTCGTGAGATATGAAGCAGCATTATTTGCACAAGTGCAGGTTGTCACTATACAACTGAGATGTTTCAGCGAGAATTTAGGTGGTGATGACATCAGACACGGCTGCTCGACATGTGGTGACAAGAGATTGTGCCGGCGAGAGGTGAGAAGTGGTAAATTCGTGGGAGGACACGGCACACGCTTACACCAAAATGTACCTTGCTCGTGCCACAAAGAGTGATTCTCACAGCCTGAGAATTGGTCAGTCACAAGACCAGCTATTCTTGTGAGTGTCTGACAGTCAGTCAGTCGGTCAGTGACTCAGTGAGTCAGTGAGCCAGCCGGCCTTTCTCACTGTCTGCCTGTCTCGCTACCTGTGCGTATACCAGTGTGTTACAGTCTGTACATAGGTGTGTGTACATATGTAGTCATGCACTCGTCTCCGTGTCTGTCTGTGTGTGTGTGATTGTGTGTGCGTGCGTGCGTGCGTGCGTGAGTGTGGGTTTGCAGGTGTCTGCATATCGTATGGCCTGCGTGTTGACCTGCCTTCATGGCTGATTGTGCTGGTTGTTTCAATTGCATCCTCATGCATGAGTGTGAGGTGTGTTTCCACGTTGTCGTGTGGAATTCACTAGTCTCTTTCCAACACCTCAGAATATGCTGTACATCACCACTGATTCACAACACCTCATTCGCCATTCTCTGATAGCCGGTGGGAAGCATGCGTGTCAGTGGTGTTCGTCATGACCACTGAATACACGAGATCCTGGTGACTGACTCATTCTCTCTCTATCTCTCTACAATTCGAAGTGAAGAAATTGAGGACATAGACGCCAGATGCATCTAGCCTCACTTGTGTGAAGACAATCATTCGGTCTACACGAACTGGAGCTGCACAACACCTAGTCGACAATGAGGAAGCGAAGCATAGTGGGTGGGGGAAGAGAATGTGCAATGATGGGAGTGGGCCTGACGACATCTGCACTGAGGCCAATGCACCTTGGTCCGATGAGTCGACGGGTGTGGAGTTTGGACATGAGTGCAGGTGAATGGGATGAGCCAGTGTCGGGTGGTCAGGCGAGTACAGTCGAAATCGTCAATTGAAAATACTCACCAGGTGTGATGGATGCATTTGTCGATTGAGGAATGACTGTCGATGTATGGCCATCCACAGACGATAGAGAAACACTCGTCGAAGTGGCGGATGATATGACCGGAATCTCAGATACTGTGGTTGTGCTTGTCGGTGCAGTTGTTGACTGTGTCTCGTTGGCGATGTGTGTGGTTAGGATTTGTTCACTGATTGTCGACATTCCCTGAGACGTCGATGTCTGGACACCTGTAGATGTGAGGATGAAACATAGAAAGGATGAGTTCGACGACAACAATATCACCTAGCGATACTCCTGCATGCAATACGCATATGGCGATTCTCGGTCGAATTGAAAGTGTGAAAAGACCAGTGAATTGCACGCCTACGAACTCGTGAGATATGAAGCAGCATTATTTGCACAAGTGCAGGTTGTCACTATACAACTGAGATGTTTCAGCGAGAATTTAGGTGGTGATGACATCAGACACGGCTGCTCGACATGTGGTGACAAGAGATTGTGCCGGCGAGAGGTGAGAAGTGGTAAATTCGTGGGAGGACACGGCACACGCTTACACCAAAATGTACCTTGCTCGTGCCACAAAGAGTGATTCTCACAGCCTGAGAATTGGTCAGTCACAAGACCAGCTATTCTTGTGAGTGTCTGACAGTCAGTCAGTCGGTCAGTGACTCAGTGAGTCAGTGAGCCAGCCGGCCTTTCTCACTGTCTGCCTGTCTCGCTACCTGTGCGTATACCAGTGTGTTACAGTCTGTACATAGGTGTGTGTACATATATAGTCATGCACTCGTCTCCGTGTCTGTCTGTGTGTGTGTGATTGTGTGTGCGTGCGTGCGTGCGTGCGTGAGTGTGGGTTTGCAGGTGTCTGCATATCGTATGGCCTGCGTGTTGACCTGCCTTCATGGCTGATTGTGCTGGTTGTTTCAATTGCATCCTCATGCATGAGTGTGAGGTGTGTTTCCACGTTGTCGTGTGGAATTCACTAGTCTCTTTCCAACACCTCAGAATATGCTGTACATCACCACTGATTCACAACACCTCATTCGCCATTCTCTGATAGCCGGTGGGAAGCATGCGTGTCAGTGGTGTTCGTCATGACCACTGAATACACGAGATCCTGGTGACTGACTCATTCTCTCTCTATCTCTCTACAATTCGAAGTGAAGAAATTGAGGACATAGACGCCAGATGCATCTAGCCTCACTTGTGTGAAGACAATCATTCGGTCTACACGAACTGGAGCTGCACAACACCTAGTCGACAATGAGGAAGCGAAGCATAGTGGGTGGGGGAAGAGAATGTGCAATGATGGGAGTGGGCCTGACGACATCTGCACTGAGGCCAATGCACCTTGGTCCGATGAGTCGACGGGTGTGGAGTTTGGACATGAGTGCAGGTGAATGGGATGAGCCAGTGTCGGGTGGTCAGGCGAGTACAGTCGAAATCGTCAATTGAAAATACTCACCAGGTGTGATGGATGCATTTGTCGATTGAGGAATGACTGTCGATGTATGGCCATCCACAGACGATAGAGAAACACTCGTCGAAGTGGCGGATGATATGACCGGAATCTCAGATACTGTGGTTGTGCTTGTCGGTGCAGTTGTTGACTGTGTCTCGTTGGCGATGTGTGTGGTTAGGATTTGTTCACTGATTGTCGACATTCCCTGAGACGTCGATGTCTGGACACCTGTAGATGTGAGGATGAAACATAGAAAGGATGAGTTCGACGACAACAATATCACCTAGCGATACTCCTGCATGCAATACGCATATGGCGATTCTCGGTCGAATTGAAAGTGTGAAAAGACCAGTGAATTGCACGCCTACGAACTCGTGAGATATGAAGCAGCATTATTTGCACAAGTGCAGGTTGTCACTATACAACTGAGATGTTTCAGCGAGAATTTAGGTGGTGATGACATCAGACACGGCTGCTCGACATGTGGTGACAAGAGATTGTGCCGGCGAGAGGTGAGAAGTGGTAAATTCGTGGGAGGACACGGCACACGCTTACACCAAAATGTACCTTGCTCGTGCCACAAAGAGTGATTCTCACAGCCTGAGAATTGGTCAGTCACAAGACCAGCTATTCTTGTGAGTGTCTGACAGTCAGTCAGTCGGTCAGTGACTCAGTGAGTCAGTGAGCCAGCCGGCCTTTCTCACTGTCTGCCTGTCTCGCTACCTGTGCGTATACCAGTGTGTTACAGTCTGTACATAGGTGTGTGTACATATATAGTCATGCACTCGTCTCCGTGTCTGTCTGTGTGTGTGTGATTGTGTGTGCGTGCGTGCGTGCGTGCGTGAGTGTGGGTTTGCAGGTGTCTGCATATCGTATGGCCTGCGTGTTGACCTGCCTTCATGGCTGATTGTGCTGGTTGTTTCAATTGCATCCTCATGCATGAGTGTGAGGTGTGTTTCCACGTTGTCGTGTGGAATTCACTAGTCTCTTTCCAACACCTCAGAATATGCTGTACATCACCACTGATTCACAACACCTCATTCGCCATTCTCTGATAGCCGGTGGGAAGCATGCGTGTCAGTGGTGTTCGTCATGACCACTGAATACACGAGATCCTGGTGACTGACTCATTCTCTCTCTATCTCTCTACAATTCGAAGTGAAGAAATTGAGGACATAGACGCCAGATGCATCTAGCCTCACTTGTGTGAAGACAATCATTCGGTCTACACGAACTGGAGCTGCACAACACCTAGTCGACAATGAGGAAGCGAAGCATAGTGGGTGGGGGAAGAGAATGTGCAATGATGGGAGTGGGCCTGACGACATCTGCACTGAGGCCAATGCACCTTGGTCCGATGAGTCGACGGGTGTGGAGTTTGGACATGAGTGCAGGTGAATGGGATGAGCCAGTGTCGGGTGGTCAGGCGAGTACAGTCGAAATCGTCAATTGAAAATACTCACCAGGTGTGATGGATGCATTTGTCGATTGAGGAATGACTGTCGATGTATGGCCATCCACAGACGATAGAGAAACACTCGTCGAAGTGGCGGATGATATGACCGGAATCTCAGATACTGTGGTTGTGCTTGTCGGTGCAGTTGTTGACTGTGTCTCGTTGGCGATGTGTGTGGTTAGGATTTGTTCACTGATTGTCGACATTCCCTGAGACGTCGATGTCTGGACACCTGTAGATGTGAGGATGAAACATAGAAAGGATGAGTTCGACGACAACAATATCACCTAGCGATACTCCTGCATGCAATACGCATATGGCGATTCTCGGTCGAATTGAAAGTGTGAAAAGACCAGTGAATTGCACGCCTACGAACTCGTGAGATATGAAGCAGCATTATTTGCACAAGTGCAGGTTGTCACTATACAACTGAGATGTTTCAGCGAGAATTTAGGTGGTGATGACATCAGACACGGCTGCTCGACATGTGGTGACAAGAGATTGTGCCGGCGAGAGGTGAGAAGTGGTAAATTCGTGGGAGGACACGGCACACGCTTACACCAAAATGTACCTTGCTCGTGCCACAAAGAGTGATTCTCACAGCCTGAGAATTGGTCAGTCACAAGACCAGCTATTCTTGTGAGTGTCTGACAGTCAGTCAGTCGGTCAGTGACTCAGTGAGTCAGTGAGCCAGCCGGCCTTTCTCACTGTCTGCCTGTCTCGCTACCTGTGCGTATACCAGTGTGTTACAGTCTGTACATAGGTGTGTGTACATATATAGTCATGCACTCGTCTCCGTGTCTGTCTGTGTGTGTGTGATTGTGTGTGCGTGCGTGCGTGCGTGCGTGAGTGTGGGTTTGCAGGTGTCTGCATATCGTATGGCCTGCGTGTTGACCTGCCTTCATGGCTGATTGTGCTGGTTGTTTCAATTGCATCCTCATGCATGAGTGTGAGGTGTGTTTCCACGTTGTCGTGTGGAATTCACTAGTCTCTTTCCAACACCTCAGAATATGCTGTACATCACCACTGATTCACAACACCTCATTCGCCATTCTCTGATAGCCGGTGGGAAGCATGCGTGTCAGTGGTGTTCGTCATGACCACTGAATACACGAGATCCTGGTGACTGACTCATTCTCTCTCTATCTCTCTACAATTCGAAGTGAAGAAATTGAGGACATAGACGCCAGATGCATCTAGCCTCACTTGTGTGAAGACAATCATTCGGTCTACACGAACTGGAGCTGCACAACACCTAGTCGACAATGAGGAAGCGAAGCATAGTGGGTGGGGGAAGAGAATGTGCAATGATGGGAGTGGGCCTGACGACATCTGCACTGAGGCCAATGCACCTTGGTCCGATGAGTCGACGGGTGTGGAGTTTGGACATGAGTGCAGGTGAATGGGATGAGCCAGTGTCGGGTGGTCAGGCGAGTACAGTCGAAATCGTCAATTGAAAATACTCACCAGGTGTGATGGATGCATTTGTCGATTGAGGAATGACTGTCGATGTATGGCCATCCACAGACGATAGAGAAACACTCGTCGAAGTGGCGGATGATATGACCGGAATCTCAGATACTGTGGTTGTGCTTGTCGGTGCAGTTGTTGACTGTGTCTCGTTGGCGATGTGTGTGGTTAGGATTTGTTCACTGATTGTCGACATTCCCTGAGACGTCGATGTCTGGACACCTGTAGATGTGAGGATGAAACATAGAAAGGATGAGTTCGACGACAACAATATCACCTAGCGATACTCCTGCATGCAATACGCATATGGCGATTCTCGGTCGAATTGAAAGTGTGAAAAGACCAGTGAATTGCACGCCTACGAACTCGTGAGATATGAAGAAGCATTATTTGCACAAGTGCAGGTTGTCACTATACAACTGAGATGTTTCAGCGAGAATTTAGGTGGTGATGACATCAGACACGGCTGCTCGACATGTGGTGACAAGAGATTGTGCCGGCGAGAGGTGAGAAGTGGTAAATTCGTGGGAGGACACGGCACACGCTTACACCAAAATGTACCTTGCTCGTGCCACAAAGAGTGATTCTCACAGCCTGAGAATTGGTCAGTCACAAGACCAGCTATTCTTGTGAGTGTCTGACAGTCAGTCAGTCGGTCAGTGACTCAGTGAGTCAGTGAGCCAGCCGGCCTTTCTCACTGTCTGCCTGTCTCGCTACCTGTGCGTATACCAGTGTGTTACAGTCTGTACATAGGTGTGTGTACATATATAGTCATGCACTCGTCTCCGTGTCTGTCTGTGTGTGTGTGATTGTGTGTGCGTGCGTGCGTGCGTGCGTGAGTGTGGGTTTGCAGGTGTCTGCATATCGTATGGCCTGCGTGTTGACCTGCCTTCATGGCTGATTGTGCTGGTTGTTTCAATTGCATCCTCATGCATGAGTGTGAGGTGTGTTTCCACGTTGTCGTGTGGAATTCACTAGTCTCTTTCCAACACCTCAGAATATGCTGTACATCACCACTGATTCACAACACCTCATTCGCCATTCTCTGATAGCCGGTGGGAAGCATGCGTGTCAGTGGTGTTCGTCATGACCACTGAATACACGAGATCCTGGTGACTGACTCATTCTCTCTCTATCTCTCTACAATTCGAAGTGAAGAAATTGAGGACATAGACGCCAGATGCATCTAGCCTCACTTGTGTGAAGACAATCATTCGGTCTACACGAACTGGAGCTGCACAACACCTAGTCGACAATGAGGAAGCGAAGCATAGTGGGTGGGGGAAGAGAATGTGCAATGATGGGAGTGGGCCTGACGACATCTGCACTGAGGCCAATGCACCTTGGTCCGATGAGTCGACGGGTGTGGAGTTTGGACATGAGTGCAGGTGAATGGGATGAGCCAGTGTCGGGTGGTCAGGCGAGTACAGTCGAAATCGTCAATTGAAAATACTCACCAGGTGTGATGGATGCATTTGTCGATTGAGGAATGACTGTCGATGTATGGCCATCCACAGACGATAGAGAAACACTCGTCGAAGTGGCGGATGATATGACCGGAATCTCAGATACTGTGGTTGTGCTTGTCGGTGCAGTTGTTGACTGTGTCTCGTTGGCGATGTGTGTGGTTAGGATTTGTTCACTGATTGTCGACATTCCCTGAGACGTCGATGTCTGGACACCTGTAGATGTGAGGATGAAACATAGAAAGGATGAGTTCGACGACAACAATATCACCTAGCGATACTCCTGCATGCAATACGCATATGGCGATTCTCGGTCGAATTGAAAGTGTGAAAAGACCAGTGAATTGCACGCCTACGAACTCGTGAGATATGAAGCAGCATTATTTGCACAAGTGCAGGTTGTCACTATACAACTGAGATGTTTCAGCGAGAATTTAGGTGGTGATGACATCAGACACGGCTGCTCGACATGTGGTGACAAGAGATTGTGCCGGCGAGAGGTGAGAAGTGGTAAATTCGTGGGAGGACACGGCACACGCTTACACCAAAATGTACCTTGCTCGTGCCACAAAGAGTGATTCTCACAGCCTGAGAATTGGTCAGTCACAAGACCAGCTATTCTTGTGAGTGTCTGACAGTCAGTCAGTCGGTCAGTGACTCAGTGAGTCAGTGAGCCAGCCGGCCTTTCTCACTGTCTGCCTGTCTCGCTACCTGTGCGTATACCAGTGTGTTACAGTCTGTACATAGGTGTGTGTACATATATAGTCATGCACTCGTCTCCGTGTCTGTCTGTGTGTGTGTGATTGTGTGTGCGTGCGTGCGTGCGTGCGTGAGTGTGGGTTTGCAGGTGTCTGCATATCGTATGGCCTGCGTGTTGACCTGCCTTCATGGCTGATTGTGCTGGTTGTTTCAATTGCATCCTCATGCATGAGTGTGAGGTGTGTTTCCACGTTGTCGTGTGGAATTCACTAGTCTCTTTCCAACACCTCAGAATATGCTGTACATCACCACTGATTCACAACACCTCATTCGCCATTCTCTGATAGCCGGTGGGAAGCATGCGTGTCAGTGGTGTTCGTCATGACCACTGAATACACGAGATCCTGGTGACTGACTCATTCTCTCTCTATCTCTCTACAATTCGAAGTGAAGAAATTGAGGACATAGACGCCAGATGCATCTAGCCTCACTTGTGTGAAGACAATCATTCGGTCTACACGAACTGGAGCTGCACAACACCTAGTCGACAATGAGGAAGCGAAGCATAGTGGGTGGGGGAAGAGAATGTGCAATGATGGGAGTGGGCCTGACGACATCTGCACTGAGGCCAATGCACCTTGGTCCGATGAGTCGACGAGTGTGGAGTTTGGACATGAGTGCAGGTGAATGGGATGAGCCAGTGTCGGGTGGTCAGGCGAGTACAGTCGAAATCGTCAATTGAAAATACTCACCAGGTGTGATGGATGCATTTGTCGATTGAGGAATGACTGTCGATGTATGGCCATCCACAGACGATAGAGAAACACTCGTCGAAGTGGCGGATGATATGACCGGAATCTCAGATACTGTGGTTGTGCTTGTCGGTGCAGTTGTTGACTGTGTCTCGTTGGCGATGTGTGTGGTTAGGATTTGTTCACTGATTGTCGACATTCCCTGAGACGTCGATGTCTGGACACCTGTAGATGTGAGGATGAAACATAGAAAGGATGAGTTCGACGACAACAATATCACCTAGCGATACTCCTGCATGCAATACGCATATGGCGATTCTCGGTCGAATTGAAAGTGTGAAAAGACCAGTGAATTGCACGCCTACGAACTCGTGAGATATGAAGCAGCATTATTTGCACAAGTGCAGGTTGTCACTATACAACTGAGATGTTTCAGCGAGAATTTAGGTGGTGATGACATCAGACACGGCTGCTCGACATGTGGTGACAAGAGATTGTGCCGGCGAGAGGTGAGAAGTGGTAAATTCGTGGGAGGACACGGCACACGCTTACACCAAAATGTACCTTGCTCGTGCCACAAAGAGTGATTCTCACAGCCTGAGAATTGGTCAGTCACGAGACCAGCTATTCTTGTGAGTGTCTGACAGTCAGTCAGTCAGTCAGTGACTCAGTGAGTCAGTGAGCCAGCCGGCCTTTCTCACTGTCTGCCTGTCTCGCTACCTGTGCGTATACCAGTGTGTTACAGTCTGTACATAGGTGTGTGTACATATATAGTCATGCACTCGTCTCCGTGTCTGTCTGTGTGTGTGTGATTGTGTGTGCGTGCGTGCGTGCGTGCGTGAGTGTGGGTTTGCAGGTGTCTGCATATCGTATGGCCTGCGTGTTGACCTGCCTTCATGGCTGATTGTGCTGGTTGTTTCAATTGCATCCTCATGCATGAGTGTGAGGTGTGTTTCCACGTTGTCGTGTGGAATTCACTAGTCTCTTTCCAACACCTCAGAATATGCTGTACATCACCACTGATTCACAACACCTCATTCGCCATTCTCTGATAGCCGGTGGGAAGCATGCGTGTCAGTGGTGTTCGTCATGACCACTGAATACACGAGATCCTGGTGACTGACTCATTCTCTCTCTATCTCTCTACAATTCGAAGTGAAGAAATTGAGGACATAGACGCCAGATGCATCTAGCCTCACTTGTGTGAAGACAATCATTCGGTCTACACGAACTGGAGCTGCACAACACCTAGTCGACAATGAGGAAGCGAAGCATAGTGGGTGGGGGAAGAGAATGTGCAATGATGGGAGTGGGCCTGACGACATCTGCACTGAGGCCAATGCACCTTGGTCCGATGAGTCGACGAGTGTGGAGTTTGGACATGAGTGCAGGTGAATGGGATGAGCCAGTGTCGGGTGGTCAGGCGAGTACAGTCGAAATCGTCAATTGAAAATACTCACCAGGTGTGATGGATGCATTTGTCGATTGAGGAATGACTGTCGATGTATGGCCATCCACAGACGATAGAGAAACACTCGTCGAAGTGGCGGATGATATGACCGGAATCTCAGATACTGTGGTTGTGCTTGTCGGTGCAGTTGTTGACTGTGTCTCGTTGGCGATGTGTGTGGTTAGGATTTGTTCACTGATTGTCGACATTCCCTGAGACGTCGATGTCTGGACACCTGTAGATGTGAGGATGAAACATAGAAAGGATGAGTTCGACGACAACAATATCACCTAGCGATACTCCTGCATGCAATACGCATATGGCGATTCTCGGTCGAATTGAAAGTGTGAAAAGACCAGTGAATTGCACGCCTACGAACTCGTGAGATATGAAGAAGCATTATTTGCACAAGTGCAGGTTGTCACTATACAACTGAGATGTTTCAGCGAGAATTTAGGTGGTGATGACATCAGACACGGCTGCTCGACATGTGGTGACAAGAGATTGTGCCGGCGAGAGGTGAGAAGTGGTAAATTCGTGGGAGGACACGGCACACGCTTACACCAAAATGTACCTTGCTCGTGCCACAAAGAGTGATTCTCACAGCCTGAGAATTGGTCAGTCACGAGACCAGCTATTCTTGTGAGTGTCTGACAGTCAGTCAGTCAGTCAGTGACTCAGTGAGTCAGTGAGCCAGCCGGCCTTTCTCACTGTCTGCCTGTCTCGCTACCTGTGCGTATACCAGTGTGTTACAGTCTGTACATAGGTGTGTGTACATATATAGTCATGCACTCGTCTCCGTGTCTGTCTGTGTGTGTGTGATTGTGTGTGCGTGCGTGCGTGCGTGCGTGAGTGTGGGTTTGCAGGTGTCTGCATATCGTATGGCCTGCGTGTTGACCTGCCTTCATGGCTGATTGTGCTGGTTGTTTCAATTGCATCCTCATGCATGAGTGTGAGGTGTGTTTCCACGTTGTCGTGTGGAATTCACTAGTCTCTTTCCAACACCTCAGAATATGCTGTGCATCACCACTGATTCACAACACCTCATTCGCCATTCTCTGATAGCCGGTGGGAAGCATGCGTGTCAGTGGTGTTCGTCATGACCACTGAATACACGAGATCCTGGTGACTGACTCATTCTCTCTCTATCTCTCTACAATTCGAAGTGAAGAAATTGAGGACATAGACGCCAGATGCATCTAGCCTCACTTGTGTGAAGACAATCATTCGGTCTACACGAACTGGAGCTGCACAACACCTAGTCGACAATGAGGAAGCGAAGCATAGTGGGTGGGGGAAGAGAATGTGCAATGATGGGAGTGGGCCTGATGACATCTGCACTGAGGCCAATGCACCTTGGTCCGATGAGTCGACGAGTGTGGAGTTTGGACATGAGTGCAGGTGAATGGGATGAGCCAGTGTCGGGTGGTCAGGCGAGTACAGTCGAAATCGTCAATTGAAAATACTCACCAGGTGTGATGGATGCATTTGTCGATTGAGGAATGACTGTCGATGTATGGCCATCCACAGACGATAGAGAAACACTCGTCGAAGTGGCGGATGATATGACCGGAATCTCAGATACTGTGGTTGTGCTTGTCGGTGCAGTTGTTGACTGTGTCTCGTTGGCGATGTGTGTGGTTAGGATTTGTTCACTGATTGTCGACATTCCCTGAGACGTCGATGTCTGGACACCTGTAGATGTGAGGATGAAACATAGAAAGGATGAGTTCGACGACAACAATATCACCTAGCGATACTCCTGCATGCAATACGCATATGGCGATTCTCGGTCGAATTGAAAGTGTGAAAAGACCAGTGAATTGCACGCCTACGAACTCGTGAGATATGAAGAAGCATTATTTGCACAAGTGCAGGTTGTCACTATACAACTGAGATGTTTCAGCGAGAATTTAGGTGGTGATGACATCAGACACGGCTGCTCGACATGTGGTGACAAGAGATTGTGCCGGCGAGAGGTGAGAAGTGGTAAATTCGTGGGAGGACACGGCACACGCTTACACCAAAATGTACCTTGCTCGTGCCACAAAGAGTGATTCTCACAGCCTGAGAATTGGTCAGTCACGAGACCAGCTATTCTTGTGAGTGTCTGACAGTCAGTCAGTCAGTCAGTGACTCAGTGAGTCAGTGAGCCAGCCGGCCTTTCTCACTGTCTGCCTGTCTCGCTACCTGTGCGTATACCAGTGTGTTACAGTCTGTACATAGGTGTGTGTACATATATAGTCATGCACTCGTCTCCGTGTCTGTCTGTGTGTGTGTGATTGTGTGTGCGTGCGTGCGTGCGTGCGTGAGTGTGGGTTTGCAGGTGTCTGCATATCGTATGGCCTGCGTGTTGACCTGCCTTCATGGCTGATTGTGCTGGTTGTTTCAATTGCATCCTCATGCATGAGTGTGAGGTGTGTTTCCACGTTGTCGTGTGGAATTCACTAGTCTCTTTCCAACACCTCAGAATATGCTGTACATCACCACTGATTCACAACACCTCATTCGCCATTCTCTGATAGCCGGTGGGAAGCATGCGTGTCAGTGGTGTTCGTCATGACCACTGAATACACGAGATCCTGGTGACTGACTCATTCTCTCTCTATCTCTCTACAATTCGAAGTGAAGAAATTGAGGACATAGACGCCAGATGCATCTAGCCTCACTTGTGTGAAGACAATCATTCGGTCTACACGAACTGGAGCTGCACAACACCTAGTCGACAATGAGGAAGCGAAGCATAGTGGGTGGGGGAAGAGAATGTGCAATGATGGGAGTGGGCCTGACGACATCTGCACTGAGGCCAATGCACCTTGGTCCGATGAGTCGACGGGTGTGGAGTTTGGACATGAGTGCAGGTGAATGGGATGAGCCAGTGTCGGGTGGTCAGGCGAGTACAGTCGAAATCGTCAATTGAAAATACTCACCAGGTGTGATGGATGCATTTGTCGATTGAGGAATGACTGTCGATGTATGGCCATCCACAGACGATAGAGAAACACTCGTCGAAGTGGCGGATGATATGACCGGAATCTCAGATACTGTGGTTGTGCTTGTCGGTGCAGTTGTTGACTGTGTCTCGTTGGCGATGTGTGTGGTTAGGATTTGTTCACTGATTGTCGACATTCCCTGAGACGTCGATGTCTGGACACCTGTAGATGTGAGGATGAAACATAGAAAGGATGAGTTCGACGACAACAATATCACCTAGCGATACTCCTGCATGCAATACGCATATGGCGATTCTCGGTCGAATTGAAAGTGTGAAAAGACCAGTGAATTGCACGCCTACGAACTCGTGAGATATGAAGAAGCATTATTTGCACAAGTGCAGGTTGTCACTATACAACTGAGATGTTTCAGCGAGAATTTAGGTGGTGATGACATCAGACACGGCTGCTCGACATGTGGTGACAAGAGATTGTGCCGGCGAGAGGTGAGAAGTGGTAAATTCGTGGGAGGACACGGCACACGCTTACACCAAAATGTACCTTGCTCGTGCCACAAAGAGTGATTCTCACAGCCTGAGAATTGGTCAGTCACGAGACCAGCTATTCTTGTGAGTGTCTGACAGTCAGTCAGTCGGTCAGTGACTCAGTGAGTCAGTGAGCCAGCCGGCCTTTCTCACTGTCTGCCTGTCTCGCTACCTGTGCGTATACCAGTGTGTTACAGTCTGTACATAGGTGTGTGTACATATATAGTCATGCACTCGTCTCCGTGTCTGTCTGTGTGTGTGTGATTGTGTGTGCGTGCGTGCGTGCGTGCGTGAGTGTGGGTTTGGAGGTGTCTGCATATCGTATGGCCTGCGTGTTGACCTGCCTTCATGGCTGATTGTGCTGGTTGTTTCAATTGCATCCTCATGCATGAGTGTGAGGTGTGTTTCCACGTTGTCGTGTGGAATTCACTAGTCTCTTTCCAACACCTCAGAATATGCTGTACATCACCACTGATTCACAACACCTCATTCGCCATTCTCTGATAGCCGGTGGGAAGCATGCGTGTCAGTGGTGTTCGTCATGACCACTGAATACACGAGATCCTGGTGACTGACTCATTCTCTCTCTATCTCTCTACAATTCGAAGTGAAGAAATTGAGGACATAGACGCCAGATGCATCTAGCCTCACTTGTGTGAAGACAATCATTCGGTCTACACGAACTGGAGCTGCACAACACCTAGTCGACAATGAGGAAGCGAAGCATAGTGGGTGGGGGAAGAGAATGTGCAATGATGGGAGTGGGCCTGACGACATCTGCACTGAGGCCAATGCACCTTGGTCCGATGAGTCGACGAGTGTGGAGTTTGGACATGAGTGCAGGTGAATGGGATGAGCCAGTGTCGGGTGGTCAGGCGAGTACAGTCGAAATCGTCAATTGAAAATACTCACCAGGTGTGATGGATGCATTTGTCGATTGAGGAATGACTGTCGATGTATGGCCATCCACAGACGATAGAGAAACACTCGTCGAAGTGGCGGATGATATGACCGGAATCTCAGATACTGTGGTTGTGCTTGTCGGTGCAGTTGTTGACTGTGTCTCGTTGGCGATGTGTGTGGTTAGGATTTGTTCACTGATTGTCGACATTCCCTGAGACGTCGATGTCTGGACACCTGTAGATGTGAGGATGAAACATAGAAAGGATGAGTTCGACGACAACAATATCACCTAGCGATACTCCTGCATGCAATACGCATATGGCGATTCTCGGTCGAATTGAAAGTGTGAAAAGACCAGTGAATTGCACGCCTACGAACTCGTGAGATATGAAGAAGCATTATTTGCACAAGTGCAGGTTGTCACTATACAACTGAGATGTTTCAGCGAGAATTTAGGTGGTGATGACATCAGACACGGCTGCTCGACATGTGGTGACAAGAGATTGTGCCGGCGAGAGGTGAGAAGTGGTAAATTCGTGGGAGGACACGGCACACGCTTACACCAAAATGTACCTTGCTCGTGCCACAAAGAGTGATTCTCACAGCCTGAGAATTGGTCAGTCACGAGACCAGCTATTCTTGTGAGTGTCTGACAGTCAGTCAGTCAGTCAGTGACTCAGTGAGTCAGTGAGCCAGCCGGCCTTTCTCACTGTCTGCCTGTCTCGCTACCTGTGCGTATACCAGTGTGTTACAGTCTGTACATAGGTGTGTGTACATATATAGTCATGCACTCGTCTCCGTGTCTGTCTGTGTGTGTGTGATTGTGTGTGCGTGCGTGCGTGCGTGCGTGAGTGTGGGTTTGCAGGTGTCTGCATATCGTATGGCCTGCGTGTTGACCTGCCTTCATGGCTGATTGTGCTGGTTGTTTCAATTGCATCCTCATGCATGAGTGTGAGGTGTGTTTCCACGTTGTCGTGTGGAATTCACTAGTCTCTTTCCAACACCTCAGAATATGCTGTGCATCACCACTGATTCACAACACCTCATTCGCCATTCTCTGATAGCCGGTGGGAAGCATGCGTGTCAGTGGTGTTCGTCATGACCACTGAATACACGAGATCCTGGTGACTGACTCATTCTCTCTCTATCTCTCTACAATTCGAAGTGAAGAAATTGAGGACATAGACGCCAGATGCATCTAGCCTCACTTGTGTGAAGACAATCATTCGGTCTACACGAACTGGAGCTGCACAACACCTAGTCGACAATGAGGAAGCGAAGCATAGTGGGTGGGGGAAGAGAATGTGCAATGATGGGAGTGGGCCTGACGACATCTGCACTGAGGCCAATGCACCTTGGTCCGATGAGTCGACGGGTGTGGAGTTTGGACATGAGTGCAGGTGAATGGGATGAGCCAGTGTCGGGTGGTCAGGCGAGTACAGTCGAAATCGTCAATTGAAAATACTCACCAGGTGTGATGGATGCATTTGTCGATTGAGGAATGACTGTCGATGTATGGCCATCCACAGACGATAGAGAAACACTCGTCGAAGTGGCGGATGATATGACCGGAATCTCAGATACTGTGGTTGTGCTTGTCGGTGCAGTTGTTGACTGTGTCTCGTTGGCGATGTGTGTGGTTAGGATTTGTTCACTGATTGTCGACATTCCCTGAGACGTCGATGTCTGGACACCTGTAGATGTGAGGATGAAACATAGAAAGGATGAGTTCGACGACAACAATATCACCTAGCGATACTCCTGCATGCAATACGCATATGGCGATTCTCGGTCGAATTGAAAGTGTGAAAAGACCAGTGAATTGCACGCCTACGAACTCGTGAGATATGAAGAAGCATTATTTGCACAAGTGCAGGTTGTCACTATACAACTGAGATGTTTCAGCGAGAATTTAGGTGGTGATGACATCAGACACGGCTGCTCGACATGTGGTGACAAGAGATTGTGCCGGCGAGAGGTGAGAAGTGGTAAATTCGTGGGAGGACACGGCACACGCTTACACCAAAATGTACCTTGCTCGTGCCACAAAGAGTGATTCTCACAGCCTGAGAATTGGTCAGTCACGAGACCAGCTATTCTTGTGAGTGTCTGACAGTCAGTCAGTCGGTCAGTGACTCAGTGAGTCAGTGAGCCAGCCGGCCTTTCTCACTGTCTGCCTGTCTCGCTACCTGTGCGTATACCAGTGTGTTACAGTCTGTACATAGGTGTGTGTACATATATAGTCATGCACTCGTCTCCGTGTCTGTCTGTGTGTGTGTGATTGTGTTGTGCGTGCGTGCGTGCGTGCGTGAGTGTGGGTTTGGAGGTGTCTGCATATCGTATGGCCTGCGTGTTGACCTGCCTTCATGGCTGATTGTGCTGGTTGTTTCAATTGCATCCTCATGCATGAGTGTGAGGTGTGTTTCCACGTTGTCGTGTGGAATTCACTAGTCTCTTTCCAACACCTCAGAATATGCTGTACATCACCACTGATTCACAACACCTCATTCGCCATTCTCTGATAGCCGGTGGGAAGCATGCGTGTCAGTGGTGTTCGTCATGACCACTGAATACACGAGATCCTGGTGACTGACTCATTCTCTCTCTATCTCTCTACAATTCGAAGTGAAGAAATTGAGGACATAGACGCCAGATGCATCTAGCCTCACTTGTGTGAAGACAATCATTCGGTCTACACGAACTGGAGCTGCACAACACCTAGTCGACAATGAGGAAGCGAAGCATAGTGGGTGGGGGAAGAGAATGTGCAATGATGGGAGTGGGCCTGACGACATCTGCACTGAGGCCAATGCACCTTGGTCCGATGAGTCGACGAGTGTGGAGTTTGGACATGAGTGCAGGTGAATGGGATGAGCCAGTGTCGGGTGGTCAGGCGAGTACAGTCGAAATCGTCAATTGAAAATACTCACCAGGTGTGATGGATGCATTTGTCGATTGAGGAATGACTGTCGATGTATGGCCATCCACAGACGATAGAGAAACACTCGTCGAAGTGGCGGATGATATGACCGGAATCTCAGATACTGTGGTTGTGCTTGTCGGTGCAGTTGTTGACTGTGTCTCGTTGGCGATGTGTGTGGTTAGGATTTGTTCACTGATTGTCGACATTCCCTGAGACGTCGATGTCTGGACACCTGTAGATGTGAGGATGAAACATAGAAAGGATGAGTTCGACGACAACAATATCACCTAGCGATACTCCTGCATGCAATACGCATATGGCGATTCTCGGTCGAATTGAAAGTGTGAAAAGACCAGTGAATTGCACGCCTACGAACTCGTGAGATATGAAGAAGCATTATTTGCACAAGTGCAGGTTGTCACTATACAACTGAGATGTTTCAGCGAGAATTTAGGTGGTGATGACATCAGACACGGCTGCTCGACATGTGGTGACAAGAGATTGTGCCGGCGAGAGGTGAGAAGTGGTAAATTCGTGGGAGGACACGGCACACGCTTACACCAAAATGTACCTTGCTCGTGCCACAAAGAGTGATTCTCACAGCCTGAGAATTGGTCAGTCACGAGACCAGCTATTCTTGTGAGTGTCTGACAGTCAGTCAGTCGGTCAGTGACTCAGTGAGTCAGTGAGCCAGCCGGCCTTTCTCACTGTCTGCCTGTCTCGCTACCTGTGCGTATACCAGTGTGTTACAGTCTGTACATAGGTGTGTGTACATATATAGTCATGCACTCGTCTCCGTGTCTGTCTGTGTGTGTGTGATTGTGTGTGCGTGCGTGCGTGCGTGCGTGAGTGTGGGTTTGCAGGTGTCTGCATATCGTATGGCCTGCGTGTTGACCTGCCTTCATGGCTGATTGTGCTGGTTGTTTCAATTGCATCCTCATGCATGAGTGTGAGGTGTGTTTCCACGTTGTCGTGTGGAATTCACTAGTCTCTTTCCAACACCTCAGAATATGCTGTACATCACCACTGATTCACAACACCTCATTCGCCATTCTCTGATAGCCGGTGGGAAGCATGCGTGTCAGTGGTGTTCGTCATGACCACTGAATACACGAGATCCTGGTGACTGACTCATTCTCTCTCTATCTCTCTACAATTCGAAGTGAAGAAATTGAGGACATAGACGCCAGATGCATCTAGCCTCACTTGTGTGAAGACAATCATTCGGTCTACACGAACTGGAGCTGCACAACACCTAGTCGACAATGAGGAAGCGAAGCATAGTGGGTGGGGGAAGAGAATGTGCAATGATGGGAGTGGGCCTGACGACATCTGCACTGAGGCCAATGCACCTTGGTCCGATGAGTCGACGAGTGTGGAGTTTGGACATGAGTGCAGGTGAATGGGATGAGCCAGTGTCGGGTGGTCAGGCGAGTACAGTCGAAATCGTCAATTGAAAATACTCACCAGGTGTGATGGATGCATTTGTCGATTGAGGAATGACTGTCGATGTATGGCCATCCACAGACGATAGAGAAACACTCGTCGAAGTGGCGGATGATATGACCGGAATCTCATAAACTATGCTTGTCCTTGTTGTTGTGGTTTTTCTGCCTTTTTTTCGTTTTCTTTGCTACCTGTGTAATTCTTATTTTCACCTCTTCTTCTATTTTCGTTTTCCATTAACATTATTCGTTGCTCTGCTTCCCCATATTTTTTGTTTTTTATCGTTTTCCAGTTGAACGTACACATCAAGCTGGTGATATGAGTTTACATCAGCAGTAGTATTCATTTTTAGAGGATGTGTTTCTGGCCTCATACTCATCCTTGCCTCTGCTGGCCGGCTTGGTATCTAATCCCGGGCCGATCATTTCTGATATGTGTAGTGAATTTTATCATTGCGTAAATCAAATATCGGAAATATTAAATTACGAAAAACGAATATACACTGAATAATTCAATTGGAATTTACTGGTAGATGACAGTATATTTAATGATTTGAACGTCATGTAATTTAGAGCTACTTTATCTCATAGACACACATACCAGGAACTGTTAGAATTTACCATCAGAGGAAATCTTATATCAGCATAATACTCGACTATCAGTATATCTATAATAAACAGCAATTTAGTCGTAATTTGTGTTAAGAATAGGTCAACTTTCTAATATATCATGAAAATGATAAATTTGATAGTTCAGTCAAGACGAAACAACATGCAGATTTCTTGAAAATGAAAAGAAACGATTGAGTACACTTGAGTAATTAGCAACTAATAGGTAAGCAATCCCTCTCTTCAATGTAGCACACAAAAAAGAATATCTATGCATCATTTTTACAAAAAAATATAAAAAGGTAAGAAGAAAGATAAGTTATTAGACTACTCCACTGTTCAACTCTTGGACAGTTGACAGGTAAATTGAGTAACTCATTGATTCTGCTTGAGGTTAGGAGTAACTTCACAAAGTTTCTGGTCACCTAAGACAATCTGGGCAAGATTATGGATTCGCCAGTGGATTGATTTGTTGCAATTCTATCTACGAGGTAAGATCAAAACAGCCAGAGAACTATTTTTTGAAGAAGTTCACTAACAACAGTGCAACTTATTCATAAATGTTCGAAGAAATGTTCTACCGAAATTAGACTGAAAAAGTAAATGACAAATCTGGGATTCATCACATCCTTCCTTCATATGTGTACACACATTACTGGAAATTATCTTAAACTAAGACCGATACTTATGCAGTGACTTGCACTTTTCAGGGATTGGTAGCGAAAATGAGGTTAAAAGTAATTGATTTTTCACAAGCCCTGACACTAAACTGTCAAAAGTTATTAATTCAGAAGAGGAAAAATACTTATCAAGTATTATATGCTTGGACGCAATCGACAGGAAACCTTGAACCTAGTCAGTTTTTCAATGTGGATAGAATTGACTGATAGAATTTAGTTTGGACCAAAGATAGGACTAGACATAATACACTAGTTGCTGACAAGTGTCCGATCAGAAATGCTTACCAAGTAATCATCAGCCTAATCATATGTAAAATGCTGTATCTTTTTCATTCTTTTATATAGTAAAGTGAATTGTGAACTTATTTTGTATCATCTGTACAGTTTTTTCGTTAACTGCTTTGTTCGAATAAGAAAACTTGAATGATTGAATTCAGTCAACATGTAAATATTTCTATTCGCCTAACTTCATCCTCCAGTTTCTCTTCAAACCAATATTATTTATTTGGTGTCCACACGCTTATTATCATTCATTTCCAAATTGAGGTGTATTTCAATCTGATTTAGTGGTAGTTCTTGAATTGTTACTCACGTCTGCTCAATAGTTTATTTACTTACTCAGTCTAGTTATCAATTTCCATCTCTTTGTAACTAAGCCCTTCTGACAGGCTTCATTAATAAAAACAATCATCTAACTGACATTGATTGCTTGTATAGAGAATTACTATGTATAGAATGCACTTCTCGAGTCCGACCACGGATTGATATCAGTTAGAGAACCATTGAAAACCAAAGAGTGCTGGACAGCTGTTTCACTTTAGTTTGGGAATCATCAGAAGTACGCACCCACTGGGGTTCGAACCCAGAACCTTCCAGTTACAAGGCAAACTCGTACACCATTTAGCCAATGGGACAGGATTCAGTGGCCAGCCCATGAATCCTATTTTCTACCGATTCAAGATTTCAGCGCGACCACCAACCAGTGTTATCGGCGGAAAATCTTATTCTCACTCCCAACTGGATGGACCTCACTGATTACGAATTTTCACCAGGACTCCAGGAAACTCCGTCCTGTGCATCCTTACAAACCAACTCCTAATGTTTTGTTGACGTTTGAACGAAAAGGAGAAATCGGTAGATATAGTTAAACTGTCTTCAGCAAATATCCATTTCTAAAAATATATTATATTTCTCGAAATTTGAATTATATAACAGTTTGAAGTTAAATTCAGTCATCATTTTGACGGTGGCAATCAATTTCAATTGGAAACAGCAAAAATATCCCTTCGTCTAGCCGGTCAAATCTTTTATCAGCGTCTGTAGGATCTGCTGAAAGATCTTGAGACTTTGAAGTTAAAGACAGTGTCTGCATTAGAACAGCAGCTAATAAAACATTCTGAATTGCTCTCATATACTATTGACCTGTATCTGAATGCAGAAACCACCATTAGTTTGAAAATTCTGTGATCTGTTTGACAGATTCAGATAACTTCGTCATAAAAGTCCTTTTGGAGGATTTGGTTTACTACATGAATGATCAAGTTCCCAGTGCAATGTTTGAATAATTTCTTAATAATAAACATACTAGTAACTTTATTCCAGATAAAATGTTTGCACACTGTACAGAATTCCCAGTGCATCTAATTGCGTAATATTTACTCTTTGTCCTTGGTCTTTAAATAAAACAGTAATTAACAGGATATCGCAATGTTGATCAAGTTTGGAGCGCAAAACGCTGGTCTCTGGTGATAATTTTCCCTTTATCTCATTTACGAGAAGCACGGTAGCAAGTTGAAAGCCAGTTAAAAATATGAGTGAGTATACTTTACGACCCAGCGACACAATTGAATCTATTCCAAATTAGTTTGTTTATTAGATGTATCACACAGTCAGTGAAACAGTATTATTTACTGGATGACGTTTCGAACAAAATTTATTGTTCATAATCATATCAATTGTAATCATACGACTTCGAAACTTGAGTTCTACAGTTTTTTCTTCTCTTCTTCAAGTTTCAAAGTCGTGTGATTACAATTGATATGATTATGAACAATAAATTTTGTTCGAAACGTCATCCAGTAAATAATACTGTTTCACTGGCTGTGTGATACATCTAATAAACAAACTAATGTGTAATTACTTCCTACCACAGTGCTGAAGCTTTACACATTTATTAATAACGATTGAATTACCAAGACAATAAGAAAATATTGTTGAATTATGTTGAATTGAAACTCGGATTACTTAGTGATTTAAACAAGGAGCAGCTCTTTTTAGGTATACGTCAACAACGGCGAATTTTTTCATCAATAAGGTTACTTTAATCCACGTGAAGAAATACTGATGCCAGATGATAATAGAAGGCGATCGCATGAAGTCTTCATTCCCTTTACCTCTTATTATAGATATATATCCTATAAAATACCCATGAAATTTCAGTAAAAATCTAAGTATACTATGCTTTTTTATGCAATTACTTAAATGTAAATTAGGCCTACATTCCAACCAAAACTCTGTGCTTTATGGTGAGCATGTGATCAGTTGAATGCATTACTTTGAAAAAAAGAAAAAAGCAGTAGAAGGCTAAGGATAAGACGATTTTTGTGATTATCTGGGTATTTAAAGGAACTAAAGTCAGAAAAGAAAAGTAAATGAGAAAAGTATAACGTTTATTACCCTATATTCTTCTCTCACATGACCTGTTAATTATTATTGCTTCTCAGAGATATTAGATTATGCAATAATAATAGTAATAACAGTAATAATAATAATAATAATAGAAGTAAACCAAAACGATTTTAGATACTAACTACTTTACTTTTCTTCTATTTAATGATTAATTCCAACTTTTATCATAATCATGCATAGAGGTATTCTGATTCTCAGAGATATGCATAGAATAAAATTTGCAGTACTCTGTGTATTATTCATCATAGTTATAGTTTTCTGCAATAACTATAAATTCATTATACAATTATTTGACTTGTGATTTATGAAGAAAACGATTGCAAACAACACTCACTAAAGATCACATTTAGATGCAGTTCAACTGATATTTTCCACAAAACAGGGGGAAAAAACTTGATATTGGACAACTCGTTAAGAAGAAATTAATAGAGTACACTGTAGTCTTCAGTGCTTGTAGATGTTTATTCACCCCTTTCTACACAGGTATTAACTATTCAACTAACTGATATCTCATTTCAAAGTCTGATATATACCTCATGCGCACAAGCGATAACAGTGACTCAGAAGTACTATGGTGTCAGGTTTGTTTCAGTTAATGTCAAATTAAGAGCAGTACTATTTTTGTCTATCACCGAGCATAATCTAGACATGTTGCTGTAAAATACTTGGATGATTTACACTGTTAAAACTGTTGTACAGTAATAGTGAAAACATGATGGGCCAGTGGGCTCGTCTCGTGACCTGAATGTTGTGGGCTCTAACTCATAGTCATGGGAACATACCTCTGAGACTTGAACAAAACGGCTGTCCAGTATTCCCAGCTGGTTTTCCAATCATTCTCTAACCGATATCAGTTCATGATGAATTTCTGTCAGTAATCTTATCCCCGTAAAGAAACACTTCACATTTGATCCATTCGCTCACTAGTGACTGAGTACAGGATGAAGTTGCCTGAATTTCTTATAATAAGTCGGGCTCCACCGAGTAGGGTATGACGACTGATACCTGCAGATGATATCAGCTAGTGGTGGGGCTCTGTGTCACTAAGTGACAAAAGTCAGAATTCACCGGTCATTGGACCCCATTGTAGGGCCTGAATGGTCAACAGTCCTACATTTTGTAAAATCAATACCGACATTTTCGATTATTCGTCATCTTTAGCATCCCACTAGTAATTCAGAGATTGATGTGTCGAATATTACTGTTACCCAAATGTTCAGTCGACTTTCAGACAACTGTAAGTCCTTAGGATTGACACTCATCTACTATACCACACTATCATAAGTCACTTCAATAATAAGAAAATAAACCGAATTTTATTAACAGAAGAGATAATGAATCACCGTCTAAGTAACTTTCCAAATCTACCCAAAATGGAGTCTATTTGGAATAACTTAAGTGCTTTTCTATCACATCATTATACAGAATATTCTGCACTTATTACTAAAACTTTAAAAATTTAGGCTTAAAATGAGTGCTTGTTTCAAATTTACCAATCGACAATAGTGATAAATTTAGAAATTAATCTCACTATGATTTATTTTTTAGAAAATCTCTGGCAGTTTGTCTTCAATAAACTCTTCATTGTAAACACAATTTAACAATAAAAAATTCTAAAGTAATTTAATTTATTCTATAATGGTGCAGGTGTACACTTTTTACCGAAACGATGAAAAGATCAGTGCAATTTTAGATAAGACCATGAATTGATATCAGTTAGAGAACCATTGAAAACCAAAGAGTGCTGGACAGCTGTTTCACTTTAGTTTGGGAATCATCAGAAGTACGCACCCACTGGGGTTCGAACCCAGAACCTTCCAGTTACAAGGCAAACTCGTACACCATTCAGCCAATGGGACAGGATTCAGTGGCCAGCCCATGAATCCTATTTTCTACCGATTCATGATTTCAGCGCGACCACCAACCAGTGTTATCGGCGGAAAATCTTATTCTCACTCCCAACTGGATGGACCTCACTGATTACTACTTCCCAGGTAACTTTATTTTGTATCCAATCACTATCGAGCATCAGATTAGTTTTCGAGAATTAATTCGTAGGAATTATATTTGTTTAAGGTCACACCACATCTTTGCTATTACGAAACAAACACAATCCCTACAAACTAATTCTTGAAAATCATAGCAATTATTCTACTTCATACTATGAACATCATAAGCTGAACTTTTGTTCAACACAGGAGGTCTAATTAGAAACAGAATAGCTATCAGTTAAAATGATCACAAGATGAAACACACATTTTAATCAGGTTCTTATAAAATGTGAAAATGAAATCCACATTTCCATCTTCTGGTGCTTACTCGAAGTTAGCAGAGAAATTTGTATTTCAAATAGTAAAAAATATCAATAGTAACAAATCTGGCTTCAAATTAACCGATTTACTGAAGACTGAAGTAAGATCATCCATCATCCATTTTACCTGACAACTACTCAAGGTAAATGAAGGTTAATCACTTTCAATCAGTCATATACTGGAGTCTTTTCCTAGTCATTTAATGAACCTTCTCTTTCAAAATTTTCAGGCATATGTTATTTTGCCATTTTATGCCTAATTAGACAAATATTTACTGTCTCTGATCCGAAGTTAATGTTTGAATTAGCCGTGTATATTCTTAGTTCGACTAAAATTCACTTCTATTACGGGATTCCGCACATAAAATGTTTCCTCAGCCAGTCTGTTCATTTTTACTACGACAATAAGTATAATAATAATTACTGTTTGCATAGACTGGGTACAGTATTGCACAGATTCCATCGACTGAAACTGCAACATTCCGACACTTGAAATGAAACAGTCAGCACTAGTTTATTTGATAAAAATGAGTGTGAAGTGGCTATGTAGTAATTTTAATGAAAATTAACTAACATCTTATAAATTTTTAAATATGACGTGGAACTAATACACATCTTTGTCGTTATGAACAATTCTGAACTATTTCAGTATGGATTATTGACATTCTAGCCAGCCAGGTTAGTCAACCTAAAAACTCAACACATAGTTGAAGTCATGAGTCAGGGACTTTCTAGATATTCCGTGTAGTCGTCTCATCTTCTCAGTTCAACCTTAATTTAGCCGTCATTTCTCTTCGAGGAAGACAGATACCTGGTATGTATAACATAAGTCTCAGAAACTTATTTTAGTGTCAGCCTATTACCCCATCGAATGACCTATCTTGAAATTTTCCTACATCTCAAATAAAATTTAGTCTGAATTCTGGTGAGTCATTAAGTTAAAATCACTTGGTAATCTTTAAGAACAAAATTAGATGAGAAATAAAATGGGAAGTCGTAACCAGTAGGGAACAACAGGTTGGGTGTCAGGCAAAATAATCACCGATGACACTGACTAGTAGTCACGCTACGCCATTAATAGGCAGAAGTGGGAATTTATGGGCTGGCTTATTCACCTTTTTCTGTGAAATAGAAACCAGAAGAAGTGAAAACAATAAGTTTATTTTATCTTTGAGTTTTGTCAGTATATTAAGTAGAAGTTTGATTTTTATAATGTAGAGAGCAAAGATTAATAGTGAGTGCTTGGGATTAGACACTTGAAGTTATTGGCCTTCACTAGTAAGACATTCCTCTGACATTGGGTGAATACTTTGGATGTCGAAACCTTTTTTGACCTCAAAGAGATAGATAGTGTAAGGACCAATCCTCTGTGGAGTCAAATAGGTTAGGCGAAACGGCAGTAACATAGTAATCAACATATCGCACATATTGTTAGTTTCTGTTAAACTCTGTTGGAAGAGTTTACACTTTAGCCAATTAAATGAGAGCTGTTACACTGCTTTGATATCATAGTTTACCAGATATAACACTTTTTATGATGTGGCTAATTTGCATGCATAATTTAAGCTGTGAAGATTCATTAGTAATCAAAATGACTTGGTAGTAATGCCCTCACTTGCACTTCAATTAAAATGCTAGTCATGGAGGAAGCATAAGTTCCTCCAAGTATACAAGAGTGCCTGGTTGACAAGCTCTATCAGGCATGAGATGCAAGTCCTAAGCTCTTTGAAAATCTAGTATTTACTTATACGGCAACACAGTGCCTAGTAATGACACACTACTTTCTTCATTGGCATATTTGCGAACCGGAACAGTAAAGGGTAGACGTCTACATTAGCTGCATTCTAGTTGTCAAGTGTATACAAAATCCACCCAGTCTTGGTCAAGCATCGCTTTGCAGCTACATACTGCCTTCTTGATGAATACATTAACTGACATATGAATGTTTCGCATTTTGTTTACACATTGTGAGCCAATTAATAAAATAAAATTCTTCAGCATGTCACGGTGGGGGGTTTCTAGCTGAAATTAAAGTGTCCCACCTAACCAAGATGTTGATGAACAGAGAAAATTTAAAAGAGATGTCAGCTGGAATTTGTAAAACACTTCATTTGGTGTCAAATTTTTAGCCTTTAATGGGACATTATTCACAAAATCACGAGAAATGTATCCTTTTAAACTTCTCTGTTTGTATCAATACGGATAAAATTCAGTAATATTCTGTCGTAGAGAAGCATGCAGATGCTATTTTAACTTAATTATAAGTCGCTGTAACAGTCTACACTTTCAAGTTTCGCAAAAGATGAAGCTCAAAATGAATACGCTACTTTACAGAAGTATACACCTAAAATGGTCGAAGCGTATGAACGTAATTCTTTCACTCAGAATAGAAATGTTTATCAATATTAAAGAGAGTAGAATACAAAAGTTTTTGTTTGGCGACATCGATTAAAACAATAGTGATGATTAGTACTTAAAACAGGAATAATTACATAACAGAGGAGTCGGACTTCTTCGCTGATGGATTTATCTGCTGATCCTCTACCGGGTGAAATATAAAATCTTGATGTGAGAGAGATTTAAGATCTGTGTATAGCTGACATAATTAAACAAGAATCGAATTAGCTGATAAAACAGTGTCAGCACACTCTACAGATTTACTATTTAACAAACCATATGGTTGTATCTCACGAATTCACACTGAGTAATAGGTATTAAAAGGTAAAGAAAATCTTTGGCGACAGTGGAATGAAAAGTAATGAAAACCTGTGAAGTAGACGAGACAAATAATAATAATATATATGACAGTATGAATCGGATAAAAAAATATGAATGTAATTGCTGGATGTTTTGAGCTATACTATCTAAAATATCAGATCATCATTTATATCTGATTTAGTTTGACAGGGAGGATTATAGTACCTTCTACGAATAATACCAACAGTCGATAAGTACATGGAATTGTTTCACGTTTATGCCTAACTACTCAGTTTTCTTGCTGACTAATTCTAGGCAGCAACTAATCACATGTAAAATATTTCACACCATTATTCCCTTTTATAAATTTGAACAAAGAAAGAAGAAACATTGGCGCAGAATAATCTGGATCCATTTTATTTCGTTTGTTCTCATCAGCTGCGTACAACCTGAATTTTTTTAATAACAATAAAAAGTGTACAATTTTAAAAAAGCTTTGTCCATTAGCAAGGATACTGTCAGAGCGTCATAGTAAAATAAGGCGTTGAGATTTACAGGGTGTCTAAAGTGTTACGACATATATATATATATCTTGGTAGAGAGAAGTTTCTTGAAAAAATTTACTAACTGTTGTGTTGTTGGGGTGGTAACAAAAGAAAGTTAACAACAGTTACGTAATTAGATAAGAGAAGATCAGAATTTTACGATTTCGGTGCACATGAGAAGTTGATGATGTAAAACAGTGAGCAGGACTCAGAAGATCAAGAAAAATTATCTCTTTAGAGAGTCAAGCGAAAAATAAAGGGAGGGGGTGTAACATATTTCACAGCCACCGAATGGGCTGCATTTATCAGTTTACGGAATAATACCTTCCTTCATATGTGTATTATGGCATTCAAGCAAGAAATAATATTTACCCACATATTTTGCTCTCCACAGCTACAGAATAAAAATACTGCCCACAGGTTTGTGGATCATCAATTGAATATATATATATATATATATATGAAGTTTTACGAATTTCTATTCAGATGAAGTGAGTAATATACTAAAACACTGCAGAATATCGGAATGGTGATTCTGAAAAATATTCACACATAACTATTCAAAGTCAATGGGAAATTTCAATGTAGACATAGTTTCCGAACCGATATTAATTATAGAATGATAGAAAATAAAGCAACAATGCATCACTATTTCATTTTAACTCAAGAATCTTCAAAAGCGTACACGAATAGTCTAAGCCAACACACCTTCAAATTAGTGCGGTGGAATACTTCTAGCATTCAATTCGTTATATAATGCCACTGCTAACTAAAATAACATCAGTGAACAAATAACGCTAACACTGGTGATGATTCAAAATTATATTTGACAAAAAGCAGACGATAAGAGAAACCAAAATGTGAATTAGTTTTTATTTTATTTTTTAACAAAAAAACTTTTTCTAAGTACTGACTGGTTAGACAAAATAAAAATCACTTACCTGAACTCAATGTAGAATCAGTTTTCACATTGATGATAAGCAATTGAAAGGTGATGATTGTATGTATTAGAATAACTTCGATCGACTTCATTTTATCTTTATTGAATTCTCTCCCAAGTTAAGATTAACTGATCGTTTCGTTTTATCTTATGCTATATAAGGTAAAAAGATCTCAGATAACATGTCTTAGATAGGATAAAAATCACGGATAAAAAACTATTTTGATCAATGCTTTATTTAAATATTCTTCTAAAGATAATAATAGAACACACAGTTTAAGCAAACATCTACTCACAATTATTGTTTGCCTTGTCAATGAGAATGAAATTATTACACAGAGATATTGAATACTAGTGTAGGGAATAGAATAAAGGTTCACTTATATGAAATACTGGATGATAATGACCATTATAATAATAATAATCAATGTAATCATAATAAATTGTTGCAAGAGTTTAAATAATCTAATTATTGTGAATACGTTAGCATAATGTAAGAGTAGAGAGGTAAAATAATTATTGTCCCATAGCAACTAAACAGTGAAGGAAATGGTTTTAGCACAAATTATTAAAATTAAGATATATATAGTTATAGCACACTGACATGATGGTCATAAAGGCAGTGATAAAAATAAAGGTAATCTGTACAGTTATCTGGTTTCATCAGAAGAGAAAACTATTCCAGGTTGGCAGTAAAGTTCGAGGAAGGAAACGTGACCAGAGAGATTTTTTCTGCGCACAAAAAGTAAGGTTGAAAAATTCTAACAGTGATTGCCATAACTATGCTTGGCCATCTAAGGAATATAACTGCAGAGAGTAAAGGTTGACCAGTGTATAGAATGCCGAAAGCTCAATTTCGATCAACATTATGTTCTGTACTTCGAGATATGCGAGTATGTGACTCCTTATAGGTCTTACACTTCCTTTTCCTAACCACGTTTGACAATGCTTAAGAAGGCTATGGTAGACTTTTCGTTGTTATTTGGCCACAACAGTTGAAAAGAAAGTAGAATTCAAGGTATAATAAATATATGTAATGCTTTGTTTCCTAAAGTCAGTTATTTTACACATCGATAAGAAACCAAATTTAGCTTACTCTTGATTCACATCATAACATCCCTTATTCGTACATTTATCGATCTACATGGGAGTGTCACTAAAATACTTCAACTGGTGGCTAGCACGATCTCGATGGGTGCTTCAATACAGCCTACGAATTTTCGGTAATTTTTTACGAAAATCTTAAAAGGGATCGACTTTTAAGTCATCATATCTTGTGGCACCTGAACTAGAACACTGTAACTCAAATTTCCTGACCGATGGTTCATGCTTAAGTAAGTCGTCGTTGCTAGAATTGACTTCTTTGATGATATCAATCACAACCTTCATCATAACCCTTTAAAAATCGTTTCAAATTTGACGAGTAGCGCTTACTATACTCTTATTTAAACAAAAGATTTGTGATTCTGTGATTAATTCAACATCTGTCCAATGCATATATTTAATTTTCTTCCATTTGGTTTACCACTTCGAGCAGTAAGTTCACTCATTAATTTTCTAATTATGATTATGACAAAAACAAAAAAGGTAAAGTGAACAGAACAGCCTGAATTTACTTCAATTTGTAGGCGATACAAAAACTATAAGTATAAAACTTGGGCACTGTGGTAGAGTACAACTCCATTATGGATAAGATTTTATTTTGATAAATCACACAGTGTTGTACAGTAATATTAACTGATGACGTTTCGAGCACAAACTATTGCTCATAATCATATCAATATGATATGAGCAATAGTTTGTGCTCGAAACGTCATCAGTTAATATTACTGTACAACCCTGTGTGATTTATCAAATAAAATCTTACTAATATAATGGAGGTACAAAAACCAACTGATGAAAACTTGAAATGTAGTACAACATATATTTGGGACGAATAATTGTATTAAAAGTTAAGAGTAATAAGCGTTAACATAGTGTGCTTAAAGACTATGCCAAAAACTTCTATGACACAGCGATCAGTTAAGGTGAAATCATATATACATATATATATATATATTCGGAAATCAGTCATGTATTTTTTCGTACTGTGAAAACAACTTGAATGATGAAAATGTCACAATCAGCGCTAATTCTGAATATCTTGTAATTTCCTTGTAGTATCATTTTTTAAAAAGTATCTTTGACAGCTGACAATTTTTCTGCATGTTGTTATCCTGAGTCATTTTAATATTGATTAACAAATAGGCGAGGACAATAATTCTTTTGTAAGCACTTCTCAGTGTTTCAGCCTAATCAGTTAGGATTATCGTTTCTGCTGAATGATGTTTCGTTGGAATTAATGTTTGTTAATAAATAAATGGAAATGAAATTTCCAGAAACACGCGTGTATGCGACCACAAATTATGATTTTTGAGTGGGCTGTTGTACTTTGGAACAGATCTCTCCCAAAACAACTTTACTGTGTTCTTTTTCATGCTATAATTCGAATGTTTTATACATTAGTTTATAAATATTTTTATCACTTCTTGGCAAAACTGTGATTTATCCACCCACCTATTCAGGTTTAACTAAAGGCAGCCATAACACGCAAGTGTTGCAGATTTCAATTCCCGCCCTACGCAATGGTTAACTCTGCTTAGCAGTCAGTAAAATCCGGGAAGAAGGAAAGTTGGGACGTGAGGTTAGCAATCCCACCCTTTAGGAACAGTACCAATGCTACTGAAAGTTCGAAGTTCGTGCCTGAAGCCCTGTGTTCTATTTGAAACGAAAAGAAATGCGGAGAAACAAAGCTATAATTAACCCCAGTCATTGCATTACTGCTTTCATAGTCAGTCTTCATACTACATTACCGTGCAGATGCTTCCATCTCCTGTCTGTAGATCTTATTGTTGAAATGCAGAATACCTTGTAAGGAATACTTAAAATCACTTCTACAACTGATTGTTTTCCATTTCAACAGATTCTCACCGTTTTTAAGAGGGCCTCTAATTTTCTGTTGGGCTAAATATCTACAGACTGTAGTGAAAGCAAAATTAGATCAAACAAACCACTATTCTTCTGTTGTCATTCATCGTCACATATTTTTACTTTGCTAAGAAAGTCAGGTGTGTGTTAGGGTGAATGACAGGTTAGTCTACTTTTCGACATAACCCTTTCTACAAAAAATGTCCTAGCTGAAAGTAGTCGAATAGTACTGATAACTGAATTAAATATATTTTTCCAAACCGTTGGTAAATTTTAGTGCAAAAAATTCAAATTAGCTGCTCAGTGATTCAATCAAAATTAAATGTTCATGCGTAATCTTTTTATTGGATGTGACTGATTCCCAGCCTTTTCACTTTGAAATAAACAGTTAAAGTTTTGAAATGACTGAAAATTTGAGTAACTTATATGCATCTATTTGGTGATATTGTATTGTATGGTCTGCATAACTGGGTTATACAGGCTGGACACCATAATATCTAGTAAATTTCCTTTAGGAGCCATGCATCTATCATTGATTTACCCTTCAAAATAACACTTCAAAAGTGTTAGGTTGCAGGGATCTGATTGATTTCAGGATTCGATCATGAGTTGACATCAGTTAGAGAACCATTGGAAAACCAGCTGGGAGTAATGGACATTTGTTTTTTCCTACTTTTGGACTCTTCATTAATACGTACCCACTGGTTCGAACCAACGACCTTCCAGTTACAAGGAGAGCTTGTAGACCATTCAGCCACTGGGATTCAATGCAATGGCCAGCGTATGAATTCCAGCTTCTGCCAATTCACGATATAGCGCGACCACTGGTTCCCTAATTGATGTCAGCTTATGATGAAATCCAAAAAAATATTATCTTACGAAAGTTAACTTCGTTAATAAACTAACTTATTCAGTGAAGTGAATGATATGAAAACATCAACAGTGTTCGCTATTAAACTTTATTTCACATACAAATATTTTCAACTATCGCTTGTTTCTATGTCCTAAATTTGTAGTGTCAATTCGATTGATGATTAGTGTGATACCATGTTTTTTTTCATTCTATTCACCAATTTTTTGGCATGCTATAATTAAATCAAAATTAATCCAGTTTCAAAAATATGCACTAAAATTAGGTCTTTATTTATAGTTATGGTGAGAATCATGTATATTTCATGAAAGAGTTGCTCAAAATTGTATGAACTGTTTCCTTCTTGGTTGACGTCTATGTATTTCTGAGATGAACTTCTTAGGAAAATAACATCGTACAGTGAATCATTAAGTGGATTGACCGTTGCAGCTCGTGGAGTGTGGAGAGAGATTGTATGGTAGTAGTTATGCTACTTAACCAAGCAGAAGTTAGTGGCTCTTACATTTCAAATAATCCAGTGATAAAATATTTGCATCGCAGGTAAAAAGCCTTGAAATTAATTCCTTGCATAGTCCATATGTATGCAAGACACCGATAAAAAGGGTCGCCGACCAGAATGAAATAAGAAGACAATTGCAGCGAAGAAAATTTTCTTTTCGACGAAGTCATCATCTAGGCTGTACATTCGTGTATTTATATCAAATCGATGGGAAAGTTCCAGAATAATATCCGGTCAAGGGTCAAATTAATTAAAATTAAAATTAGGAATTAGAATGCCACAATAAACAGGGGTATGGATAAAACAAACAAAGTAGCATCATAATAACTAAGAAGATTGACATTGTGCAATTAGGGGTTAGAAATGTAGAAATAACAAAATAGACAGGATGTCTGGATAAAAACTAATGTGATGAATAATTGTTTATGCAATCAGGGATTAAATATGTAGAAATGGTAAAATGACAAAATAAACACTAAGTTCGGGTATGAAAATATGGTAGTGTAAACAGGGATTAAGAAAAACTTAAAATAACATGAATAAACAGGAAGTTTAGATAAGAAAGGCGACGGGATGGTCATTTCTAAAAATTACCTGTTTATGATGGCCATGGCAGGGACAGGGGTTGGAGGTATTTCTTTTGTATACAAAGCGTGGGTTTGAGCTTTCGTATAGCTAGCGCCTCGGCTATGCCCAGATGTCTTGATTTTACTCCCTTTGATAGGTTTGATCGAATGTTGAAATACGTTCAACCCCTGTCCCTGCCATGGCCATCATAAACAGGTAATTTTTAGAAATGACCATCCCGTCGCCTTTCTTATCTAAACTTCCTGTTTATTCATGTTATTTTAAGTTTTTCTTAATCCCTGTTTACACTACCATATTTTCATACCCGAACTTAGTGTTTATTTTGTCATTTTACCATTTCTACATATTTAATCCCTGATTGCATAAACAATTATTCATCACATTAGTTTTTATCCAGACATCCTGTCTATTTTGTTATTTCTACATTTCTAACCCCTAATTGCACAATGTCAATCTTCTTAGTTATTATGATGCTACTTTGTTTGTTTTATCCATACCCCTGTTTATTGTGGCATTCTAATTCCTAATTTTAATTTTAATTAATTTGACCCTTGACCGGATATTATTCTGGAACTTTCCCATCGATCTGATATAAATACACGAATGTACAGCCTAGATGATGACTTCGTCGAAAAGAAAATTTTCTTCGCTGCAGTTGTCTTCTTATTAACTCCTATGACCCAATGTGTATATGCCGTGAGAATGAAATAAATGAATAAATAGACAGAGTGGGTAGGCTTCAGTAATCAGCACACTAGGTGTATACCCAGTAATGAGTATAAATGCATTCAGACAGATTTTATAAAATCCTTTTAAGTGTCCATAATCGCAGGGATAAATGATTATTCGAATTTGAATTTATACCCATAAGTTCGAGAATCACAGTTCAGTTCAACTAGGAACTCCACCACAAATGACTAACACTCTAATTTAAGGCGAACTTGACAATTATTCAGTCTTTTGTGTGAAGTCACAATTTATATTTCGAATGATTCAAAATGTGGAGAGATTGCTATATTATTGTCTTCACAATTTATGAATAGATTTCTGAATTTCTAATTTATTCTTCATTTAGATCAAACATAAAACATCATAGAATTGAGACACAAAAAGAGATGAAATAAAACCTTTTCTAATCTACAAACATTGCAGATATTTACAATCAGTCGTCAGATAACCTTTTTAAAGTTAATCTATACACTTCAAGTGGTGTCGGGTGTTTGTTTGACAGATAAATCGAATAACAACTCTTGATCATTTCATCAGTCTATTGGACACTTCATAAGTAATTATTATTTCAAAATATTAAAAAAGCAATCAAAAGAAAAGGATATGACTTACTTATCACGAAATGTCGATAATCATGTATATTTTACTGTTGTACATCAGATAGAATTGATGAATAGGTATTAATTATTACAATAATAATCAAATTCAAATACGTTATAATTAGTCAAGGTCAATAACTGAAATATTTACTTTAAACAAAATAGCTGTTAGAAAGTGAAAATGTGTTTATTGCATCATTTAACAGGTTTATATATATATGACCACAGTAACAAAATAGAGAAGAGTTAAAACTGGTTGTTTTAATACAGGTTACAAACAACTATTCGATAAACAAAAAACAATATAAAAGTAAAAATTACTCTCTTATGATTGGTGGGATAGATTTAAGTGGCTTAAAATACTCATCATTGTAGGGTTGTTTCTTTCATTTACAATATCTCAGGGGTGTAGAGAATTGAATATTCAATAACAGTGGATAATATAAAATATATACGGAAAGTAATCGTTGTGTGAACTCTTAGAAATAAAGACATAGTAGTGGTAATTGGTGAGAACAGAATACATGCGGTTTGCAGTGAAACTGGATTAAAATTATATATGGATTCAGTTATATTTATTATGATTTTTGTATGATGAATAATTCAGCTGACACATTCTTAGTGACATGAGATTCTATTGCGTTATGAAGCATTAAAAGTTAAAATTACTTAGGCTGAGAGGTGGGAAAAATTCCAATTTCCATTAAATGGCACACGTATAGGTAGTTATGAGTGGAGCGTATTTGTAGCCTTGGAGAGAATTACATCCATTGAAAATCCCAGTCTATTCAATTTACTTCCGCAAAGATTGATAATAAAACAAAACCGTTTGGATTAAGACTGATCTCTTGCATATCTCGATAGTATGTATATATGACTTGGTCTTTAGTGTAATTCGCATGTTTTTGTTCCATTATAAGATTAATGGTGATATCTAGCTATTACATTTAAGATTTCGATTCTTTCCTAATCATAACTCATGGGCTAATAGGCAGACTTATCAATCAAATATTTACTAGATATATCTGTCCAAACCAAGTTCACTTTTAACGGTTTGAAAAAATTTGGGCATTGGGTATATGATATTCATTATAATAAAGGTTTTTGTATTTCCCAATGAATGAAAAACAAAACGATATTGTTTTTACTGACATTTCGTTATTTAATGCTAATAGCTTTATCAAAGTATTATTGAACCGAAACTTACAAAATCTCAGCGTATATGTAACAAAGAGTTAAGAGGTGAGAAAATAGACTTAGGTCAAGTTGAAAGGACATATTGAAAGTCAAAATAACAATGAAGATCACTAAACCAAATATCAAAGGTAATAGTACATCTGTTATAATATCAAAACAAAGTTTACTAACTTGATCATCGTTCGTCAGTCTGGAATAATTTTTCGTTGTCAAGTTAGTCAACTAGTAGAGACAACAAAACCAAGTGTAGATTGTTGGATTTGATCAGTGTGTAACATTATAAAAGTACTATGTGTTTGCATAGGGAACTTGCTTATCACAATCGTGTTGATTTTGTCACTTCGTTGGAGAGTGGAGGAAGGTGTTGTAACCATGTCACATTCTGTTTTAGTCCATCATTCCTGTTCAGGCAATTTGGATTCCACTTGATATGAAGTGCTTCTGATATTAGACGTTCTTTGTGATTCCTGAAGTTTTTCTGGATTATTTCAATATTGTCAAAATCACTTTTGTAGCCTGATTTTATAGCTTGTAGACAAGCTATGGCTGATGACTTTTCGAGCTTTTCTAGTTCATCTGGATTTTTCGGTGGTGGAATTGATGCTCTACGGTGTTCATTTCTTCTGATTTTGATTTCTCGAGATGATTATCCGATGTATAACGCAACACATTCCAAGCATTTTATTTTATTACCTACTAGATATATTTTACGTGACAAAAAGCCCTTGTAGTATTTCCGTAAGAGGAAGGAACGTCAGAGGCATTACGTAGTATTTCCCATGATGCTGGGACTACTCTGATTGGCATTTAAACCAACCAACTCTCTCAGAGATACACTTTGTCGGCTTAAGGACCCGATAGATCCAACGAAGAGTGATAATAAAATAATTTACCGAATACCATGAAATGACTGTGAGTAATGTCAACCAGATAGGCCATCAAACTAGTAGACTGGGGTCAGTTAGATTTTTCGCACAAAAAGTTTAGCTAGACCTAGAATGTTTGAATAATGTAGAAACAGACCCAACTGTTGCATTCACTTGCAAGTAATCACACAACAGAGTGAAACAGGGTGAAAATATTAAAAAGTAATGTAGTTAGGTGGAGATTGAGAGGGTATTCACTGAATTTTTGTTTAACGATTGAGTGCTACACATATGCAATCAGAATGAGACAACACCTATACCAGAGATACGGAAAGTGCCGAAAAAACAAAGAGAAGAAAAGAGAGTGGGAAAATATTTTTAAGACAAATCATGAACCCGCGTCATATGACTATGAGCAATGATTTATCCTTGAAACGTCATACAGTCATTAATACCGCATGACTTTTACCTCAAATAAAACAATCTAGTATTGATTTTCAGGATTTCATCATGAACTGACATTAGTTAGAAAACCATTGGAAAACCTCAAAACACTCGGTAGCCGTTTCGTCTTAGTTTGGAACTCTTCAGAAGTAATCATCCAACTCCAGGTTTCAAACAAGGAACTTCCGCTTACAAGGCGAACTCGTGGACTATTAAGACAATGGAAGCAATCCAATGGCGCATGAATTCCAACTTCTTTCAATTCACGATATGTTGTGGCCACTAGCGAATGTTATCCGTGGTGAGTATTCGCCCTCACGCCCGAGCTGCTGTGCCCCATTGGTAACAACTTCTAACTAGAACCCAGATAACCACCTACCTGGATAGGGCAAATCGGTAGTGAGCATCAGATTGATATTCAAGTGATCGTTTACAGTGATCTGATTGGTGTGAGGATCTGATCATAAGCTGACATCGGCTAGAGAACCATTGGAAAACCTGCAAGTAGTACTAGACAGCTGTTTCGTTCTAGTTTGGGACTCTCCAGCATGACGCGATCCCGAAATCAATCAAATCCCTGCGAACCAACATCTCAATGTAATATGGAATTTATCATTATTTTGTTGATATGAACATTATCATTATTTAAGATGATTCTATCCCTAGGAAAATGACAATACATACCCAACTTATTGATGACATCTTACAACGATCACTTTTCAAGTTTCGCAAGAAAGAAGTGTTCTTACATTCGAGCCTAATGGTGGGTCCATAGGGATTCCATCCACTTTTTGATAATGCGAATTACTGAAGACAAAGTGAGTATTCATAATACGATAAAGCAGTACTACTTCAAGGATATACAGGGGAATTCCCATATTCAAATTGCTTTCCATTGGTTTCTTGGCATAAGTAATCAACTGCCTCAACCAGTGATGCATTTTTGAATGGAAAGGATAAACTGTTAGATGTCATGTGTTTATTACACACCCGGATATTTTAGCGATGAAGTCGAAGACTTCACTAATAATTTTACAAATTCTTTATACAAGGATCCCGAAATATGAAACAACCAGTTAGCGGTTTAAGAGTATGGTTAACCGTACGTACCTAAAGCTAGACGAAGGAGAAGTCCTGATTTGTGCACTGTAGATATACCGTAACTTCGTAGAATGTTAGTCCCTGTTGACTTCATTGACTCATACCTAGTTTTAAATTATCCCCTCAAAGGTGTAATTTTTTCACAGGGTACATCTTTAGGTTTTCCTCTTAGATTTTTGGGATTGACAATGGATCAGGATTTAATTTAATCATTCATTTTATCGCTTTTACCTTACACCACAAGTAACGCCTTCATGTTGGTTTAAGGCCTAGATAAATTTCTATACAACCTGGAAGTTTTACATATATCAGTTGACTCTTACTTTTTTGTTTTCTGTTAAACTGTTGGCATAATTCAAAAGCATCAACTTTAATTCCTTCCATAAATCATCAACAGAACCTGGTCTTTGTGGCAAATTTCTTTCCAGATAATATATATACATACATGCATGTACATATATAAATGAGGATATTGGCATTCGAACAATTAAAGTACCAATTCCGGAGAATGTCCGTACACCGATTATGGCTCACTCGACCAGTGAAGACCAAAACAACTGATCATACCACCCTTTCTGTACTTTAACTTCTCTTCTTACCACTTTTGTTCGTCAACCCTTCCTTGGTACTTTTACGTCTTCATCAAAACTTGGATTATCTAATTCCCTTACAATCTAACAATACGTTATCTTGCTATTTCTTTACTAAACCTTTATTAATTATGTCTGTTAGAAGGTTTATCGGCATAATAATACCGTTTTCACTGTCTCTGTTATTAGACATCGCTTCATTTTTCAACACTCTAATCATTACTGTTATTATTATGACTTATTGTACAGTGCTCTCTTATTATCAAATTGACAAGTCATGATTATTAGGGTATATTTATTTGTCTATATTGGAGTAGCGCTCGATGAGATCTAATTTATGACAATATTGTTCTGACTACGCAGACGTTTAATTAGATTCGATAGAATCCCATGCGACTTCTTCATTAGACGATTACACCAACGTACGATCTGTGGGTAATGCGTCGAAAGCTCTACCTTCCTGATACTTTCACGGATTTCACTGTGCGTCGGTGGCACAGTAGTTAGGACTCTCGCCGACCATGCACATGGTCCGGGGTTCGAGCCGGCACCGACGCACATCTGATATCTATGGTCGGCCTGCAAAATTTGGGCTACCGATATCCATGCTGAAAATTCCATGCTTGTACCGAAAATATAGTGTGGAATCAAGCTGTAAATCAAAAAAAAAGATACACTGAATAAGCAATGGGAAACTTTCAGGAACACTCCAAATGCTTATCAACGAATCAGGTTGGATATCTATTCTTACCTAAAGAGAAGGATAGATGCTCCGTAACATGGAATCAAAGAGGATACAATGAGTAAAGTCCTTCAAAGATTGATATTTTCTTAAAGTGCTTCTTATTTTCTTAATCTGAATGTTTTTTATTCCATTTTATTGACTGACTGATGTAAGCAATTCTTAAACAAAAATTGATTAAATTACTATGAGTTAATTAATATTCGAACTGACTTTTGGTAATGAAAGAATTCTAGTGAGTTTAATTTTCAATATAAATATTTATGGCACCAGATCATTTGAATAAAGGAATGAGTGGATAATACGTGGTAGTAGAAGGGTAATTTCAAAATTCCATTTATACTTACACAGAGACGAGCGTCTTTTTCTAGTTCTTATACAAAATTGAAAAAGCCTTATTGACTTAAAACTTTCAAACTCTAACATTAAATATGCAGAGTTACAATTTTTCGCCGATGGTACATGTCTGATTTCCCACAAATTGGAAGATATGCAAGTGAGAAGCAACAAGTTGGCAGATGAAGCACCAAGCATAAGACATCAGTTGAACAAAGAAAAAACAGAGAACATGAAGATTCCTGGCCAAAAACAACAACCAGAAGAAAAAGCTGAGTTCAGTGTACACTGCACTGGATAAAAAAGTGAAGAAGAGTGCCAGGAAAGAAAGAAGACAATTCTACGACACACTAGCCAGCAAGTGAAGCAGAAAAGGCCACAGGTAAAAGAGATCTTACGACATTACAACTCATAACCAGGTCTCTATCTGGGAAGAGATCAACCTAGATGGTGAAACCAATAAAAGACGCTCAAGGGAATCTGATCACTAAGGAGGAGAATCAAATAAACAATGACCTGATCACTTCAAAGGATTCTTGAGTCGACTATCATCTGCAACTTGTTCAGAAATACCACCAACAGCATGCAAAACAGTGCCTGCCAGTGGACACCACTTCTCCAAAGAAAGGAGAAATCCTGAATACGATTAAGCATCCGAAGTCCGGAAAGACCAGACGGAATCCCCCTCCAAAGCACTGAAAACGGCCCCATAGTCTGCTGCTGATGTGCTCACGTCATCATTGCAAAAGGTTTGGAAAGAAGGAATGCTACCTACTGATTGGAAGAAAGGCTCTCGTCAAGCGGGCAAAGTAGGGCGGCTTAAGCCTGGCGTGGAATAATGATCTTGTCCACGCCAAGTAAAATACTAATTCGCGTCATCCTGCATTGGATGCACTGGATACAGAACTCCGCCAGCCCGGAAGAAGCTGAATTCAGGAAAGGCAAATCATGTGCTGATCAAATTGCAAATCTACGCATCGTCATCAACGAACCAAGCATAGAATGCCAGTTGCATCTATCTCTTTACCTGAACTTCATCGACTTCGAAAAGGCCTTCGACAAACAGCACTAACCGCTAAGTAATCTGGAAACTAACTCAGCACTATTGCGTGCAATATCCAAGTCTTTATTAACCTTATTCAACAACAGCTGGCTATATGACAATGCCATATGTCAGGTGATCCACAACGGAAAACTCAGCGAGTCATTCGAAGTAAATACAAAAGTAAGACAAGGATGGCCACCTAATATCACCAATGATACTCCTTATTGTAGTCGACTAGATTATGCGGATGACTGTTGGGAGTGAGGAGGCAGGAATAAGTTGCACTGACAGATAAGAAGACTATAGAATATATGGATGTCGCGAGTGATTTATGTTGAATGTCACTCACACAAACTTGTAGACTTCCAGGTGAAAACCAAGAAGCTGGCTGAAGATTCTTGCTTTGATATCCTCGTCAGTTCCACCTGTAGTTGAAAGGATGCTTCCCAGGTAGGCAGGTAAAACAGTTTGTTTTTTCAGCTTCCTCCCATTTATGCTTATTGTTGTCTGTTGTTGTTGCTGTTGGCCAGAAATCTTCATCACCTCTGTTTTCTCTAAGTTCACTTGAAGTTCTAGCATTGATGCTTCTTCGGTCAACTTGTTGTTTTTCACTTGCATATCTTCCAGTTTGTGGGAAATGAAACATACATCATCGGCGACAGAAGTTACTCCCTTCAAATATCTAAGAAACATGGTTTCAACCGCAGGCAATCGGAAAGGATGAAGATGTCAAAGGCAACAAGAATCGGAAAGGCAAGATACTCCTTCATCAACCTTAAATCCGTTTGGAATTCTTCTTCACTCAGCTAGCATAAGGAACAAGATTCGGAATATGAACACTAATGTCAAGTCAGTCAGTTCTTCTATGGGGGTCAGAAACTTGGCATGTCACGAAAAGGATTTCCAACAGGTTACAGATTTTAGCCAACAGCTGCCTCCTTCGCTGGCTTTATACTGAAGAACAAATCATATCAATATGATTATGAGCAATAATTTGTGCTCGGAACATCATCAGTTAATATTACTGTGTAACACTGTGTGAATTATCAAAATAAAATCTTATCCATAATGGAGTTATACTCTAACACAGTGCCCTCGTTTTATACTTATATCAAAAATAATGTCAGCATCCATTTTACCGGTTGCTTTCAAATATAGGCTCGATTGTTTGATAACATTCCAACAACATTGAAAATTCGACATTGCTGTAACTTTTAAGAGTTGATTTGTATGGATTTGATTTGTTTTTCAAGTCTGAATACGGATTGATATCAGTTAGAGAACCACTGAAAACCAGGGATACTGGACAGCCGTTTTGTCCCATTTTGAGACTCAACGACAGCACGTACCCACTACCAGCGTTCGAAACCATTAACTTCCAGTCACAAGGTGAGCCCATAGACCATTCGGCCACTTGGACCTATCTTAATGGGCATCGATTCATCACCGCTCACGTGCAATCGAAGACACCCAACGCCTACACCGAAGATATGGAAAGTGGCAGCAAATAACCAGACGAATAGAAAGATGAAAATATATGTTGTTTACTAGCCACTGGCCGCTATACAGGAAGTTACCTGGGGTTCTAGTAGGGAATTGTAACCGGCACAGTCCACCTAGTCAGGCAAGTGAACAGTCACTCGCCTGTAACGCTGGCGAGTAATAATATATATCAGAAATTGGCAGAAGTTGGAAATCACTAACCATTGGGTAGGGAACTAGTGACTGAATGGCCTACGAGCTTGCCTTGTAACTGTGAGGCCCTGGGTTCGACACACCTGGTGGCTGCGTACTGTCGATGAGTCTCAAACTAGGAAGAAACAGCTCTCCAACATTCCCTGGTTTTCAGTGGTTCTTTAATTGCTGTAACTACCACTAAACTTGGAATCTTTGTCAAAGTGGGAAGAATCAAATGTGCAGTATAAAATATGTGCTCTTTATTTCAAGTCTTTTGTTCATCTGTTTAAGACTTAAAATAAACGCAGGATTAATGAAATAGAAACATATACATTTTTTTTCACTTTCTTTTTATGAAACATCGAAGTGTTTAATATGATTCCACAAAGATTACATTTAATCTGAAAGAAAATTAGAAAAGTATTGGTTAGTGGCTAACGATGAAACACTACTTATCAGGCAATATGTAGGGAGAAGACTAGGAAAGAACACACAAGACTGCATTTTGAAATGATTTGGAACCAACTACGTGAGACACAAATAATAAAAGTGATAATAGTAGCAGCAAACAGAATATGTAATTCAAGTATTGGATTTTAAGGGATTTGGTTGATTGGTTACAGGATTTCATCATGAGCTGACATTGGTTAAAGAACCATTGGGAAACCTGGGAGTACTGGACAGCTGTAGACATGGATATGAGACAAAAGGAATAGTACTAACAGAGAGCAATTTAGTTTCGTTGGAAATTTTAAGTCACAAGGAGTGGATGCATCTGCACCATTGAGAACGACTTTGAGCCACATCATAATGTGTCTCCAGCCATTGGTGTTTACTGTCCCGAGGACCCCAACATGTCTGGAAGCTTACACCTTTCTACGTGGATGGCTTAGACTAACTGTTGTGGATTTCATTGACTGGTGCCATGTTTTGGTTTGACCACCACTAGCTCTTTTCCAACCTAACCCTATGTCAGCTATGATTGCTCGTTGAGGAAGGCGATGACTAGCCATACGGAACACATGCCGTAACCATCTCAGTCGATGTAGCTTCACAGCCTCATCGATTGATTTCCCCTCCCTCCTTACCTAGGACTCGACGCCTAACCTCAATATTGCTCACCCTACTATACCACTTCACACAGGAGACAGAACGCAGGCACCTATGATCAAAGACAGATAATCTTTTCATGTCATCCACTCTCAATGGTCAGGTCTCATAGCTATAAAGGAGGACGAAGCGGACTGGTGAGCAGTACACCCACCCTCTGGTCGATAGTTGGATATCACGTCTACAGCAGAGACAGCGAAAACTGGCATATGCGAAACTAGCCCTTTGTATCCGTGCTGAAATTTCGTCAGAGATCAACCCGTTGGGGCTGATGGTACCTCCCAAGTAAGTGAAGCGGTTAACGTGCTCTACCACTTCACTCCCTATTCTGAACTAGGAGTCAGTGTAGTCCAGTCCTGTAACAGCATCTTACATTTTGCAGGGGCGAATCGCATGCCCAACATACGAAGATTGCTGCTCAAGGTGTTCAGAAGATTCCGTATTTTGTCAGCATCCTCCCCTAACAGGACTATGTCATCTGCATATTCTAAGTCCATAAGACTATTCCCTGGTAACAAGTCGATTCCTAAGTCGTTACGTCCAGTTGAGGATACTTCCATTAGCATATCTATGATGAAGTTAAACAGGAATGGGGAAAGTGGACATTCCTGCCGGACACCACTGGTTGTTATCAATTCAGATGACATTTCCCCATAAGCCCTTACACGACTACGTGAGTTTGAATAGAGTGCCTTGATTAGTGCAATGTACTTTCTTGACACTCCCTTCACAGTCAGACATTGCCATAGTACCTTTCGATCTATGGAGTCGAAGGCCGCCTTCAAGTCAAAAAATATGGCAATTGTTGGACGCCGAGAAGTGCGTCTATGTTCTAGAATCTGTCGGAGAGTGAAGATATGATCTATGCACCCTCTACCTGGTCTAAAGCCTGCTTGATTTTCCCTTGTCTGTTCCTCCCGAGTTCTGCTTAGTCTATGCATGATTACTGAGCCTAGGATTTTAGAGACTATGTTCGTTAGGCTGATCTTCCTTTGATTATCACACGAGGACTTGTTTCCCTTCTTGAATATCGGTATAATAAGTGACTTACCCCAGTCTGGTGTAACTGTCTCTGATTCCCACACTTTGCCTAGTACCTCAGTTAATCTACAAACTAGTATGTCACCCCCATATTTAAACACCTCCGGAATAATTCCGTCGGGTCCTGCCGCTTTGCCTCGTTTCAAATTACAGATAGCTTTTGTTACCTCACTTACAGACGGCGGACCAGTGTCTATATCCCATTCGGGTGTGTGCTGGATATCGGGGAGGTTCAATGTGACTGTAGGCAAGTTAAATTGCTCCTCAAATTGTTCTTTCCAGAGTTCAAGGCGTCTATCCTGAGAACTAATTAAGGAGCCATTTTTCTCAGAAATAGTCTCACTTATGATTTGTCTTCTCCCACCCGTTTCCCTGATGAGTCTAAAGAGTTGCCTTGTGTTGCCTATCGCCGATGCTCTTTCCATCTCTTTCGCCTTTGTCAGCCACCATTGTTCACGGTCCTCGCGGAGACCTTTCATAAGTTTCTTTTTGTGCAGCTTTCGCTCCTCAGTGAATTCGGAGCTCGCCGGTATAAGTCTTCTAGCATCTATCAGTTCAGATGAGGCAGTCGAAATCCAATGATTTTTACTCACCTTTGAATTTACCTTATTCACAGCTTTTACAGCTGTATCTATAACTGACTGAATATTCTTCCAAGCTTCTTCAGGGTGAGCACAGCTGTCGAACACAGATATGTGTTTAGCTAGTTCTTCCTCAAATAGGGATTTAGTTTCCTGATCGAGCTGGGGACGTGATGGTTTTGCCGTCAGCTGTTTCCTACGTCCGTTCAGTCGTAGGCACACACGAGCGCGGACCAGTGCGTGATCGGTATCTACACACGTGTTCCAGAAGGAGCGACAATCTCCTACCGACCCACGCCAACGATAGCTTATTGCTATGTGGTCTATTTGTGTCCAGCGTCGGTTTGATGATGGGGGTCGCCAGGTCAAACCGTGTCTCTCCTTGTGTTTGAAGTTAGTGCTTACAAGAAACAAATGATTATTTGAACAGAACTGTGGGACACGGTCACCGTTGTCGGTTCGCTGGCACGGAACCCCATAGGTTCCACCGACATCCTTCTCAGATTGACACAATTTCCCTACTTGAGCATTAAAGTCACCAGCTAGAACGACTATATCTCAGCGTTTATCCTTTCGCACCAAACTAGACAGCTTTTGGTAGAACTCATCCTTCGTTTCATCTGAACTGCAGTCAGTGGGGGCGTAGGCGGAGATTACGAAAAGGCATCGGCGAGTAGTGCAGTCCTTTCTCCTTTTTACTGATCCGTTCAGACGGACAGCACACATTCGGCTATCTACCGGTGTGGTGAGAGCAGGCTGCTAGCCGATTGGTTGGCACTAATCTACGTTAATGTCTAGGTCACTAATATTGGCCGTGAACAAGGCTGTTTCAACAACCAATCACAGCAAACCTAAATGTGGACAAATATGATTCGCAGATAGATGGCTCTACTTTCCGAGAAATATCGAACACAACCAATCATAAGACTGTGTTTGTCTGCTTAACTTCCGAGAAACAACCAATCAGAAGACTGCCTTTTTCTGCTTGCATAAGCCTTATTAATGCATATAAAATATATATAAATACGTGTTGATTTTCGTAATAAAACGATCTGTTGCCAGCCCTTGTCTTCTGTTGTTACATTTGGTGTCGCTGCCTCCAAGAAGATGAAGATCCCGTGGCCAGCTGCGTTTGAAGAAGGTGACATACGGAGCTTCTTACGTGACTTCGAAGCCGTTGCTGAGCTGGTGGGTGTCAAGGAGCAGGCGGCGAAGGCAGTTGTCCTGGGGACGCTGTTGAGAGGCCGAGCGAAGGCTGCATATGACAGCGTAGACAGGTCAAATGGCACAGCGTCTTGGAAGAAATTGGTTGAACGACTAGTGTCCGAGTTTGACAGCGAAACAGACAGACAGCTAGCAATGCAGCAGTTCCGGTCAATGAAGCTTGGACCTGATGGAGACCCGCTAGTGTTGGCGGTGAAACTGACTAATCTACTTCGACGCGCGCTTCCCACTTTAGATGAAGAATCAGAAGCGCAGTTACTGTCTTCCCAATTCATCGAGAGTGTCCCAGACCACATTTCTCAGCGATTACAACTGGTTAACGCAACGCAGCCGATGGATATTAGTGAGCTGGCGAAGGTGACCAGACAGCTGCTGAGCACAACGGTAGCCGCTATAGACCAACCAAAACCAAACGAATATGAGCAAAAATTGAAGCATTGCAGCGGGAAGTGGCGGCGTTAAAGTTGGCTGATAGAAAAGACCGGTGTTTTGAATGCGGTAAGCCGGGACACTGGAGAAGATACTGCCCAGAAAGGCGAAAAAGAAAAAATTTCAGACGGTATAATGCTTGTTCTTTCTTTCGTATGAACCTAGGTTTAGTGGGGGCTATTGAGAAAGGCGCTCTGTATTCGAAGTTGCGAGTGAATGATCGAGAAGTAGTATGTTTGATAGATACAGGAGCGGCCGTGTCGTTAATAGATAAGAATTTATGTAAGAGTGTTAATCCGTGTTCATTGACAGTACAAACAGTAGGCGGGTATGTGTTGCGTATCACGGGTAGATCGAACTGTACGGTCGTTGTTGGTGGCTGCGAGGTGACGTTTCCTTTCATTGTTGTACCCGAACTACAGCGAACGATATTAGGAGCGGATTTTCTGCGTGAGATTGGTGCCATAATCGACACGCAAGCGAACGTGGTGATCACGAAATACGGGCATATCAACATGTATGAGACCAGCGAGATAGCAGCGATTAAGCTGTCGACGGTACACAATGTGACAGAGTTAATTAATAAATACGATCATCTGTTCACTGGAGATGGGACCCATACGGTTATTGCGATAAGGTGAATCATGAAATTCCGTTAAGTGATCCTAAAGTAAGGTCATTTTTAACGCGAAGAGTTCCATGTCATCTGGAAGGCGAAGTGGAGCGACAAGTGCAAGAGATGTTAAAAGATGATATTATTGAGGAAGCTGATAGCCCATACAACTCTCCAGTGCTGTTAGTAAAAAAAGCGAATGGGAAATATAGATTCTGTGTTGATTTCGACAGTTAAACAGTATGACAGAGTTAAGACCGTGTGCCATGCCAACAGTGATAGAAACCTTAGATCGACTACAAGGTGCGAATGTGTTTTCGGTTCTCGATCTTCGCTCAGGATACTGGCAGATACCGATAAAACAAAGTGACAGAGATAAGACGGCTTTCATCGTGGGTCAGACGCAATATCGATTTAAACGCATGCCGTTTGGACTAGCAGGTGCACCGTTTACGTTCAGGCGACTGATGAAGCTATTACTTAAGAACTTGAAAAACGTGGAGGTTTATGGTGATGATCTCGTCATATACAGTCAAACGAAAACGATCACGTCAACCATGTAGAAGCCGTGCTGCGACGCATCGAAGAGTTTGGACTACGCGTCAACAAAACCAAGTCTCAGATAGCCAAAAAGAATGTTACTCTGTTGGGACATAAAGTGGGAAATGGTGAGATTAAACCACTGCCGGAGAAAATTTTGACGATTAAAACGATTCCAGCCCCGAATTCAAAGAGAAAACTGAGACAATTCTTGGGTAGAGCAGCGTTTTATAGTCGCTTCGTGAAGAACTTCAATGAGATAGCAGCCCCTCTATACAGGCTACTAGGTGAGCCAAAGTTTGTTTGGTCGGAAGAATCGCAGAGGACATTCGACAGAATTAAACAGCTGCTCGACCACCAACAAATGACGCTAAAACTACCTGTGCCAGGAAGACAGTTCACAGTGTGCACAGATGCCAGTGACTACGCTATAGGTGCGGTCCTAAGACAGGACGAGGGAATCGTTGAGTATGCCAGTAGGGTGTTGACCCTCACAGAGAGAAAGTATTCAACGATAGAGAAAGAATGTTTAGCAATGGTATGGGCAGTCGACAAATGGAGACCTTATTTACTCGGCCGGCGGTTCCACATCGAAACTGATCATAAGCCGCTACAATTTTTGAAGACAGCGAGAGACCCACGGGGGAAGTTGTCACGGTGGATGTTGCGTCTTCAGGAATACGATTTTACGATCTCACACGTTCCTGGAAGTGAAAATGTCTTGGCAGATTTGTTATCGAGACCAGAAGATGAGTCTGAGTTGCCCGAGGTCGCTTACGGAGTGCATGCAGTAGAACAAGACCCACTAAGACTTGCACGTAGGCAGAGGTTGGACGATACGCTGAATACAGTAATACAGGTGATCACCAACGGAATAGAAGTGGATCAAACTACGGCGAGTAAGGAGCTAACCACACTACTCAGACAGAGGGATCGACTCAGAGTGAATGCCTACGGGACTCTGACCTGGCGAGAGAACGACGGAAGCTGGCTGGCTGTCATACCTCAATCGTCGCGCCACGACATGATAGAAGAATGTCACCAGCTAGCGCATACAGGCGTGGCCAGAACGACCGACCTCCTAAGACAAAGTATGTACTGGCCAGGTATGAGAGAAGACGTAGCAAGATACGTACTTGGATGTCCACGGTGCCAGCTGATGAAAGGTGACCGGTATATACGACCACCACTTCAGTCGATTCCAGTTACCGCGATAGGTGACTTGTGGTCCGTAGATGTCATGGGTCCATTTCCTCAGACATCCAATGGTAATCAGTACCTCTTGGTGATGACGGAACACGCGACACGATGGGTAGACGCCGTAGCAATCCCAGACCAACGTGCAAGAACCGTGACAGATGCAGTAGTTAGACACATTGTTGCAGACCACGGCGTACCGAAGACAATACTGACAGACCAAGGTCCCTGTTTCGAGAGTGAAGAGTTTACTTCCCGTTTGCAACAGCTGGGCATCAAGAGGATCAGAACGACCCCATACCATCCACAAACGAATGGCCTAACGGAGAGAAACAACCGTACACTGAAGAGTGGCTGGCTTCGAAGGGCGGGAACTGGGAAACGGAGCTTCCACTGATTTTACTAACACATCGGGCTACCACTCAGGAAACAACGAAGAAGTCACCCTTCCAACTGATGTATGGCAGAAAACCACGATTACCGGTACACAATGAGACCTGGCCCATGCACCAAAAGTGGAGTACGACGAAATTAAAAGCAGAGAGGAAAGAGGCAGTCAAGAATGTAATACGGAAGCAGCGCAGTGATGTCACGAAGTCTCAGATGAAAGAAAGGACGCAGTGCATTACTTTGCAGTCGGGGACCAAGTGAAGTGTAGAGACAGGAGATATACAGTTGGAGGCGGGCTAGGTTCACGGAAACTCCTTCCAAAGTGGGAAGGACCATACACAATCACAAAAAGACGGGGTCAAGTATATACCATCCGAAGAGGTGATAAACAGAAACGAGTTAACGCCAGTCAGCTACAAAGATGGGTACAGTGGGACAAGCCGGTCAGTAACAATCCTCAACTAGAGGATGTAGCACCCAGAAGGTCGGAACGTCTGCGCACAAAGCTATTTGACGGGGGGACGAGTGTGGTGAGAGCAGGCTGCTAGCCGATTGGTTGGCACTAATCTACGTTAATGTCTAGGTCACTAATATTGGCCGTGAACAAGGCTGTTTCAACAACCAATCACAGCAAACCTAAATGTGGACAAATATGATTCGCAGATAGATGGCTCTACTTTCCGAGAAATATCGAACACAACCAATCATAAGACTGTGTTTGTCTGCTTAACTTCCGAGAAACAACCAATCAGAAGACTGCCTTTTTCTGCTTGCATAAGCCTTATTAATGCATATAAAATATATATAAATACGTGTTGATTTTCGTAATAAAACGATCTGTTGCCAGCCCTTGTCTTCTGTTGCTACACCGGGATCCAGTCAAGTAATGTCTTTTCTGACCTAGTACTCAAAGCTATCCCTACACCAGCTAATCCTCGTAAACTAGCTGTAGCATCTCTTGATACCCTCAAGGCGAATTTTCCAAACTCATCTTGTTGGTCAGGTGGGAATAGGTGAATAACCACACTTGGGTCTTGTATGCATGTTTCTGAAACACAACATACATCAATGGCTCGGGACGCCAGATACTTGGCTAGTGATGCTTGTTGTCCTATTTGGCAAAGTGTCCTAACATTAAATGCTCCCATATGAAATTGGTGGCGTGGCTTTAGGAGACTATCGGGTGCTTTTTTTGGCTTCCATCGTTTTTAGTGGACACAGAGTGAAGAGGAAGTGAGGAGCCATCAAGCAGAGGAGTTGCATCAGCGGAAGGAAGGCAAGATAACAGAGATGAAGATGAAGACAAAGATGAGTGAAGACTAGAGAGGTTTCGTGTGCATTTCGGATTGTGAGGGCGATTATTACTTCTCGGCTGCCCACACCGTGGAAGTTGGTTGCGTGACCGCAGAGCCTAGGGGACAACTGTTTGAGGCCGGTCACACGCGACCCATTTTTGTTTGTTCTTTATTATTTGGTGCGTCTCAGTGGCATATTTATCACTTCTGCCCTGTGACACGGCAGCAGAAAGCGCGGTCGTTCTTAATCCGGGCGACGACCGATCCGGCATGATATTTTGTGAATTTGTTGGAATCATGGTACTGGATTGGGTAGCTGTTTTATGCCTAACCGCTATCCAAACAACCATTCTGGTATGGTAAGACCTCAAGAGACATAAGTCTCAACCAGTTTAGCTTGATTAGGTCATTGCGGTGTTCAAGCCTGACCACCACGTCAAGGTAGCAACTTTCGGTCGGGTATGAGTCTCTGAAGTGAGTTAAGGTTAAATCCATTAGTACACCTATGATGAAACTGAATAGAAATGGGGATAATGGGCACCCCTGACGGACACCACTAGTCGTCACCAATTCAGATGACAACTCGCCGTAAGCCCTCACACCTGGCTGGTTCAGTTCGAGTAGAGTGCCTTAATCAGTGGAACGTATTTTCTCGGCATTCCCTTTACAGTCAAGCATCGCCAGAGTACCGCTCGGTCGACAGGATCGAATGCCGCCTTTAGGTCAAGAAATATAATGATTGTTGGACGCCGGTAGGAATGCCTATGTTCTGCTTCGCCTTGTTTCAGATTAGTGACAGCTTTAGTAACCTCAGTTTAGGGACGGAGGACCTGTGTCGACATCCCATTCAGGGAGGTGTTGGATGTTCGGCAGGTTGAGTGTACTTGTCGCAAGATCATACAAATAATATTCCTGAACACCTAATGCCAGCTGGCCTAACCATATAAAAACCAATGAAACCTTGAGTGAACAGATGCTCAACAGGAAGATTAATGGGTTTTAAGCTAAAATACGCAACACAATGGAATGTCAGACAACCACTGGAAAACCTGAGAGTACTGGACAGCTGTTTCATCCTAGTTTGGGACTCCTCATCAGTACGCACCCACCGGGGTTCGAAGCCAGGACCCTCTGGTTACAAGGCAAGCTCGTATACCATTAAGTCACTGAGACCCAATAGTCTACAAGCTCGCCTTGTAACCAGAAGGTCCTGGCTTCGAACCTCGGTGGGTGCGTACTGATGAGGAGTCCCAAACTAGGATGAAACAGCTGTCCAGTACTCCCAGGTTTTCCAGTGGTTCTCTAACTGATGTCAGCTCATGATTAAATCCTCCATGCAATCAAACAAAATTCCTACAAAACCAGTACTTGACAATGGAATGTTTTTCGATTGTGATAGTCATATCATCATCTGTTCTTTTCACAATTGCTACAAATGAGTATGAAGTTCTAACGTTTCATATGATTACTTTATAAATTTCTAATTCTTGGTAAGATGCTCATAGTGATGTACTCTAGTACACATATTTCAGTTCGGGCGGTAGACTAATTAACCTAAGTTCATTGGTTTGAATTCCGTTGCTACCTGAATTCACAAAGTAGATTCAGTTACCACCACGATAATTTTATGACTTTTTACCAACTGGAATCAGGAAATAAGTAAAATAATTAAAAACTACTAGACTAGGTGTCACGGACGTCGACATGCACGCATCACTTTGGTTGGAGTAGAAAGACAACCTTATTATTTTAACATCCCCGAACTGGAACTTGGCATTCAAAGTTTTCATTCCTAACGCATCAGTGCGTGATTACCACCATAAACTACCATAACACAGAACAAAGGCCAGCAGAAACCTCTACCACCGTAATGCACATAATTTCTCTTCTTCGCATTGTTTCAATCCACTTCTAATGGTATTATTCACTATTGCGGGTATTTAAAGTGTTTGCAATCAGCTGATTTGTAAGCTCCCACTGAACTTTAGAAAGCAAAATATTGTGGGTGGACACCTATCCCAATACATGAAATAACTGCTCGTAAGTTATGTCCTTGTATCTATTTTTACAATTGTCTTTCAACCGAATGTCATGCATTGTTCGAAGGAGACGAAGAATTATCACAATGGATTGGTTTGAGCTACCCATCAGACAGCGGCATTATTGCGTATTAGATAAGTTTATTTGAAATAACACAGTAATTCAGTATCAATAACTGGATGACATTTCGAGTACACATTATTGTTCATGATCATTATCAATTTAGTCACACGACTTACATATTCTCACTCACTCTCTCTCTGTAATTCCTTTGTTGTGGTGATGCCACATAAAGAAGTTGTATGGCACATGGAGTCAAATGCTGACTCAGATCTAAAATGAGTTTAACAAATGAGAAAACAAGAGTGCTACGAGTAACAAAATAAACTGTTACGAATCACGTACGCAAGTAAAACAGATCTCGAATACCCATACCAGATAAACACGTCAACATCCAGGAAGAGATCAACAACACAAACGAAAGCGATAACAACGAAAACGCTGAATTGACAAGTCCAAAGTAGTCTCGAATCGAACACCACCTGCAACTCATCCAGAAATATCCCGAACAATCGCAGGACCTCCAGTGAATATCAATCATCAACAAAAGCAGAAGTCCTGGATGCAATCAAGCTACTGACATCTGGGAAAGTAGCAGTACCATAGGGAATTCCTCCTAGAGCAATGAAAACAGGTCCAGAGACCGCGGCGGATGTGTTCACGCTACTAGTGCTACTTTCGAAGGAAGGAAACAAAGCTACCCATCGAGTGACCCAAAGCATCCTCAACGGCGGATGCAGAGTCACGCCCCTGTTGATTCCAAACAAAATCCTAAGCCGCATTATTCTGCAAAGACTAAAAGATGCCCTGTAAAGAAATTTCTACTCAGAACAAGTTGGATTCAGGAAAAGCATATCATGTGGCGGTCAAATTGCGGGTCATCATTGAAAAGAGCATAGAATGACATTAAACTAGGTACTTCAACTTCATACAGTAACGAACCAACCGAGAACATATCAACCAACAAGCTGCGGGCGACACACATTGTGTAAGGAGTGATGACGTTATCCCAGTTGTCCAGTGTGAAGTAGGTGGAGTGAGATTCTGACCTAGCGACTTATTGGCTAAAATTGGAATAGTCCAAGTCCACCAGCCATATTTCCGTTCATTCAAAAAAATGTATTGCATTTCAGATGAATATTTTTTAGTTGTCACATTTGCAGAGCCACCCACTTTCTACATGATATTTTAGAGTGTATGCATAGTGAAGTTAATAGCCATATGAAAAGAGTTGACTGTCCACTGAGAACTGTTAGTATATCAACAAACTAAAGAAGTAAATGCATACACACTGAAAAAGATGCATTCACAGTATTTAGACATCTTTGATAACGAGCATTAGTAGTTGATTAGTAAAAGTTATGCGATAACACGACATACTCATAATCTGATACATTGGAAATAAACATGCGAAAATGAAAAAATAAGAATGGAGGTAAAATACAATATGGTTATATTTACAGTTTTACATAATGATTGAATGACTGGTTAGTTGAACTTATAAAGGACAAGAGAAGTAATCACGAAATTCACTGTGTTTTCTTTTCTTTCCTTCGTACTATAACATTACCTTTATATAGAGTAAAAGAAAAAATGAGCGTCATGATAAAGACGAAATAAACACAAAGTGATTATACATACGGCAGTGTTTGGAGGCAAACTAAATAATCCGTCTTAATAAACTACAGCAAAATGTCTCATTAGATGAATATCACTGCAGGATGATACCAACTCTTTTTATTTCGTGGATTCTCTTCAACTACGTACATCCTAAATAAATCAATTGAATGTTACGAAATTTCCGAATATATTTTTTACAATGACTTCAAGTTATAGATCGAAGGAATATATATATATATATATATATATATATATATATAAGGAAATGTTATGTTAGTAACTTGATATGATTATGGGCAATAGTTTGTGTTGGAAACGTCATCAGTTAGTATTACTCTACAATACTGTGTGATTTATCAAAATAAAATCTTATCCATAATGACCAGGATAGTTATCTTCTTTTAACGAGGTTAACGAGCATGTTTTTTTCAATGCACCTTTAATTCCGTTTTCTGTTCTTATGGATACTTCTTGACCTTTGTACGTTAAACAGATAAAAACTGATTATTTTCAAATACTTCACGTTTCAGTCTAGGTTGTTTTTCCTCCCCATATATATCAAAGATATGAACTTCCGAGGGTATGGATTTTTGATAGGGTTCTTTTTAATGACAGCGAGTTCCTCTTCGCCCTTATCCTTTGAACACAACGTCCTAACTCTGCTGAAGAGCGTTTTCACCAAGCTTCATTTGCAGAAAATAGAGTAGTTGAAGAGAATCCACGAAATAAAACCAGTTCGTATTACCCTGCAAACATGATCGTTCTTTCTTTATTCAAACTAATAAAAAAGGGAATCGGCTGTATGAAATTCTATATTGACTTATTTATTGGATATATATTACATAGTGAAACAGTATTATTTACTGGCTGACGTTTCGAACACAACTGTTGGTTGTCCATATTATCATTATATAGTGTTATTATTATTCTTTAAGGTTCCCAGTGGAACATAGGGCTCCAACAGTATGTCTCTATTTCATCCTATTATCATACGCAGTCCGTTTTAGTTGAGACCGAAATCGCTCAGAAGCATTCAGCTTCTCCATTTCATCATCGAATCTAGAAGGTTCCTTTCACAATTTTTACTGTCATTCCTGAGGATAATATCTTGATTGACATCGGCAGTTCACAGAAAAAGCTTCAAATCTTATTCATTTTTAAGTAGTATCATTCACTTTCACCTTAATACTATATCATAGAAATGCTTTTTTGTCTAAAATAGGGTCGATTTGAGCAGATGAACAAAAAAATATGCGTTGTGTTGTTGGTCGTAAGAAGTAGAAAGGAATGCGAAAACTAAGTACACAAATTATGAATTTGAAAATAACAATTTGAGACGCAGTAGTTCCCCCCTATATTACTTATTTCATATCTACTAACATATATGCACCTTGTCATACTAGTGATAGTTTATAGTGGGCTGCTTACTTTTGAACGCTCTCTTGGTTATTGATTTCTTCGGATCAGTAATCAGAGTTTCATTGAATTTTACTTTTTTATTCTTTTTCGCCTGTTCTGGTTGAGATGTTAGAGGTGACGTTTCGCTGCTTACATCACCGTTAACATCAGTGGCTTCTTGAGACAACTGTTTATCACGCAAGGGTAATTGACCAGCACGTTTCATACCCTCGAGACAGGCAGCACGGTGAGCTTCACGATCAGCTTCATTCGCCGCACGTCGAGCCTCATGTTCAGCGCGACGTTTAGCGCGAATAGCTTCACGTTGTCTTAGGCGTTCAGACTGTACAACTAATTCTGTTACTGAACGTGTTTGCCAACGGTGATATAAAACAGTACCAGTGTTCACCCCTTCTTCTATCTAGAATTGAAAGATATACATCACGAAGTTATTCAAATAGGAACTAAATATATCACAGTCAAAATTGATTTAAGAAATATAGCAAAAGCTATCCAGTTAAAAAAATCTTCTACAAAAACTCGAGATTGGCAAACAAAACATACTGATCATTCAGCTTTTAACTATGTACCAGTCAATACCGGCAAACAGGCACTAGAGATTGTTTATAACCTGGACATTTGCATCAACAAAGAGGAACTATACGATCACTGGTACTGGTTATAGGGGGAGTCAATTTTGTATCAAGCTACAGACTACAGATGGATAACGAAGTGACTCACTGTAAAGCTGGTGTATTAAGCCCCATAAGATGCTAACCAGTCGTCAAGACATGAAAAAGAAAAACAGGCTTTGAACTCCGGATATGTTCAATAACAACTGAATGCTTAATCCAAACTAGCTACTGAGTTTTTCTTTGACTCTTTGTTTTTCTAACTCCTTGGTGTTTCGAGTGGAACACAGGCCTTCAAGTTTTAGCCCGAAATTCCCTTTTTACCAGCTCTACTACCGTCTTAGCGTCGGCTGCATATCAAGCCCCAAACCACATGCGCGGCTGGAGGGTATTCTGCCAGTGAACCACTAAACTACCACTTTTCCTTTAGCACCACTGTAATTAGCAAACTCAAAAAAGTAAGTAACTGATAAGTGAATAGAAGACAGTAAATAGAATCAACAACTGGGATAAATCTGATTCGTACACAATAACGAGCATACCTTTATTAAATTTAGCGTTAGACGTGGTCCAATTTCAGTTAATCGAAGTGTAGCCTTTTTAGCAGTTCCTAAATGCTTTAATCCATGAATCGGACCAGTAGTACGACCACGTTTACGCTTACGTGAACCTGACAGAGAACGAACAGCCTCTCCTTCAGAAAACTGAGACGATGAGAAATTGACATCTGGTACCAGATCAACCTCTTCCATATCTGACAAAATATCTGATAAGGCTGAATCCGACAAAAGACCTGTCCTATAAAACAGAAATTTAAGTTTGTCAGATGGAAGAAAATTCAACGGAAAAAGAGCAACCATAATACAGATAATTCATATTTACCATTAAAGAAAATCCAATAGACAATAGTTCAAAGCTATAAGATGTATAAAAGTACATGAACTTGATCAAGTTGTTCTAGATGGCTTAATCACTCAAAAGCTGATAAGGTTAACCTAATTTGTCCCAAACAAAGATAATCGCCGATGACATATTCGCGAATTGAGAAAAAGATTTATAAACTCTTGGTTTTAATTCGGTGGCTCGACAGAGACCCGCTTGATTTGTAACCTAAAAGTAGCGCTATGGGATGATTACTGAATGGGATCTGGAAATTGGATGATATATCTGTACAGTGTTGCCTAGTTTTCAATAGTTATCTGATTGTGGACAGATAGTGACGAAATCTATGAAATAACAATCAGGATAGATGATATTACAAAACTTATGCATTGAAGTCCGACTGCTTGTAGTACATACACATATTTACATACAAATTTATTGTAGTACAGAAAGTGAGAACACCTGAAGTATGTTTCATAATTACATTTATACAACCTATTATAGCTTTCATTCAACAGTTTAGTCTGAATGAAACTCAGAGTTGCATACCTGAAAAGATTTTAATTAACAGTCCAAAAGTGACAAAACAGCACTAAATTGTGAACAAAATATTATTTTTTGCATGCAATTCACAAACACATTGCCGTCAAAATCTTACCTAGTCAAAGGACGAGAATGCAGGACGATAGGTAACAGACCGTGGCAATATACAAATGAATGCGTACAGGCATATGAATTACGTGTACCCGCATCTCATCAAGAAGTATTTTAGTTGCCACAGAAAGAGAATCAGTGCTGTGTGACCGCACAGACTAGAAGACAACTGCTTAAGGCCAGTCACACACGGCCATATTTAGAACTTACCGGTGGACACAGACCACTGTAGATTAAGTGTACAATGTTCGAAGTCGACTTTTTTTAATCCTTTCGACGGAGTGGAGAGGCAGGACAGGTCCCATGCTGGTCATGTGAGGTAAACACCTTAGTTTCCGTTCCCCAGCATAGGGTGAACATCTTACACTATGCTGCTAACTGCTTTTGGTCTAGTCGCTATCCTAGGAACCTTTCTGGCATGATAGGACCTGTGGGAACCTTAGTTCCAGCAGGTATAGTTTATTGGGTCATTGTGATATACAAGCCGGACCATCAACGTCAAGGTAACAGCTGTCGGTCAAGCTATGCGAATTTACAAAGAAGGTACTGGCTTACTTGGTTAGGTAGTCGTCCATTGAAGAATACTTAGCTAAATTTGGCACACCTGTCGACTTTCCTGAACCGCTAGGACCGATACCATAATTCGACTGAGGGTCAGCAAGACGTCGGCGTTTCAGTTTTGCTCCACCCATACCAAGACGTCGTAGTGCACGACTTATACATCTATTTTCTGTACGAATGTGATAGTGTCGGATATATATAACATCATTCAGCTGCTTTGTGTTCCCTTCGTTTTGACTGGATGTGTCCACTTCCCGACTAACAAGCAGAACACGTTTGACAGTACTAAGTTTGAGCTGAACGAAAAACATAAACAACAAAAAGAAACAAGTGATTAGGAATTAATGGATAACAATACCAATCAAAAAGTGAGAATAAAAGTAAAGGGCATTCTGCGAAATGAGATTGAGGTCTGAATAAATATGGTTTGGATATCACAGTAGTATACTATTGTGTCACCACCGTTGAGAAAATGGTGAAATAACGAGTTAAAAAGGAGACTCTATCCAAAAATATGGTTGAAACTTGCCATAAGCACCTCAAATTGCTGAATACTTACCAAACTGACGTTGTTTCATAATTTACTTAAACTATTTATTATAAATGAGGTGAAGGTGAGTCCGTGTCGTTGGCGCTAATGGAATGCGATAGCAACCAGAACCTCAAATACCGTCCTTCTACTATGGGAGATATAAAGGAGTCATCGTCAAAACCTGTACACTTCAGTTTAATTCACAGATCCAAATAGCACGCGATGAAGTTTTCAATTTCGAGGGAACTGAACCATTTTTCCTTTAACTGGCGGAATGTGTGTAACATTTACTGAAGTTTGAAGTATCAGAGAAGTAATCCCTTTTTCCTTCACTATGTTAGCAGCCGGGAAGAACAAACTGCTCTTACACTTTTGTCAGCATACAGAATTCAGATAATAATCCCAAAACCATTATATCAGGCAACAGACAATACTGGCTAAAAGATCAATATAGTGGTTGGTTGTATTTTTGACAAGCACCAGCTGCTGCCAATCACGTCACTCTAACTAGGCAATGTGATATGCCTGCAATATTTTGTCTGCAAGTATCAAAAGAATTTATGGATAGCTCTTGTTGCATTGTTGCAGTACTAACGGCGTTAAGTAATAGAGTAAACAGCTAACTGCTCGATTGGATGTTAGGATGTAATTATCGAACTACTCAGCTACATGAAACTGTAATACTGGTCGACAAATTGAGAGGACAGAGCTCAAGAGAGCGAACCGATAGATGAAATGATTACTGATAGACGGACATTTTTTGACTTTTCAGAATTGGCAACAAAAATGTTTGACAGAACATTTCAAATAGTTGAACTGGTTAGTGCATAATTCCACTGCAGTTGCTCAACATCTTAATCCACCTCAAACGAGACGTATACACTCGTTGTCCAACTCCAATTTTAGTTGCAAACAGACATGATTCAATTTCGGAAGCGATAACGAGTAGTGAACCAAACTTATTGACAGCATTAACTACGGTTTAAATGGACTATGAGATTCCGAGATATTTACAGTAAACTGGTTTAGATCACTGATAATCACCTATTAAAAAAAGGGATCAGCCTTTCCTTAATACTAATAGGGGAGTGAACTTGACAGAAACTGTTTAATATTTTAGGATCTTTAGTTATATATATGCTAAATGAGGGATAAGGGAAAACAAGCTCGACAGAACCAGACGGCTTTTAGTCCGGGGTGAGGGCACATTCATTGAACCGCCAACCTTAGAATATGAAGTATATACATACGAGTGACTGGCACTTATCATATTTCTTCATTTGATAGTGTAATTCAGTCAATTGATCAAGAGGAATCGTAACAAAGCATTGCTATGAATTACCTAGAAAGTATATTAATCGAATCAGAGTTCAAAAACAAAAAAATCTTAAGCAGATGCATACGACTCAACAACCCTAATGAAGTTGATAAGCGGTGTCTATTAGACACGTCCAAAAACACCACCCTCTTTTGATTTCGCTTTAGACGAGCTGACTGGAGTCAGATTGTTTGACCTTTGAGTCTGGAAAACCTATGTTGTACAATAAGATCTTGATTTTGCGTAGGCAGGTGTAACGCTTTTATTTGAAGACACTGAAAATGCAATCTTTTGGTTACTAGGAAATTACATCTTAGTGGGTTAGACACAAGCACAGTCTATGTCACAAGCAGAGGAAGGATCTAGGATGACTACTAATTTAAGGATATCTTTACCACTTAACTTGTTCGAAAAGACGCATTAGCCCCAACGGATTGATAAGTGAACTCTCAGTACCGACACAAAACGCATTTCTAGAATTCGATAAGTTGCAACACCTTAGACGCCATCGACATATTCAGCTACCTGTAGGCGGGCGCTATTCACTTTGCCTTACATCACGATGAGAAATGGACGCTAAAAGTACGGGTTAAAATAACATTACAAGTTTTAGGCTAAAGATAAGCTGCCTATGTCAGATGAAATAATATTGTAACTAGCGTTGAAATACGAAGCAGAACGTTGCATAGACAAAACTTTGGAGAAATTGTGAAGTTACCGTTTCCTGAGTTAACGCTACTTCTCCCACAAATTAGCAAAAAAAAATCTTTGTTGCATTTTCTCAGCCGTACTTAAAAATTGTTGAAAAGCTTAAAAACGAAATAATTTGTGTCTACGCTTAGCCTCCTTCATATTACGTACTGAAAAAAATATCTCAAATTATTATAAGTCTACAATTTCAGAAGTGAAAACAACATACCTTTGGAACGTTTAGTGGTGGAAGCAAATTCTGGAACATATCAACTACCAAACGTAGATGAGGTAATGGAGCTGAGGTATTTGCATTGACACCTCCCATTCCAAACCCTGTCATTACTAATAGCGGTGGAGTACTATACTGACGACAGTCAAAAATTCGACGAACTAAAGTTAGTACATCTCTTTTCAAACTGTATTCAGAAACACGAAAAGTGAGACTGGGTCCGTGAGGTACACGAATCATGTGTAAGTAGACACCACCACCACCCACGTCGCTACTACCACTGTCACCGGCTGCCATATTAACAGAAGCTATACCTGACAAAACAAACATGAAAAAGAGGAAAATAAGAATAATTACTGATATCAAAAAAAAAACAAGAATTGTTGCCAATTGAAGATTGACCATAAAAGAAACAACGGAAGGACACATGAAGCATCGAATGAGAAGTGATGTCACAAATGCGAAAATCTGTGTTAAGCTTTTGATTAATTTCAAATGGAATTTCTTTACAAACTGAAGAGCACTCAAATGGTTGTTTTTCGAATTAGCAGAAGTTGGTAAACATTGGACCAACAGTAATGTGCCTGTCTTACAATCGGATGTCCCGTAGTGGTCTTAACGATAAAAACAGCTGTACTTTGTTTCTCACAGATTGTACATCCGAATGAAGTAGTGGGTGTTATAAGTTCGTGCAGTCTCAACTATGTTGTTTTATACTTGCTCTGCTGAACTAATTTAGTGATCATTATGATTTTAGACGGTATACCGGTGACATCAACCAAGCATAAAATGAGTCATTCCTCCAAAAATGGACCTATTTCAAATGAATAGTGGTCTATAAGTTTAAAGAAAGTGAGAAAAAAGCAATAAACTAACTTTTCTCATCTGTATTCATGTTCCGATCATTATTATCATCAGTTAGTTGTTTTGAAGCAACCTTGGTTAACCGACGAGTACGCTTCTGTTTGCGTTTGTCCTCTTGTGGATGGGTTAAATACATCAAATGTGTAACGTTCAATGGACCAGCTATAGTAATGAAATCTTTGAGAACATTTTGACGAGTTACACGCAGACGACTTGCCGTGAACGGTTCAAAGATCTCTCTAAAGTCCAGTGCCAACTGTTTAACTAAGCTGCCAACACCTGGTCTTGAGAAAATCATTGTATGTGGGGTCTTTGTATATAACTTTTCTTGTAAGGCAAGCGATGCAGCACGAGCCTTCCTCACTGACTTTGGGCGCTTTTTATGTACCATTCTTGATTTCTGTTTACTAAAATTACATAATAGTGATCATATAAAAATTTTAATAGAGCAAACGAAGCATATATTTCAAACTTCACATGTATAAAACGACGCATAAAATACCAGCGAACTTTTCCAGTATTCGATAAAACTAGCATGCGTCAAAGTCTAGCTACATATAACCACAGTGAAAGAAAATTTCAGTGCTGTGTAGGAAGTACAATTTAACCAATTCACCAAGCCACAGTAATAAATATGTAGGGAAACAGAAAAAAACGACAAGTGAAATCTGCAACCTGTATAGAAATAAGTCATCGATTATTTCACAATGTAGCATGAGACTGTTGTGTAACTGATTGAAAATCCAAAATTCAGACATAAATCACATATTAGGGGTTAGAACTCTCCCAGTGTCCATCATAATATGACATCAAAATCAGACAGTAAAACAGGGCACACTTATCATTTGCATCTAAGGGTGCAGATGAATTGTTTAGTATTCTCCAACCTTCGATATACAACCTTCATGATGTACAATGTATCTAATTAGTTTGTACATTATTATTACTACTATTATTATTATTAGTAGTAGTAGTAGTAGTAATATTAGTATCAGTATTTAACAATCAAATAATGTACAAATGACTATCTAGACATTGTGACAGAACGCCTACATGACAGTGAAATTCTATTGTGCTCTTAACAAGTGATATTTACTCAGAGTTGGTCATCCGTTAGTCTGAAATACCTCTGTTGGTAAGAGAACTAGTTCTGCATGCATTTACGCATCACTTAATAAAATTATGAGGAGAAATCAGCTCTTCCAGATACGTACACCTTCCTGACAACTACAAAACATCTAGGTGTGAGGCTTTCTAGCAACCGCCTCTAATCTGTTTGTCTGGATTCAACATAGAACTTGGCACCGAAGTGCAGCAGTTCGAGTTGCCACGTTCCAAATACCACACAGAGGTAGACAAAAAGATGAGTGAAGAGAATCAATAGAGTCTGACAAGTATAAGAGTGAAACAGAATGGGTAATGGTAGAAAGGAATATGAAAGATTACAGAGACTGAATACACCTGCGCCATTGACAACGATTTTGAGCCATGTCACCTATTGTTTCCAGTCATTGATTCCTAGAGTCTCGAGGGCCGAAACCCAGAAGTTTGCATCTCCCTACCGGACTCAGTTGAACTGTCAAGGATTTCATGGATTGATGCCATGTTTTTGTTTGGCCTCTAATCACCTAATATTAGTTATGACTCTGTATTAGGTGGCGAGATATCTGAATTTAATATGATCATGAAGAAAGTTCAACTAAGCTTTATAAAATAATCAATTGTTGTTAAATGTCACATTAACCTATACATAGTTGTAACTGCTAACCTTGTTCACCTGAGTTTATAGAGTTTAACGCTAAATCTACTGATCAACTGAATGGCTATTTACAAATAATTATTTTTCACATCATTCAAATAAAAACGAAAAATTTATATGATATAATTTCTTATTCAGTTAACAATATGAACACTAACACACACACACACTGTTATTAAGGCACATGTGGTAGTGTGTGGGAAAACAAAGTCAAAAGAAGAATTGAAAAGTATGTCCCAGGGAGAACAAAACAATAACCAGGTAAGAAAACTAATAATATGGTCCGCTAAGGGAAATATCTCTTGAATAATGCTTTCCACACACACACGCACACACGCAGACGGACAGGCATGCAGACAAAGGGAGGTAACCAAATCACATCAAGGTGTACAAAAAGTAGTAGTAATAGTAGTGATAAGAGCCCAAACAGGGATCAAGAGATCCATGGGGAAATAAAGAAACCATGCAGGAAATTCAAATAACTAATGAAATATATATTAGATGAATTCTGAAGCAGAAAGACTGAACGGTCGGTGCATTTCAGATGAAACGCCCAGGATGTCGATCGAGAATAAAATGTTTCATTGTTTAGCAGAATGAGCTCCTTCAACGTGGGTCGGCAAGTCGTCTCGTAAACAAACCTAACCAAAAAAAACAGGAAACTATTATGAGGAGTGTTAAACGAACAGACAGAAAAAAAGTCTTCCAAAATAACAATAACAGTAACAATAATAATGGTGAAAATGAAGCAAGAGATGGAAACACCATATTACCTATGGTTTGTAAAACTATTTCAAATAGACCTCAGTTATTAGTGCGTCACCGTATCGCTGGGTTCAACAAATGAAAAGACTAGCGATTTTTGTCTAGAGGTGGTGATTAAATCTCTCGTGTTGGCTAGTGTAATACGCTCAGGGATAATGAGGTTAGACATACGTTAGGTAAGAAAGAAACGTCGTAAAGTTACATCGATTCATACGTAGTTTGCACATAACGACAGTCACTCTGGGTGAGTAATGCTATACGAAGGTCAGAAGAAAACCTGGTACTAATCTATGAAGCCTCTGACTGCTGGTTTCAGTCACAATGGAAGGTTTTGAATGACTTGGTGGCGTCCACAGGTTGGTAAGAATCAACTGTTTGAGATTACCGGTGGTTGTTTACAACGTTTTATACGCATTTGCCCCTTCATATTATACAAATACTAAAAAATCTTTGCTAATTTTCACCTGAGTATTCTCTCATATATTTTTTCATCTATTTCAGTTTCATAATGTCAGGAAAGTTTCACGGGCTTATGGAAACGTAAGGATGGTTATTATCTCCCGGCTGCTCACACCATGTAAGTTGGTTTCGTCTTGTTGTGCCTAAAAACAAGCAGAATTACTGTAGCACAACTGGAGAACTCGCAGCGTTAATGGTTGAGATTGGTTATACGCAGTGTGCTTGAAGTTAGTTTTTGAACTGTCGTCTGTATTAAGATCTTACCACCAGGTACATAAAGCAGCGAGCTAAGACAGAGCAAACAATTTTCGGGATCGCCTCTCTTCAGTAGAGCAGAGGCAGCATAGCTGACATGCTGGTTTTCTGCGGGAGACAGATTACTTGTGTTACATCCCTATTTGGCATCAGTACGACTTCGTACGCAGACCCTCCCCCACCCAACATAGTGTGAACAACTTGCAGCATGATGGTTTTAACTGCTTTTAGTCTAACCGCTATCCAAACGGTCTTTTTAGTATGGTGGGAACCGCGGGAAGAGTGTTGCTCGTTGGGTCATTACGATAAAAAAGCCCAACCACCACTTTAGGTTAGCAGCTATCCATCATGCAGTTCCGCTACTTTTATGTGCAGTCCTCCAAAGTGTGACAACTTGAGTCAATGCATTTTTGTGCAGCGGCCGAAGTCAATAAGTCAGACAGACAAAATGTCCACCTTATTTAAAGATAAAATGTATATTTTATTGCTTTTCAGTGAATATTTGAACTATTAGCCGAAGAATCCAAATTGTTGATAACTTGATCTTTGCAGAAAAGATGAGGCGCTATACTATACATACATAAGCTGCTTCCCTGGGAGAGTATTTCTCACTTCTTTTATCATCTTATCCTAGACGAATGATTGGACTTTTTGTAGTGAATGTCTTTGATGTTTAGGAAAACATCTTAAATTACAGATTGCCTTTCGATGATGAACTTGAAGACTGGTACACATACACATTTGTGCAAACTATCAGGAAATTTGTAAACCTTACAAATATACACACACATACATATATACATATCACAGCTTAAATGGAGTCTAGTGATGTGTAAACTTTAAATGATTCCCATTATCCCTGAAACACTTGACCAGTTTAGTGGACACATTAACTTTTGTTTCATTTTGGTACATTGGTTACAAAAAGTAGCTAATTACCTATAGTGATTTTCAACATCAACTGTATGTAATTTACACTTTTTCTAAGGTACACCATTCTTATATGTAATAATCTCATTTCAAAAAATCACTTCACCAGAATAACTTCTACCAAAACAAAAAAACGTGGATATTAAAACCCACCTGACCACATTCCTGACATGCTTGTAGTCTTTTCAAGACCTTTTTAGCCCAAGAAGGTGGAGTGAATATAGGAGTCTTATTACGCTTAACATGCATACCACACTTTACTAAAGCCTCTTGCATATCAACTGGAATACGTGGTGAACCTTGTGCTTGGAGAGCACGAAGTAACGCACGTTGAAGACCTATATCTGGCAGTAAAGAAATCATTGGGGCTATCCAGAATGGAACATCTAAAACACAATAGAAAATGCTGTTGTTGAATTTGTGATTAATAATAAGTTTATGAAATCCGTGCATAGATAACAACATGAAATAAATAGCCATATTCACTTGTCTATGGCAGTTGGTTTGAGTAATGTAGGTAAAAGTGGACTACCTGTTTGAGTTATCCTAGATGCTAAGATTAAAACTTTAGAACACATGACTCAAAACTGTCTACTATTTATCACTGAGCTTTCAAACAGTTTTATTCATCTTCATTTTACTCTTATCTTACACAATCACGCTTTTCATTACAGTGTGGCAATTTAAATATCCATACAAAATCTCTCGTACTCTTCTAGTTCGTAAATTTGTAACGACAAAAGACAAGAGTATTGGTAAGGGAATGTTTATTTGGAATTCCGTATCTATATACATAGCGAAATTATCTGATCTTCAAATCAACATTTGCACAGATCTTCCTTGTTGTGCTACTTCTGGTCTTCATATTGTGTTTCTTTCACATCTCCGATGTATGTCCGCAACGCTGTATCATTTGCTTTCTCTGAGATCAAATCTATCACCCTGATCTTCGATGTGTTTATGCTGACAAAACATCTCTTTATATGTATATATACTACTGATAAATCTTATCAGTAGCACATGCCACGAAGTCACATTGTGGGTGAATACATATTAGCCAGGCATACAAGCAGTTTCGAAAACTCTGCGTGATGCCGACAACCGATATTGAACATAAAAAAAATCCACAGTATGTATATGAGAGCAGCTCACAATGACGTTGTTGAGGTGCCCTCAATGGTAAATGTTAGCAAATTTCACAAAATTTATTGCATATGATTAGTGCAAAGGTTTACGAGGTGGTAGATGTAAAAGAACCAAAATATTGCTTCAACTGAAACATACTGGACAATGGTAAAGAAGTCTACTCGCTGCATGTCGAGGTGATCTTAACAGGCTGACTTGTGACTTCCACTGTACAATCTTCCGTTCAGTAAATACACCACGTATATCACAAAAATCCCGAGAACAATGAATAGAAGATTTTAATGACTGAAATTGACCTTAGTTACTTTAAGTGAACAGAAAAAACAGTAACTGCAGCATGCAACAGATATTTTCTTTCTTAGTGAATATAAGATATGTACCCGTTTGAGTTAAGGTGTGCTCATTTTGTCTATCTGTTGACAACCTGATGTTAGGTATTCTTACTATACACCTTATCTGAGTCGCAACAACTCTACTTTCATCTTCAGGAAAACGTCATATTAACAAAATTGCACTTCGCAAAAGTCTGTAATAAACTAAGGACATTCCTAAATAAAACTACTACGAAAGCAATGGATAAATCAGCTCACTTTCGTCTTTATCACCATCACTTGGGTTGGCTTTTCCAACGCCCAAAAGACCAACTAAACCTTCTAAGTATGCTGTTGCATTTATCTCTTTGTAACGATAGCGACGTGATAGGTCAGCGAATCGACTAAATGCAGTTCGACCATTTTTATCAAACAAATCCGTTTCCACTGTTCGGATTAACTCAAGATTGCGTGATTCAACATCAGGTGGCGGGAAATATTCAGCCTTGGATACATAAAAATAGAAAATGCACGCAAAGGGTTACAAATAATTAACCATTGAGTAAATGGAATGAATTTGGCAAGATTTTGTCCACACAATATTGTTTATCAGTACACTATATTCACAGAAAATAAAAGTGTTCGGAAATAATTGTCTGTTATGCTATGAGACAGTTTTAGTATAAGTAGATAATAGTATGCGAGGGTAGTGCTTCAAGTTTGAAAAAAAACCTCAAACGCGATGCAACTTCACGAAAGCAGCCGATAATCACTTTTCTAATCCAGTATCAACTGAGACAAGAAAGTCGTCTACTGAAAACATCTCATTTTTATTTCAAACGATGATGAGTAACTAATCAACTACTCGCTTACCCACGCCTTCTAACCCTAATGAAAAATGAGTTGAATGGAAGAAAGAAAACGGTAATGGACTTGCCCACCTCCTTGGTAATTATAAGCACTGGATACCTTCACCTTTTCAGTACAGACCATAGGTAGTATTTAATTCAATTTTAAATTTTCCCGTCGATGAGCATCCTGCATTCAACTGCTAGTCACCATCCACCAATTAACTTCTAATTACTAGCACCTTTCCAAGTGATCGACTCTTACTAATCGATAATAATTTCAAACCTCACTTTACTCAGCGAGTTAGTATTGTTAGGCTTTCAAAAATGAATAGGAATCGGGGTGCGTAAAAAATATCGAAAATTTGATATGTTCTATATCAACTACAAAATACAACACTATAATAGAATTGCAACTGAAAGGAGCGAAGGGTTTTAAAAATGGATAAGGTATTTGATTATACCTAGTTCGACTTACTTTGGCATAAAGTAAACACTCTATGTCCATAGAGTCATTAAACTGAACAGATTTTATCAGTTGAATTAACATACTAATTTCTGGTTTAATATTGTTATTTACACGGGCAGGTGGACAGTTTTCCTCTGAGTGGTTGAGTGATTTGCGATTGATTTTCTCTTTCGACTTTTCCTTTCGTGATATGTTTTGTTTTTGTAGCTTGTCCACCTCTTCGTTAGCTCTGACAGATAATGATGGAAAATCATTTACAGATGAAGGAAGCCCATAACTAGAGTGAAGTGACCGATTAGAATCAGGAGCAACAACAACGGTTCGTATATGGGTGAACTGAGGTCGTTCCATGTACTATGAAAGAATTTAAATATCGTGAATTAATTTCAGTCAACTAATATCATACTTACAAATGAACTCTAACAGCAGTGATTACTTCAATTGCTTTAGAATTTATACTACCCCATCCCTTAAAAAAAATAAATACTTCCTTTAATAGCTTTAGTTGTTTCGAGTGCCGAAGAGATAACCAACTGATAACCACAAGGTGACCAACACACGCATATGTTTAGTCTATCCCACCACTATAGAACTGGAAAATAACCTTCGTGACTGAAAGATATCCTTAGAGAATACCTCATGTGTGACGGAACCACACAGTAATTCGAATTGAAGCTATATCTATGGAAGTCGTGAGTGTAACTCTCTAATAAACCGGTGGAGAAAGACTCCTTAAGAAAACTTATTTCAGCATTCGTTTGATAGAACTATACCCAGTGAAGATAAGGAATTAATCACGACTAGGAAAAACCAGAGATGTGTGCTATGTATTACATGTAATATAAGTTACTTGTTACTCTAGGCCTGAAGGAATAAATTATCTCCCATAATTCAATTATTTACAGATTCAAAATGATTCAAAGATGCTTTGTGTTTTCAAAATTTTCTTTTTCACCAACTTTTCGCTTCTTTCCCTAACATGTATGTAGTCTGCCTGACATGAACAGCTGAGTTGAAATACATCTCTTTAGTTCAACCACCACTTTTTGATTTTGACAGCATGAAATTGTGGAGAGTTATTCGATTATACAACTATCTAGACTGCATTGGTTTCACTGAGTTCTATCGAGAGAAAAAGTTGTATAATATGCAATACGCTAGATGAGGGGAATTTCATACGAATTTGAACAAAATTCTAGGAATAAAACAATAAATAGCTACCGCTAGACGGTGAAGAGTGTAACTTATTGACCTAGGCACTCAACTTCCGGCTCCACCTACTGCAATCCACACAACGGATTAGTATCACCAGACCGTACACAACATCTGTAGCTTTACAACCTGGTACATGAGAAATCTCTTCCGACTAACGTAATAATGAGTTTTCACTAAGCCTTTAGCAGAAATATAATAATATAACACAACCTTTGGTTAAACATCTACCGTAAAAATACTGACCAAGCAATGTATACAATATGTAAATTCCCAAAGTTATGATAAATCTTCAAAATATAATAACACCTCGACAACTAACAATATTACTATCATCTCTTAGTGTCATTCCGATAGCATCATCCGGACCATTATTTCTTCTCCTTGTATTTTTCTTAGCTTCAGATTTCTTTGAGGTGTGCAATTCAGCCCTTGTTACAGTTTGTTCCTTTGTATCATTTGACGATGTTTTTGAAGTCTTCGTTTTATTTTCCAAAACTGATGATTTATGCGCTATAACATTTGTGGTAGTTTTCGGATGATTGGAACTGTTAACTGGAAGAGCAGGAAAATCACACGATGTTGGAGTTTGAAATGATGGTGTTGACAACTTCAGTGGTTCTTCAGACACTGAATTATCTTTTCTCGGCCATGATGACGACGGAATGTTGGCTAAAAGTTTTAAACAATATCAAGATGTTACAATGAAAAACGTAAAATATATAGATTTCACGCAGAATAATACTTTTATTTTAATAATGATTTTTGTTTGTAAATTGAAACTTTCAACATGTTCATATTAGGAAAGGTTCCCAACTTTCCAAATAAAATTTACGAAAACAAACAAATGATCACAAAATCTACAATTCCTGCAAACTACTACTTAAGGGATAGTCACTTAACTAAGTAACTAAACGCTTTACTGCTCGGCACCATACACCATATTTTCTCTCGAATCTATTGGAAATGTGTAAAGCGACTAGATGGAATCATTTTAAAAATGTGTGAAAGTGAAAAAGGTACTACTGTGGTGAGAGTAGGCTGCTAGCCAATTGGTTGACATTAATCTACGTCAATGTCTAGGTCACTAATATGGGCCGTGAGAAAATATGAACAAGGCTGATTCAACAACCAATCACAGCAAACTTAAACGTGGGCAAATATGATTCGCAGATAGATGGCTCCACTTTCCGAAAAACTCGAAAACAACCAATCTCAAGACTGCGTTTGTCTACTTGACTAAGCTATAATAATGTATGTGAAATTTATATAAATACGTGTTGATTTTCGTAATATAACGATCTGTTGCCTGGCCCTTGTCTTCTGTTGTTACACTACTACTTCTGAACATCTTTGAATGATTAAGCCAGGATGAAAGAAGTATTTTGATAACTCAAAGCTTAAACACGTAGCACGTTATAAAGTAAGTTGCATTGTTGAGAATTAGTACAGCGTATAAACTGGAGTGGTCAGTTATTAACATAATACAAACTTTAGCTGAGCGAGGAAGGTACAAATACCACAATATTAAAGGGGCCATTGAATCGGGTCCCAGTGTCTGAATGGTATACAAGCTTGGCCTTGTAACCGGAAGGTCCTGGGTTCGAATCCCTGTAGGTGCGTACTGATGAAGAGTCCCAAACTAGGACGAAACAGTTTCCTAGTACTCCCAGGTTTTCCAGTGGTCAGCTCATGATGAAATCCTGTAACCAATCAAATCCCTACAAACCAACACTTGAAAGCATTTTCTATTTTTAACTGGTGAACCATGGTTATCTACTTATGTGAACAATTCATTAAAAAAAGTTAAAATATAAACAGAAGACACCAACCAGAGTTACGTGTAGATGATGCAAGAGTTGGGAAACTCGATAAGCTGACAGCGATACTTGATGTAACTTGGGGATTACACGGTAGTTGAGATGTATTATTCTTATTCACCCATGTAAGAGGATTACCTTAATAAATATTTAAAACAAATAAATTAAAACGCAGCAAATACAGATGTATTTCCTAGAACATCCAACAAGTACTTGTACTTTCATGCATTTAGCAATAAACATGAGTTGACGATACCAGCTAACTACTAAAGCATTCATAAGTGGACACAGGCGTTGGAAACCGTTACCTAGTGACTGGAAGTTGAGAGTTTAGACTGTAAACTGTACACGAAACGTTATCCAATTACTAACACTGTGTCACATCAGATTAACTTATCGAATATGAAATTATATTCTACTACAGTGGTAAACACTGATAACTTCGTGCATACAAAAAATAAGGCCTACTGAACTCTTGTTAAGTAGTTGGATAGAAAATTGTTTGTAAACACCTAATACTTGAATTAAATGATATATGGATTACTGAGATTAACTAGAGTGAACAGCTGGTCAACATTCCAAACCATTAATGGTTTTACAGAATCGCATCAATTTACGACAATTCTTTGTAATCAGGGCATCTCTCAGCTAACGTGCACTTCTCTTATTATACAGGAGTTGAAATCTTCAATATATATTACTCATATTACTACCACGCTAGTCAAAGTATGATTCCAAAGGAAATCCAAATTTATTAAACTAGATACTTTAAAACCATTATATAGCATTATCCATTTATCATAAAATACTTCATAATCAAACATGAAATTTGTAGAAGTAAGGTAAAATTATCTTCCATGAAAACTAGTGAATTCACAGTTGCTAAAAGTAACAAGTAGCTGGTGTCCTGACGACTTGATAGGATATGTACATTTTTTATCAGCACATAATCTCTACCAGTGCGTCAGTGGCGCATCGGTGGAATGCTCGCCAAATGCGCATGTGGTTCGAGTCCCGGCCGACGCAAAGATGGGTTGGGCATAAGACTAGCAAATCCATTCTGTAAAAATAAATGCCACTGCATCCAAAACTTCAAGTCTCTAGCTTGAAAACTTATGTTCCACTAGGAACGTAAAGAAATAAAAAAAATTACGTAAATTATTTGTAAAAGTTTCGGAGTGACGCTAAGCAACGAAACTATTTCATTTTTAAGCAAATTGGTATTGGGTCCAACTATGTCTAATCAAGAGTGAACAGCTAGCCGCATAATGTCTAATGGTGACATTTACAGCCGCTAAGTCATTATTTTTTATTTTCATAAACAGGTATCGAAAAAAATTTTCATCAAGATATGAGCAACACATTTTCGTTAAAAACAAATTCTAAAAATGACTAATACTTTTATTACTAGTAGAAGACTGCGGTGATTGAGTGAGACTTGGAAAATCCTCTGACGTCAGACGGTTCTTGTTGGTAAGATTGACACTAGCAACACGAGAAAGCCAACTTGTACCTCCTATCGACCGAGTATTTTGCATACTACTGGTATCACTCCCCTCTCGTTCCGTTAATGAAGCAGCTGACTCTCTAAGTCTTTGTACAGCAGTTTGGGGACTTCCTGACTCATTCGTCGCAGCTTGGGAGTTAAAGACTACTGGTCTGGTAGATTGTAATGACGGGAAATCTTCGCCTGTCCATTCAGAAGGATTAGGCCGCCGATAGGATATATTAGAATTGTCTTGTGAAATTAATCTGCCATCAGTTGTATCTGAAGTTACACAAATGAAGAACACTTTTCCGTCAGATATTGCCATCATTATTGCTAGTAGTTTGCTTAATATTACTTTAATTACGTGGACAGACTACTGCACACAAATTTCGGACTTATTATAGCACCTTAAAATAAAAAATATCTGCATGCCAAGATGAATACATGAATAATCAATAATATCCAGTTGGTTCTGAGGCCAGATGTAACTCAGCTAATCGTCAAAATCATTATATAACTTAGAGTAGTGCATGCTTCAGGTGAATTCCAACATTTGAAAAGATAGTAAATTTATCATTTTCCGTACAAACATCAGTTTCGCCAGTTGCCTATGGACTGTTAAATACACCTGAAATGATCATAGGTTCATAGTTTTACCAATATGAGTATACCTGAGTATGAACAGTTATAAACCTCCATTATGGCTACAGAAAAGTTGATAAAATCAGTGTTGTACAGTATCTTTACTGATGAAGCTCCGAACACAATAAATTGCTGCTTATAATCATATCAAGGTACTCACATAACTTTCTTCCTTCACTTATATAAATGAGTAAAAGTTGTTCATTAGATAGAAGAGAACACGAAGTTCAGCAAAGATATCTTTTCGGCGATTTCATCCTCAAAAGCTGTACACAATCGCATTTATATAGATTATTTTACATGGATACAATTATTATTTGTTTAATTTCACATAGTAACGAAGGTGATAATAATTTTCAACTTGATATGATAGTTTGAAGGTACGAATATAGATTACAAGAGACTTAGAGACAAGATTTCATAGGATTAGAAAATAGTTACAACGTATGCAAAAAAATTAATATTTGATAATTGGAGAAATAATTTTAAAGGCGAATCAAAGGTGATAATTATTTTCGACTTGATATGGATTACAAGAGGCTTAGAAACGCAGGGATAGAACGAACTACAGGTGTGAACAAAATGAGCATGGAAACAAATTGAAATCAAAATTTTCAACTTGAAATGTTAGTTAGGAGGTATGAATATAGATCACAAGAGGCATAGAAACAAAAAATTACCCAGGATTAGAATATAATTGTAAAATGATTATTCTAAACGGATTACAAGTGTGATCAGGAGGAGCATGGAAACAAAATTAAAATAACTAGTTTTATAACTGAAAAAATAATTTGAGCCTGAAATGAAAGTTAGGACGTGTGAATATAGATTACAAAAGCCTTAGAAACACAAAAATTGCACAGAATTAAGATATAATTGTAAAATAGTTATTTCAAACGAATTATAAATGTGAACAGGGAAAAGCATGGAAACAAACTTAAAATAACTGTTTTTATAACTGAGGAAAAAAATTAGGCTGATTAAACGAAGATTGAGGGACTAAGAATTAGGCACACAGCGAACGAGAAATGCTCTAGAGGAAAAAGCGAGAACGAAAACAGACGAGGAAGAGAGAAACAAGAAAAAAAGAAAGGCAACACTAAGAGTGACATTCTCTAGCCGTCCAATACTTCGAAACGACACGAAGGACAAACTTTCGCATATGACCAATTCAATGTGCATATACCAGTTCACTTGCTCGTGTAGAGCTAGGTACATAGGTCGTTGTATGCGCGTCCTCTCGAAACGTGTTAGAGAACACTACCCAGCGTGGCTGCAAAGAGGAGGCACCGGTTCAATCAGAAGTGCCATTATTGAACATCTGGTCAACACCTCCCACAAAATCTCAACCGATTCTTTCAAAGTGATTGACAAAGTCAACAGAAACCTACCAAGAGCAATATGTTTCCGACTTCTTTGTACTGCAGAAGCCCTCGCAATATGCATCGAGAAGCCGGAGCTGTGTGTTCAAAAGAAATTAGTCCAACCTCTACAACTACCATGGACCTAGCTTGGTATGTTCCCTTTGCTTCCGTTTTTTTCTCTTCCTCGTCTTTTTTCGTTCTCGCCTTTTCCTCTAGAGCATTTCTCGTTCGCTGTGTGCCTAATTCTTAGTCCCTCAATCTTCGTTTAATCCACCTAATTTTTTTCCTCAGTTATAAAAACAGTTATTTTAAGTTTGTTTCCATGCTCCTCCTGATCACACTTGTAATCCGTTTAGAATAATCATTTTACAATTATATTCTAATCCTGGGTAATTTTTTGTTTCTATGCCTCTTGTGATCTATATTCATACCTCCTAACTAACATTTCAAGTTGAAAATTTTGATTTCAATTTGTTTCCATGCTCATTTTGTTCACACCTGTAGTTCGTTCTATCCCTGCGTTTCTAAGCCTCTTGTAATCCATATCAAGTCGAAAATAATTATCACCTTTGATTCGCCTTTAAAATTATTTCTCCAATTATCAAATATTAATTTTTTTGCATACGTTGTAACTATTTTCTAATCCTATGAAATCTTGTCTCTAAGTCTCTTGTAATCTATATTCGTACCTTCAAACTATCATATCAAGTTGAAAATTATTATCACCTTCGTTACTATGTGAAATTAAACAAATAATAATTGTATCCATGTAAAATAATCTATATAAATGCGATTGTGTACAGCTTTTGAGGATGAAATCGCCGAAAAGATATCTTTGCTGAACTTCGTGTTCTCTTCTTTCTAATGTCCATATGGGTATTTTCCACGAACTTAAAGATTGTTTAGACATTTTAATAAAATTAACAATCAATCATCAGTAAATATTAATGTGTAACACTGATTTTATCAAGAAATTTTATCTATAACAAAGTTATGCCCTATCACAGTGCCCAAGTATTATCCTTATATCAATAGTTTTAAACCTGACTGATTGGCTGGTTTCGACACTAAAATCAGCAAAAAAGTGAAGCAGTTCAAGTTGCAACACTACATGCAGCACACAAAGCAAGAAAAGAGAGAAAACAAGAGATTCCAAAGAATGATAATAAACACAAATGTGAGGGATATGGAATAGTAATATGGAAAAACAATAGGGTTTTAGTGGACATGGCAGATCACAAAATGTGAATGCATCTGCACCAGCCGTTGACAACGATTTCCAGCCACCACCTCACCAATTGCCGCTAACCATTGGCCGTGCTTAGAATCCTGACGATCCCGACAAAGCAGTCTATATCTACCTACGTAGCCCAAACTAACCGTTATGCATTTCATCGACTGATGACATCTTTTGCTTTGACCACGACCGGCTCTTTTCCAACCCGATCCCACATCACCCAAGGTTGCTTGTCACGGGAGGCCAGCGATAGTTTATCACTGTATGGTCTATTCTAGTCCATCGGTGTTTTCATGAGGGAGGTCGCCAGGTAACAACCCTCTTTGTGTTTCAAGTTAGTGCTGACAAGGGAAAGGTGATTATCCAAACAGAACTGTAGAAGACGATCACCGCTACCGGTCCGTCGGCAGGTAACTCCATAGGTACCACCAACATACTTCTCAGAGTGACACAACTCCTCATCGACTGCATTCAAATTGCCTCCTAAAACAATTATATCCACGCGTTCTGCTTTTCGCAAAAAGCCAGACAGTTTTTGGCAGAACTCATCCTTCACTTCCACCTAAATGTAATCAGTTGGGGGAGCTAACGGAAATTACGAAAAGACATCGACGGGTAAAGCATTCCTTCCTTCTTCTAACGGATCCGTTCAGACAGATGGCGCATATACAACTATCTTCTGGGATCCAATCGAGTAGAAATTTTCTGACCAAGCACTCAATGCAATATCTACACTTGAAACTCCTCGCCAACAAGCCGAAGAATCTCTCCTGACATCCGTAAGGTGAATTTTGTAGATTCACACAGTTGACCACGTGGGGTTAAGTGGATGACAGCAATGGGATATTGTATCTGTGTCTCCGAAACACAAAAAACGTTCAAAATTAGATATCCCAGAATTCTGACTAGTGATGCATGTTGTCCAATCTGGCAAGGCGTCCTGATGTTGTATGCCCCAACATGAGGTTAGCACCGTGGCTTTAAGAAACTATCGAGGGTGCTTTTCCGGCTCTCGTCACTATTAGTGGCCACACAATGAAGATGGGGAACTAGTCTGTAGAACAGTAATAACGGTAGGAGGAAAGCAAGATGACGTGACGTAGATAAAGGTGGGCGATGATCACGAAGGTTTCTTGAAGTGTGTGGGCGGTTGTTATCTCCCGATTGCTCATACCATGGAAGTTGATCTTCCCTTGGGGTGCCTGAAACAGAAAGAGAATCAGTGCTGTGTGACCGCACAGACTAGAAGACAACTGCTTAAGGCCAGTCACACACGGCCATATTTAGAACTTACCGGTGGACACAGACCACTGTAGATTAAGTGTACAATGTTCGAAGTCGACTTTTTTTAATCCTTTCGACGGAGTGGAGAGGCAGGACAGGTCCCATGCTGGTCATGTGAGGTAAACACCTTAGTTTCCGTTCCCCAACATAGGGTGAACATCTTACACTATGCTGCTAACTGCTTTTGGTCTAGTCGCTATCCTAGGAACCTTTCTGGCATGATAGGACCTGTGGGAACCTTAGTTCCAGCCGGTATAGCTTACTGGGTCATTGTGATAAACAAGCCGACCATCAACGTCAAGATAGCAAATATCGGTCGAGGTAATCAACCAAGAATAGTATTAAGCTCCGGTGAGCACCGGAAATGGGCAACAAAAAGTAATGTAACAACAGGGAATAGGAAGCAATGGACTGGAAGATCCAGCCATACTTATTAATTTCGTGTAAAGGAGAGTTTATTGTTGCTTATTACTCTAGTGACTAGAGATACACAGAGATCACAATATTTCAGCCATTGATTTCGATTCTGAATAAAATCTGATAACATCTTGAGTAACTAACCTCCATGGTTCTTTAGATTTCCTCAAGAGTCGAAACGCATAGACAGATTTCAACGAAGCGCAACTATCTTTCATCCTATGGCTCCATGTTATTCACTGACCATCGCTCTGCATTCTCCAACCAGCCCTAGGAATGATGAATAGTTGTCGCTGGAGTCCCATTCGCAGTACATATCTAAGCTACTTATCCTAGTTTCCCATAATGACATCGATTAAAAGTCCATCTCCATTCTGTTCAAACACGTGCCGTAGGATCTAAAATTCATTGGTATACCATCGCCACTGGATACAAACAATTCACAAGAGAGAAACTAAGAGACACACACATCCTCAGCTTGAAGATACCAAGTTTAACAGAGGCGGGTGGCAACTGTAGGTATTCAAGCATTGTAGGCCCGACCTTTGGAGACCTGAATAGTATCACAAGGCAAAATATGGTCCAGATTAATGTATACAGATCTGACCTTCCCAACATGATTGTAAATTGCATCCACAGCCCGTACCACCTAAACAAACTTTTTAACTCTTCATCTGAAAGACTAAATGCGATTACAAAATCCTCCCAATGTTGAAGAGGCATTTTGCACAGAGATGCACACACAATACTTACATGCACTATCCACCAATTAATTAAGAAGAGTGAACACGTGCATTTAGTGTAACAAATACAGGAGTTTAATTTGGATCTGTCCTGTTTCGTATTCATTAGGAAACGAATTTCAAAACACGAAGTATTACTAACTAAATTACTACCACTAAATTTAAACTTCTTTTATTTACTTTGACGCTGAGAGATGACTAAACAGCAAGCACAGGTAGAGCTTATAAAGTAAAATGGATGGATCTACCAATCCCTAAAAATCAATATTTTAATAAAGCCACAAAATAGGGGCAACTTATTACCAATACACTGTATCTTATTCAAAACAGCAAACAACTGCGCACTGTCAGACATCACTGTGTATTTAGAATAAAGAGCTGATATGTATGCTGATTTGTATATCGTAAACTTAGGTGCAATGACAGAAATGCCTTGATCTCTGTTACACAAAAATGTACAAATCAATTTATTTACAAACCAACAGTGTAACCACCTTACTAGCTTTTTGGTGGCTAGAAGTGGAACCTGGTACAAGTTTTCCATCTACTTTGCGACTAGCCATTTAGGCCTCTCTACATCCCAATAACCGACAATAGTCCAGTGGTTTAGCAGCTGGGATGAAGACACATCAAGTAGACTTTAAAAAGGACGGAACAAAAAATATGGTTACCACTGCTAAGGAGCACTAAACAAACAGACGTGTTTATTTAAAGCGAAATCAAACAGCCTACATATCAAAATGTGAATGACCAAGTCTGTTTACAAAAATCAACGAGCTCACTTATTCACAACTAATCTTTCATGCCCCATGTGAGCCACACTAATTGGGCGAGGGCTGGTGATACAAACCAGTCACTGAAGCTGAAGTACGGTTAACCAAAAATCGAGTGCTAACACCAATGAGCTACGTCACCGTTGAGAAATCGTCAGTACACGAAACTCCATCTGATCTTATGAGACAAAACGTCCAAGCTAAAAATTTCATGATAAAAGTGCATCAGTAAACCACCCTACAGCAAAAGGAATTACGAGAAATTTTTCAGATTCATACTGTAAATGCCTATCCTTTTTACATTAACTTCGAACTGTTGGGCTTTTTTACCGACATAATAGGCCGTGGTCGGATAAAAATCCTGAGCCAAGCCTAAAGTGAGAATTGAAATAATTATCCCTCACACTTAAACACCACACTGCTTCCTGCCATTCTCATAAAAATAAGACATACCAAGAACACCCCCCACACTATTAACATCTGGATGCATCTGGTCTCGTCTTCGGAAGGCAGAATCAGCTGTCGTTACGTGTCTTATAGAAATCGGAAGCCAAGGGTTCGGGTCGTTAGCCACTTCATTTGGATGCTCTTGAAAACGATGCAAACCCAAACGGTCTGCAGTTGCAAAACAGGAAATTCGTTGCTGAGCCCGACATTCAGTACACAGATGATGCGAATCACCGTAATGATCCAATAATTCACATTGTTCTCTAAACACAGTAATAAGAATCATAATTGCATGAAGAAAAACCATATGCTAAGGATTAAAATACCATATGTAACTCTTTCTGTTCAGCGAATTACAAACATACATGAGAAAGCACGTAGGACGACATATCTACTTGAAAAACTGTATTGGGATACAATAAAGACTTGTAGTAAAAATCCCATAACAAATGTATGAAAAGGAACTATTTGCAACACATTTCAACAAATAGTATTATAACTTACAGCTCCTTACATTAACACTACATCGCATGCATGATCTGGATTACTATTCTTCAGCATAACTGTACAAATAAGATATTCGTGTGACTTCAGTATCTAATCACAACTACTTCAAAAGATTGCTATCAGTATAGCAACCAAACCCAATGACATGAGTGAAACGGATTTGTTAACAACAAAACCCCTCCAAAAAGTGGTTAAAATAATTCGAAATGCTGAATAATTAGCCAACTATAGTTAGCACTACAATGACGAACTGTCTCTAATCTAACAGACAGAAAACGCTTTCAAAAGGAAGCGACACACAATACTATGTATAGATGTAAGTTCTCATTATTTGACAGCCAACCAATCAACGTTAGGGAGAAAAGTCAATTAAAAGAACATTAAGTTTACGATAATACCGGAGTGCAATTATGTCACATATCCTCTAAAAGTGACCAAGTTACCCCTTTTTATGCTGACACGAAGCATGCTTTTAATCTGCTGTGACTAAAGGTCAATAACTTCATGAAACCATCTTCTTTTTCGGAGCCATTTATGCATAAATCACCATCAGAACACACTCAACACATGCTCATGTAAACCTAACATGCGTGCCTCTATAGACTGATTGGCTGAATTACTACTTTTCTTCGATGCTTCATGTTCATTTTGGTTGTTAGTCATAACTTTAACAAGCATACCAAGCTGTAGTGACCAGTGAGCGAAAACGAATACGAGCGAATTTACAAGATCTGGAAATTAATCAATTACCTGAAGACCACAAACTTTCCTGTAGCCATACAAAGGTCGCACAGGAAATGCAGATCGCGTATGTGATGTATCAAGTCTTCCATCTCATAAAAACGTTCCTGACAGAAATCACACAACGGATGACCCTTCTTCTTAGTTTTGTCCCATGACCTGTGCTTTATAAGATCGGCTGGTTTCATTAGGGTGAATTCACATGGCAAAAGCTAAATCAGTTAGTGAATTACATGTGAAAATACCCTGGCGTATCGGATACATAGATCACAGTAAGAAAGATGGTGCTCTGCTGTCGTGTGTCTATTCAGTGCTGAAAGAGACTTCTTTTCCTCGCCACATATTGGGCAAACTGATTTCAGCATGTTTGAATAGTAATGCTCTATGTTCACATCAGGAAACATAAAATCAAATCTGGAATCATGCCGGAGCACAGAAACATCTATTCTATCAAAGGGGACGAATTTCCGCATGATGACTACCTGTCAGATGATAAGGAATGAGATCTACAATCACTTACCCTGTTGATATTTTGTCTGCAAGTGGGGCACTTAGAAAACTCAGGCTCGTCTGCACTACCAAACTTCCGAAGTTTGAGAACACATTTTGTGCACGTAGGGTGATTGCATGAGCCGTACGCGTAGTAATCAATATCCTCATGGCAGACGGAACACAGCTTACTAACAGACTCAACAACTTCGGGTGTCATTCGAAAAATCCACGCGGGGTAGAGACAACCAAATCAGCCGCTGTGACACTGCATTGAACCAAATCTTCGAAGTGAATACAAGACTGGCAAGACAAGACTGGCATGACAAGACTGGCTCCCCACCTACTTTCACCAATGATGTTCTTAATTGTGGCGGACTGGATTATGCGTCAAACTGTTGGGAGCCAGGAGACTGGAATATTTTGCACTGACCAATAAGGAGACTCTAGAAGATTTAGATTTCTCAGATGATGTATGCCTAATGTCACACAAACCCGATGACTAGCAAGCGAAAACCAACAAACCGGCTGAAGAGGCAGCGAAGACAGGACCTCCAGTGAACATAGTGATGAAGATAACCAACGAACCACAACAACAACAACTAGACACCATCAACAGGAGAGATTTAATAGAGTTTGCTTTGTGGAGTCCTCAAAAATAAACTTATCCAAATTTTACTACTATGTAAATAATGAACATATTGTACACTACTTTGTTTTAACCATAAACTCTGTACTTTGACTTTACCTCGGGTTTTGAATAAATATATAGTTGTGCCTTCGACTCTCCGTCTTCTCCACCATCTCAACTGCCGTCGATCAATCCTAATCACCTGCTTTCTATCTCTGATTTTTGCAGGAGCACCGTAGTTTCTTCCTACGTACTTTGGTCGACCTCCGGCAACGTTAACATTGGAGAATTACTACTGGAGCAGTCTTTCCGCAGCACCTGGAGTCTATTACGTTTATTGTGGACTGTGGACCTTTGTAAACTCAAGTAATCAAACTTTAATACATTCTTCCCGTAACTAAACTCATTTGGTATTTTATTTTCTACTTGAATTTGGGTAACTAAGCTAATAGAGTGAAAAGGTCCACCACAATAATTGGTGAGCCCGTTTCGAACCCTTTTTTTATGGTTAACCCGTTTTCGAACCTTTTTGTTTCGATAGTTACCTCGTTTTGAACATTTTTGTTGCTATTTTGTCCTTATAAACTCGCACTGCTTTAATTTTTGTTACCACAAGTTTTTCTATTTTGTATATCTATATACTTACATATTATATGACAATGGCTCCACCTAAACGTACCACTGTTGCTGAAGAAGGTAATAAAGGCGAAGAGACACAGAACTCTGCTGTTAACGCCTTGCCGGATTTAAGACTACCTCAATTTGATCTGGCTGAACCACGTGTCTGGTTCACAATTATTGAACAGTTGTTTGCAGCTCGAGGTATTACGTCGCAGATCGCCATGTATGGTTGCGTATTAGCAGCAATTCCCACGGAAGTACTACGAGAGGTTATCGATGTCATAGACAGCAAACCTACAGACTCTCAATATGACAAACTAAAAGCTGCACTCATCCAGCGGACCACTCTCTCCGATGAGAAACGCATACAACAACTACTTACTTCGTGTGATCTAGGTACAAAAAAGCCATCTCAACTACTTAGACATATGCGCCAGTTGATTGGGTCACACAAAGTAGATGAGTTAATTCTACGTCAGATGTTCTTACAACGTTTACCACAAAATGTTCAACAAATCCTAACAATATCTTCTAGGACGACAGACCTTGAAGAATTAGCTAAAATGGCAGACGATATCATGGATGTGTTATCAAATAATGGCATAAATAGCGTGTCTACCGAGGCAGTACCACCAAGCCCTTCCACATCTATGAAGGACGCACCAATGTTTTGGTTACTTTCCCAGTTAACATCTCAAATGCAAGATTTACGACTGGAAGTGTCCGAGCTTCGAGCACAAAGGAACCAGTCACATACGGTATCCAAGCAACGGCGATCAAGATCTAGACGACGTTCTAGAACACCGTCTCAAAGCCGTAACATTTGTTGGTATCATAGGAGGTATGGGCATAATGCCCTGAAGTGTATTCGACCGTGTATGTACAACAGTAGTAACTCATCTCAGGGAAACTCCCCAGCCAGACAGTAATGGCGACGGCTGTTAATGGCAATCACCCCAGTCGCCTTTTCTATGTGAGGGATTTGACTACCGGCACATTATTCTTGGTAGATACAGGCGCCGAGGTCAGTGTTATTCCCCCCTCACTATCCAGGCGATCAGCCAAAATACCTGGAAAACTTTCACTTCGTGCTGCCAACCAAACCAACATACAGACGTATGGCGAACAGTCAATGATTTTAAATTTAGGACTACGCCGACGTTTCACATGGATCTTCATAGTAGCTGACGTACGTCACGCTATACTAGGTGCAGACTTCCTAAGTCACTTCAATCTGTTAGTTGATATCAGCAAGAAAAAACTGGTTGACAATTGCACCCAACTCAAGATCCATGGTATTACATGTGACTACTCGGTTCATAGCATCTGTATAGAAAAGCCGGAGAGTGAAATGTTCTCTGCTTTATTGAAACGATTTCCTAAAATCCTTAAACCATCATACAACGTTGAAGATATATCTCATACAGTTACGCATAAGATCATCACAACAGGACAACCTGTGAAGGCACGTCCACGACGGTTACCACCCGATAAACTAGCAGCAGCTAAGTCGGAATTTGAACATATGATGCAGCTAGGTATCATACGACCATCTAACAGCCCATGGTCTTCACCTCTGCACATGGTACCTAAAACTAATCATGACTGGCGACCATGTGGAGATTATCGCGCTTTGAATAACGCTACGGTCCCAGATCGTTATCCTATACCTCATCTCCACGACTTCTCCTTGACCTTACATGGAAAGACCGTTTTTACCAAAGTTGACTTGGTCAGGGCATATCATCAAATACCAGTCGCTCCAGAAGACATTGCAAAAACAGCAATTATCACGCCTTTTGGATTATTCGAATTCTTGAGAATGCCTTTCGGACTAAAGAATGCTGCTCAAACATTTCAGCGTTTTATGGACCAAGTTACCCAAGGTCTTGATTTCGTCTTTGTATATATCGACGATGTCTTAATTGCCAGCTCATCGATGGAAGAACATATGCAACACTTAAGCCTGTTATTTCAAAGGTTTGAACAATTTGGAGTTGTTATCAATCCAAAGAAATGTATTTTTGGTTCCCCTTCCATTGAATTCTTAGGACATCGAATAACTGCCGAAGGCATCAGACCTACCGAAGATAAGATAAAAACTATTAAGAACTTTCCCGAACCTGATTCCTTAAAGAAACTTAGACGTTTTCTCGGGATGTTCAACTTCTACCGACGTTTTATTCCATCATGTGCCTCCATAGTTCAGCCACTGACCGACCTACTTAGATGCAATTCGAAGAAATTTCAGTGGTCTGAAGAAGCAAAAGCAGCATTTAATAATGCAAAAGATGCCTTATCCAACGTTGTAATGTTATCTCATATCAACCCAGAAGCTTCACTCATTTTATGTACAGATGCATCGCAGGTAGCAGTGGGAGCAGTTTTACAACAAAAGTTCAATAATGACATCACTCCACTTGCTTTCTTCTCCAAGAAGTTGGAACCTGCGCAAACTCGTTACAGTACCTTTGGCAGAGAACTGTTAGCCATCTACCTAGCAGTGAAACATTTCAGCTTCTTACTACAAGGTCGACATTTTACTATCTTAACCGACCATAAGCCTCTTTGTTATGCTTTCACCACTTCGTTGGACAGACACTCTCCGAGAGAAGCCAGACAACTGGATTACATCTCACAATTCTCAACAGACATCCAGTTCATCAAAGGAGATTCTAATATCGTAGCCGATTCTTTGTCTCGATGTGACGTTAATCACCTATCTTCGATAGATATTAGCTTAGACAATATTGCCAAGCTGCAGAAAAATGACGCCGAACTCCATACTTGTAGACGAAACTCCTCCCTACAGTTGCAGGATGTACCTATTCCCCTGTCTGATACAACTATCGTCTGCGACGTTTCAACGGGCGTTCATAGACCTTTTGTTCCACTAAGTTGTCGAAAACCTTTGTTTGAACATCTACATTCATTGTCTCATCCTGGAGTGCGTGCTACAGTCAAGTTGATCAGCGAGCGTTTTGTTTGGCCCAAGATGAACTCCGATATTCGGAAATGGGCCCGCCAATGCTTGCAATGTCAAAGATCCAAGGTACATCATCACACCGTCACACCTCCAAAACAGTTCAATTTACCGATAAACGATTTCAACACGTTCATATAGATGTTGTTGGACCATTACCGCCATCCAGAGGATTTACTCATATACTTACTGCGATTGATCGATTTACCCGATGGGCTATTGCTTGTCCACTCAACGATATATCTGCAGAAAATATCGCTTTGGTTTTCTTAGATCGCTGGGTGTCAAACTATGGAGTACCCACAACTATTACAACAGATCGAGGAGCTCAATTTCAATCAACTCTGTTTCGAGAGTTTACGAGACTCCTTGGAGTGAACCATATCTCCACTACAGCTTATCATCCTGCAGCGAATGGTCTGGTGGAACGTTTCCATCGACAACTGAAAAGCTCGCTTATGGCACAAGCTGACTCATCTAAGTGGAGTGAACACCTACCATTAGTTCTTCTCAGTATCCGATCAACTGTAAAAGAAGATTTGGGATGTACACCAGCTCAACTTGTGTATGGTACTACCCTCACATTGCCTGGTCAGTTAGTTCCGTCTAATGATTCAACTGAAGTAAATATCTCCGACTTCACCAACCGCCTTACCCAGCATATGCTTCAGCTTAGACCAGTAGCCCCTCGCCAATCACTTCAGAAAGCTCAAGTAAATAAGAACCTACTCACTAGCAAATTTGTATTTGTTCGCGTCGATGCCATTAGAAAAGGTCTACAACATCCATATGAAGGTCCTTTTCTAGTACTTAAACGCACCGAAAAATACTTCACGCTGAACAAACATGGTAAACCGGAGACTGTTTCTATCGACCGTCTTAAACCAGCGTACACCGACAGCGAACATGAAACACTAGCAACGCCGACACCAATAAACAATCAGCAAGTCAATGCAACTCCAACTCTCCCGCTCTTCACTCTTCCCCCTGTACAGACACGCAGTGGGCGGCAGATCTGTAAACCTGCCCGCTATGTTCATTTCATTGACTGACATAAACGTTAACCTCATTTAGACATACTTCTCATTACTATTGTTGTTAACATTCATTTCATTATAACCATAAATATTTATTAGTATTATTGTTTGCTGTTCGTTAACTGTACTGCAAGCACACGCATTCACCAAGTATATGTATATATCTATTTATATATGAATTTCACAAATGTTAACGAACATGTCATGGTTTATTATGTACATAAATTTTTTATTTAAAATTACAACAAGTTTTGATTTTTTTTAAATTCCTGTATGTGCTTGTATGTGCTAAACTTTATACGACACGGATGCATGCCATACATCCTGATCTAACTTTGTATCCTTATTGTTGTTATTGTTATTTTTTGTTATCCTTATTGTTGACATTGTCCCTTATTTATATTGCTTATATTCATGTAATCGTCCACGAGGACAGTACTGATGGTCCTCCGGACCTCTAAGAGGGGGAGCCCTGTGGAGTCCTCAAAAATAAACTTATCCAAATTTTACTACTATGTAAATAATGAACATATTGTACACCACTTTGTTTTAACCATAAACTCTGTACTTTGACTTTACCTCGGGTTTTGAATAAATATATAGTTGTGCCTTCGACTCTCCGTCTTCTCCACCATCTCAACTGCCGTCGATCAATCCTAATCACCTGCTTTCTATCTCTGATTTTTGCAGGAGCACCGTAGTTTCTTCCTACGTACTTTGGTCGACCTCCGGCAACGTTAACATTGGAGAATTACTACTGGAGCAGTCTTTCCGCAGCACCTGGAGTCTATTACGTTTATTGTGGACTGTGGACCTTTGTAAACTCAAGTAATCAAACTTTAATACATTCTTCCCGTAACTAAACTCATTTGGTATTTTATTTTCTACTTGAATTTGGGTAACTAAGCTAATAGAGTGAAAAGGTCCACCACAATAATTGGTGAGCCCGTTTCGAACCCTTTTTTTATGGTTAACCCGTTTTCGAACCTTTTTGTTTCGATAGTTACCTCGTTTTGAACATTTTTGTTGCTATTTTGTCCTTATAAACTCGCACTGCTTTAATTTTTGTTACCACAAGTTTTTCTATTTTGTATATCTATATACTTACATATTATATGACAATGGCTCCACCTAAACGTACCACTGTTGCTGAAGAAGGTAATAAAGGCGAAGAGACACAGAACTCTGCTGTTAACGCCTTGCCGGATTTAAGACTACCTCAATTTGATCTGGCTGAACCACGTGTCTGGTTCACAATTATTGAACAGTTGTTTGCAGCTCGAGGTATTACGTCGCAGATCGCCATGTATGGTTGCGTATTAGCAGCAATTCCCACGGAAGTACTACGAGAGGTTATCGATGTCATAGACAGCAAACCTACAGACTCTCAATATGACAAACTAAAAGCTGCACTCATCCAGCGGACCACTCTCTCCGATGAGAAACGCATACAACAACTACTTACTTCGTGTGATCTAGGTACAAAAAAGCCATCTCAACTACTTAGACATATGCGCCAGTTGATTGGGTCACACAAAGTAGATGAGTTAATTCTACGTCAGATGTTCTTACAACGTTTACCACAAAATGTTCAACAAATCCTAACAATATCTTCTAGGACGACAGACCTTGAAGAATTAGCTAAAATGGCAGACGATATCATGGATGTGTTATCAAATAATGGCATAAATAGCGTGTCTACCGAGGCAGTACCACCAAGCCCTTCCACATCTATGAAGGACGCACCAATGTTTTGGTTACTTTCCCAGTTAACATCTCAAATGCAAGATTTACGACTGGAAGTGTCCGAGCTTCGAGCACAAAGGAACCAGTCACATACGGTATCCAAGCAACGGCGATCAAGATCTAGACGACGTTCTAGAACACCGTCTCAAAGCCGTAACATTTGTTGGTATCATAGGAGGTATGGGCATAATGCCCTGAAGTGTATTCGACCGTGTATGTACAACAGTAGTAACTCATCTCAGGGAAACTCCCCAGCCAGACAGTAATGGCGACGGCTGTTAATGGCAATCACCCCAGTCGCCTTTTCTATGTGAGGGATTTGACTACCGGCACATTATTCTTGGTAGATACAGGCGCCGAGGTCAGTGTTATTCCCCCCTCACTATCCAGGCGATCAGCCAAAATACCTGGAAAACTTTCACTTCGTGCTGCCAACCAAACCAACATACAGACGTATGGCGAACAGTCAATGATTTTAAACTTAGGACTACGCCGACGTTTCACATGGATCTTCATAGTAGCTGACGTACGTCACGCTATACTAGGTGCAGACTTCCTAAGTCACTTCAATCTGTTGGTTGATATCAGCAAGAAAAAACTGGTTGACAATTGCACCCAACTCAAGATCCACGGTATTACATGTGACTACTCTGTTCATAGCATCTGTATAGAAAAGCCGGAGAGTGAAATGTTCTCTGCTTTATTGAAACGATTTCCTAAAATCCTTAAACCATCATACAACGTCGAAGATATATCTCATACAGTTACGCATAAGATCATCACAACAGGACAACCTGTGAAGGCACGTCCACGACGGTTACCACCCGATAAACTAGCAGCAGCTAAGTCGGAATTTGAACATATGATGCAGCTAGGTATCATACGACCATCTAACAGCCCATGGTCTTCACCTCTGCACATGGTACCTAAAACTAATCATGACTGGCGACCATGTGGAGATTATCGCGCTTTGAATAACGCTACGGTCCCAGATCGTTATCCTATACCTCATCTCCACGACTTCTCCTTGACCTTACATGGAAAGACCGTTTTTACTAAAGTTGACTTGGTCAGGGCATATCATCAAATACCAGTCGCTCCAGAAGACATTGCAAAAACAGCAATTATCACGCCTTTTGGATTATTCGAATTCTTGAGAATGCCTTTCGGACTAAAGAATGCTGCTCAAACATTTCAGCGTTTTATGGACCAAGTTACCCAAGGTCTTGATTTCGTCTTTGTATATATCGACGATGTCTTAATTGCCAGCTCATCGATGGAAGAACATATGCAACACTTAAGCTTGTTATTTCAAAGGTTTGAACAATTTGGAGTTGTTATCAATCCAAAGAAATGTATTTTTGGTTCCCCTTCCATTGAATTCTTAGGACATCGAATAACTGCCGAAGGCATCAGACCTACCGAAGATAAGATAAAAACTATTAAGAACTTTCCCGAACCTGATTCCTTAAAGAAACTTAGACGTTTTCTCGGGATGTTCAACTTCTACCGACGTTTTATTCCATCATGTGCCTCCATAGTTCAGCCACTGACCGACCTACTTAGATGCAATTCGAAGAAATTTCAGTGGTCTGAAGAAGCAAAAGCAGCATTTAATAATGCAAAAGATGCCTTATCCAACGTTGTAATGTTATCTCATATCAACCCAGAAGCTTCACTCATTTTATGTACAGATGCATCGCAGGTAGCAGTGGGAGCAGTTTTACAACAAAAGTTCAATAATGACATCACTCCACTTGCTTTCTTCTCCAAGAAGTTGGAACCTGCGCAAACTCGTTACAGTACCTTTGGCAGAGAACTGTTAGCCATCTACCTAGCAGTGAAACATTTCAGCTTCTTACTACAAGGTCGACATTTTACTATCTTAACCGACCATAAGCCTCTTTGTTATGCTTTCACCACTTCGTTGGACAGACACTCTCCGAGAGAAGCCAGACAACTGGATTACATCTCACAATTCTCAACAGACATCCAGTTCATCAAAGGAGATTCTAATATCGTAGCCGATTCTTTGTCTCGATGTGACGTTAATCACCTATCTTCGATAGATATTAGCTTAGACAATATTGCCAAGCTGCAGAAAAATGACGCCGAACTCCATACTTGTAGACGAAACTCCTCCCTACAGTTGCAGGATGTACCTATTCCCCTGTCTGATACAACTATCGTCTGCGACGTTTCAACGGGCGTTCATAGACCTTTTGTTCCACTAAGTTGTCGAAAACCTTTGTTTGAACATCTACATTCATTGTCTCATCCTGGAGTGCGTGCTACAGTCAAGTTGATCAGCGAGCGTTTTGTTTGGCCCAAGATGAACTCCGATATTCGGAAATGGGCCCGCCAATGCTTGCAATGTCAAAGATCCAAGGTACATCATCACACCGTCACACCTCCAAAACAGTTCAATTTACCCGATAAACGATTTCAACACGTTCATATAGATGTTGTTGGACCATTACCGCCATCCAGAGGATTTACTCATATACTTACTGCGATTGATCGATTTACCCGATGGGCTATTGCTTGTCCACTCAACGATATATCTGCAGAAAATATCGCTTTGGTTTTCTTAGATCGCTGGGTGTCAAACTATGGAGTACCCACAACTATTACAACAGATCGAGGAGCTCAATTTCAATCAACTCTGTTTCGAGAGTTTACGAGACTCCTTGGAGTGAACCATATCTCCACTACAGCTTATCATCCTGCAGCGAATGGTCTGGTGGAACGTTTCCATCGACAACTGAAAAGCTCGCTTATGGCACAAGCTGACTCATCTAAGTGGAGTGAACACCTACCATTAGTTCTTCTCAGTATCTGATCTGTGGTGAGAGCAGGCTGCTAGCCGATTGGTTGGCACTAATCTACGTTAAGGTCTAGGTCACTAATATGGACCGTGAACAAGGCTGAGTCAACAACCAATCACAGCGAAGTTAACGTGGCAAAATATGATTCGCAGATAGAGAACTCTGTTTGTCAAGGAATCCCGAAACAACCAATCAGAAGCCTGCGTTTGTCTACCTAAACAACCAATCAGATGACTGCGCTTGTCTATAATAATGTTGTCTGAAATATGTATAAATACGTGTTGATTTTCATAATAAAACGATCTGTTGCCTGGCCCTTGTCTTCTGTTGTTACATTTGGTGTCGCTGCCTACCGACAAATGAAAATCCTATACCCTGCAGTTTTTGATGGAGACATATGGATCTTCGGGCAGGACTTCAAGGCTTCTGCGCAGTTGAGTGGCGTTCAAGATCTGTCAGCGATGGAGCTGCTACTTGAGACGCTGCTGGGAGGTCGGGCGAAAGCAGCATATGAAGGTGTGGGCCGAAGTATGGACGAATGTTCGACAGGGTCAGGCAAACAGTTTCCAAAGTGGGAAGGACCATATATGGTCACTTCGAGATGGGGTTACGCAGACACAGTCGCAATGGCGAACAATGAGAGGCGCGTGAACGTCAGCGAGCTCCAGAAATGGATGCAGCGAGACAAGCCAACGATGACGCCTGCACCAAGTAGATCAAGCCGACTTCAGTCGCACGTATTTGACGGGGGGACGAGTGTGGTGAGAGCAGGCTGCTAGCCGATTGGTTGGCACTAATCTACGTTAAGGTCTAGGTCACTAATATGGACCGTGAACAAGGCTGAGTCAACAACCAATCACAGCGAAGTTAACGTGGCAAAATATGATTCGCAGATAGAGAACTCTGTTTGTCAAGGAATCCCGAAACAACCAATCAGAAGCCTGCGTTTGTCTACCTAAACAACCAATCAGATGACTGCGCTTGTCTATAATAATGTTGTCTGAAATATGTATAAATACGTGTTGATTTTCATAATAAAACGATCTGTTGCCTGGCCCTTGTCTTCTGTTGTTACAATCAACTGTAAAAGAAGATTTGGGATGTACACCAGCTCAACTTGTGTATGGTACTACCCTCACATTGCCTGGTCAGTTAGTTCCGTCTAATGATTCAACTGAAGTAAATATCTCCGACTTCACCAACCGCCTTACCCAGCATATGCTTCAGCTTAGACCAGTAGCCCCTCGCCAATCACTTCAGAAAGCTCAAGTAAATAAGAACCTACTCACTAGCAAATTTGTATTTGTTCGCGTCGATGCCATTAGAAAAGGTCTACAACATCCATATGAAGGTCCTTTTCTAGTACTTAAACGCACCGAAAAATACTTCACGCTGAACAAACATGGTAAACCGGAGACTGTTTCTATCGACCGTCTTAAACCAGCGTACACCGACAGCGAACCTGAAACACTATCAACGCCGACACCAATAAACAATCAGCAAGTCAATGCAACTCCAACTCTCCCGCTCTTCACTCTTCCCCCTGTACAGACACGCAGTGGGCGGCAGATCTGTAAACCTGCCCGCTATGTTCATTTCATTGACTGACATAAACGTTAACCTCATTTAGACATACTTCTCATTACTATTGTTGTTAACATTCATTTCATTATAACCATAAATATTTATTAGTATTATTGTTTGCTGTTCGTTAACTGTACTCCAAGCACACACATTCACCAAGTATATGTATATATCTATTTATATATGAATTTCACAAATGTTAACGGACATGTCATGGTTTATTATGTACATAAATTTTTTCATTTAAAATTACAACAACTTTTGATTTTTTTTAAAAAATTCCTGTGTGTGCTTGTATATGCTAAACTTTATACGACACGGATGCATGCCATGCATCCTGATCTAACTTTGTATCCTTATTGTTGTTATTGTTATTTTTTTGTTATCCTTATTGTTGACATTGTCTCTTATTTATATTGCTTCTATTCATATAATCGTCCACGAGGACAGTACTGATGGTCCTCCGGACCTCTAAGAGGGGGAGCCCTGTGGAGTCCTCAAAAATAAACTTATCCAAATTTTACTACTATGTAAATAATGAACATATTGTACACTACTTTGTTTTAACCATAAACTCTGTACTTTGACTTTACCTCGGGTTTTGAATAAATATATAGTTGTACCTTCGACTCTCCGTCTTCTCCACCATTTCCACTGCCGTCGATCAATCCTAATCACCTGCTTTCTATCTCTGATTTTTGCAGGAGCACTGTAGTTTCTTCCTACGTACTTTGGTCGACCTCCGGCAACGTTAACATTGGAGAATTACTACTGGAGCAGTCTTTCCGCAGCACCTGGAGTCTATTACGTTTATTGTGGACTGTGGACCTTTGTAAACTCAAGTAATCAAACTTTAATACATTCTTCCCGTAACTAAACTCATTTGGTATTTTATTTTCTACTTGAATTTGGGTAACTAAGCTAATAGAGTGAAAAGGTCCACCACAGCCTCATTCACCTATCTGGGAAGCATAGTTTCAACTACAGCTATAACGGACGAATACGTCAAAGTCAGATACTCCCTCATCAATGTAGTGAAACAGCACAGACAATAATAAATGTATCAAGCACGCTGGGATAAGACCTGAAAAGCAGAACACAGACTCGGGTCGAAACTCTATACAATTAACAACTGAATCAGTAGCGGAAGAAGTTAAAGATATATACAACAAAGAGCTAGTCTATAAATGTTCAGAGACCACCGGGTTTTGAACTGACGCCTCCTTTTTAATTAGAACCACTACACGACCCTCTCGCTTCCAAAATGCTGTCCTCAGTGACTTCCGTCTTGCGTTCTCCCCGCTTCGTTATCGTCCATTCAAGAGAAAAAGACACATGGTTATTATGACTATCAACATAAGGTGTAGTTTTGCTTGGTGCCTGTCTGCTTGGTCTGAATGGTTTCAGACGTTTGAAGTGTACTATCACTTTCTGAGCATTGTTGTTTTCTTCTTGGATTTCGTAGGTATTGTCAGTTGCTCTGCGGTACACCACATATGGACCTGCCCACTGTGCTTGAGCTTTATGTCGACTCCAGTTGTCAGTCCCTGGTCGACACAACCACACCTTAACGCCCATATTGAATGGTGTTACCCACTGCTTCCTATCACAATAGTTTTTCTGTCTTTCTTGTGCTCTCCGGATATCTTCTGTGCATAGCTATGGCACCTGGCTATATCTCCTCGCAACCTTATTACCATTTCCGATGTAGTCAGTGGATCATCCCATCGGGGCATAACCAATGTATCACTAGGCATGCGTAACTCGCGGCCAGTCCATAACAGGTGTGGTGTCTTCCCCGTGAGTGCTTCCTCGGTAGGCTAACAAGCGTCTTGGCAACATGATGTCCCAGAGTGACTCAGTCGCGCCGTTGGCGAAGTCACCAATAACTTCGGGAAACTGCTTCCAACATCTTATTAATCCTGGCTCGTCCCAAGTCACAAAGTACCATCTCTAGAATTACTGTTACGAACAACTGAGGGACTACGACTCTTCTCGTGTAGTTGGGGTCGAGTTGAACACACAGGATACCATTCACGAGCACCAACCGGTCCTATAAGGCTCACAAACATCTCCCCCATCTCTTTCCTTTCACATCAGCTTCAACTGGTCTACCAGTCCTATTCGACAGGGCATAATACAGGAGTGCAGTCTCATAGTCTGTAACCTGGATATGTGCCCATTGTTCGCTACTTGGACTTGCCAGCGAAATAGCACAAATATCAATGGTCTCGCAGGATGGGTGGTCTCCGTGTGGTCTGAAAGAACGTCTGGACAACGCATCAGCATTGGCATGCCGCTTGCCAGGACGGTGTATGCATTCAAAGTCATACTCCTGGAGGTATTCCTGCCATCTCGTGGTCTGTCCCTCTGAGTCCTCAAAGTTTTGCAGCCACTGAAAAGCTTTCTGATCTGTTCGCAGAAAAAACGGTTTACCAAGTAGATAGGGTAGATATTTACGAACGAAGGTCACAGTGGCCGACATTTCTTTTCTGGTGATGCAGTAGTTGTTTTCTGCACGGCTCAATGTGTGGCTGCCATATTCGATAACGTGTCCCTTGCCGCCCCCAACAACATGAGATAATACGGCTCTTATAGATGTGTGGCTAGCGTACTTCTCCCAGATGTATTTACCAGCCGTTGGTGATGTATCCGGAAATGCTAAAATTGGAGCCGAGCATAACGATTCTTTCAGCTGCTGAAAAGCACGGTCGCAATCCTATGTCCATACGAAGGGAATATTTTTTCTAGTTAACCTGGTTAGAGGCCTAGCGATTTCTGAGCTGTTTCTCACAAACTGGCAGTAGTAAGAGGCCAATCCTAGAAAACTGTGTAACTCATTTGAGGATTGGGGTACGGGCTACTCTTTGGCTGCTGCAACTTCTTATGGATCGCTATGAATGCCCTGTGAGCTGACTACGTGTGCCAGAAAAGTGACTCATGTCCTGAATAAACGACATGTGGTGGGTTGCACTTTGAGTCTCATTTCCTTCAAACGTCCCAAGACAATCCGCAGTCTCACAAGGTGTTCTTCGATGGTGTGACTCAACACAATGATTTCGTCTATATATACGAGGCATACTTGTGGGACTAAATCTTTTAGCACCGAATGCATCCGTCGTTAAAACGTTGCTTGTGCATTACCTAACCCGAAATGCATGGTATGGAATTCCTACAAACCGATGGGTTTAGTAAAAGCAGCTTTGTGTCAGTCACGAGGCTAGACTTCTGCCTGCCAATAACCAGACGCTAAATCAAGGGCGGTAGACCATATGGCGCCTGATAATGCCTCTAACGTCTCATCTGCTCTCGGCAAATGGTAAGCATCTTTCTGAGTCACTGCGTTTAATTTCCGGTTATCAACGCAGAAGCGCAGGGAGCCGTTTTTTTCTTAACCAGCACTGTATGAGAAGCCCATGGTGAGTTTGACGGTACAGTTATCCCTTTCTGCAGCATTGCATCCATCATGCTTTCCAGCTGCGGGCGGGACTTGGCTGGGACTCGACGAGGTGTCTGCCATATTGGGGCGCAATTACTGGTTTCAATAGTGTGTCGGATAGCTGCCGTTCTCCCATGGGCACCCGTGGGACCACGAAACCACTTCAAAAACTCTGAAGTCAACCGATGTACAACATCTTTGTTTTCTCCCGGTAGTACTACTGTCTGATCCGAATAGTAATGTAGAACCTAATAGGGTGTTTATTTGAGATTCAATATCGATTGAAGCGTTGCAACCGCGTAGGAGGTCATAGCCCATCGTCAAATCCTATGATAATCCATTAATCACTAAACAACGGTGCCACATGCGACCTGACCTTCCCACAGCACTAGCAGCTTGCCAGCCACTTTCATTCGAGACCCATTAGCCGCTTGAATGTTTGGGTGAAGGGTGGCAGTCATGGCTTTATCATTACACTGTCTGCTGGACAACAACGTGCGAGCTGCACCTGTTTCTACCAAGCCGACTAGATTTCCGCCATGAAATTTAACTAAAACAGTGAGCAGCTACTCGGCTATATATGGACCCTCTGATACTTGCATAACATTAGGCACAAAAAGGGGAGAATCACAAATTTCTTCTGAGAAGCGATGGTTCGTCCAGCCCGCCCTCGAACGTGATTGGTTCGGGGTTTGTCTTGCTTTGACAGCAGGTTGGAGAAACTGTTGGCACCTCCACTCACTGGGTGTAGGATGCTCTGGAATATGCCCGAGAGGTCTCGCCAATTCTCGGGATTGTGACAGAGTATAGGACCCTTCTGTCTGGTCATTGGTTCTTACGAAGCTTATATAGGACCTCCTTCTTCTTGGCTACCTGCAGGGCCCCTATGGGCAATGTGGGATTACTTTCGATGGCCCGTTCTTGCACTTCATCGTGCATTAAGCCCTCTTCAAACTGATGAACAATACGGTAGCTTACCTGTGCTGCTGGACCTCCTTCAAAAGCCACAGGAGTCAGCTCTTGAAAGCATCGGAGGAATTCCTCTGTACTTTCACGGCTAGGTTCGACACATGCGTGAAAGGTAGCCAGCTACCTGAGAACATAGGTATGTGGCGCAAATGCTCGACGCATGGCTGTGAACAGTTCCTCAACTCCCATCTTCTGGTCGGTGTCAATGTCAGCTAACTTGAGGCGTTTCAGTGAAGGTATCGACAACAAGCAGATAATAACGCTAGTTCTTTTGTCTTCGTCAAACTGCTGAATATAGCGGCGACATTGTTCCTTCCACAGGGTGGACGATTACCCCGGAACAAACTTTTCCGTTGTGAGGAATTTTACTTTGGGTTTGTTACTGGAAGACCGTGCTATCGTGTCAGTAGTCACCAAAGCACAATACTGAGACTGCCAGGTGAGTTTGTTTCTTTCTCTAGCTTCCCACCAGCGGTAGATCACACTTCATACGTAAGCAGGCTTGCAAACGCAATGCATTCAGTTTAACCTGTTCCTTTTGACCACAGTCCACAGACATCTTTGTTCACTCGTGTTTGAAGACTTTTTCGCACGTATTTGTTCGTCGTGACTCTGTGTGTTGCCCTCTGGGACCCCATGCAGAGGGCCATGTATAGTTATCAAACGTATGGATAAATTCTTCTGTCTTCGACAAAAAAGCCGCGAAGACAACGTTAGCACTGACCATATAAAACCGACCTACTTCGATGGTATCCTCGTGAGCATAGAACTGAGCATTCTCAATAATACACAAGTAACCGCATATCCGTTAGTCCTCGAAGAAATCACCAGAACGGTGAAAGCCAACAAACCTTCTGTCAAGCCCTCAAAGAAAACGCGTTCTGCAGATTCTCATATAATCTCATTTATATAACATAATTAAGTGATGAGATTCACCCATTTCTTATTCATTGCTTTCATTGATTTTTTTTCTTTCGGACAACAATTTTTTATATCGCATCCAGCATCTCAAGTAAAAAACCATTTTATAACCGTACATGTTATATCCACAAAAAATTGGCTATATACTTTGATGATGTTGTGTTTTTCGCATTGTTTTACTGTTTCGTAGATGCATATATTGATCAAACGTTATCTTTTGTATATTTTCCTCAACAAGGTTCTCAGCACTCTTGTCAATGTAGTTGAAGATTGAACGATCAATTCATGGTTGTTTGCTTAAAACCAACTTCCCCATTTTCCGCGGAGGCATCAATACGTCAGTCATCGTCTCATCGGTCGCTGTTCAGAAAGAAGAGTAAAACACCGTCAGAAGTAATATTGTGATTTATTATTGTAATATTTGTTCACAGACCTTAGTGGAAACATTTTTTATATGTTGGTGTTTCAATAAAGAATCCTCGAGTCAACAATTGGTGTTTTGGTTTTTTCGTCCGTTATTACAAGCGTTTCTGAGAAACTTCAAGCGACAGCGTGAGCCCGAGCGTAGCAAGAGCTGGGCATTAACGGTTTATGAGACGTGATTGACAGTTTCTGACGATAGAAACAGATCTGGCGGATTCAAACAGTTGGTGAAAGTTTGGATAGTCGCCGTTCATTTTTCCTGGTGCCGATCAAGTCCTCTTTGAACAAGCAATATCTGGAACGTTTTTGGAATTGGGTCAAGTTCAACAATGCCTGGGTCAAAGAAGGGACAGAGTGTCTTGGATGCAAACAGGAAAGTAAGCCATGGTGACTTGTCTGTTAATTGTAACGATGTGTCTGATGTTAAGCATGATATGGTTAATGTTACTGTTTCGCCGTTCAGGGAAAATAGGAACATCAAACTCCCTAAATTAGAACCACGGTGTTTCGATGGAAACCCGGCTGATCATTTACAATTTGTAAAGGAGTTTGAGATCATGCTGAGTAGTTCTTCATTAAGTGATGAATTGAAATTGATGTATTTGACGAGGTATTGCCCTGGAGATGCTGCAAGAGCTATACAGTGCTGTAAGCTCATGCCCCCAAATGAGGGATACGCTGAGGCTATGAGCATATTACGTCAAAGGTTTGGAAGAGCTTCAATGATTGTAAGAAACGTATACGAAGCTGTCAAAGGTAACGGCAGTCAAATTCAAGATGACTCCAAGGCACTTACTGAGTTTTTAGATAATCTTATGACTTATAAGAATACCTTGATTTCTATGAATTGCATGAGTGACCTCAACTCAAGTTTTATACTAGAAGTAATAGCAAGACGCCTACCTACTCAACTGCAGAGGAAGTGGGTGAAGATAAGCTCCCGTATGGAGGATGAGGGTATTGAGCCAAAATTTGATGATATCCTGAAACTAGTAAAAGATAGTGTCAATCAATCTATGAGCAAGTTTGCCAGTATGTTGAATCTCACCCCTAGAATAGAGCAGTCTGAGGGTAAAATGCAATCATTGATGACCAGTAGGCCTCAGAGAGGTGGATATCGAGAAGTCTCCATGATGTCTAGTAATGCATATGGACCTAGTGAATGTAACAGGTTTCGTAGTACATCTTCAACAGATAAGTTACAAGATGCAAGACAAACACGGTTGTGTTTTACACGTTTGCAAGAGGTGCATACAAAGGTGAACTGTGAACCAGTGAGCAAGTTCAGTGATAAGCTAAATGTAAACTCCAGGCCTGACTCCGAATAATGTGACGATAACGGTGCGTTGAAGAAGTCTGTAGTTGCAACTGGTAAGCCGTTGCTAAATAGAGTGTCACAGAATAGAGTTACTGCTTCAGAGTGGAGTTCTGACTCCAAAAGTTTACAAGGTATTACTAGTAAGAGTGAAGTTATAAAACCTTTTATGATTTGCGAGGAGGAACCAAAATTGTCTACTTCTGTTATTAAAGAGTTTGAAAATGATGAAGTCGACGGTAAAGTGAATATTCGTGATAATGATCATGATAAGGCAGATTTGTCTTTGGTCGTCCATGATGAAATGGAGGGAATGCCTACTACCGCTGAGTTAAATATAGGTTCTGTAGAACTTGAACGTGAAGTAGAAATAAATGCAGGTGCAGTTGCAGAAGGCATGCATACTTGTGAGACCGTCAGTGTGATTGATCAGCATGTAGACCACCTATCATCAGATGCTAGTGCTAAGCCTGAGCTGATAGTAAAAGACAGCAGTGGCGGTGGTCTTGCAAGTAGACAAATTTCTGAAAGTCGAGCAACAACAGCTCCTGATCCACCGCTAAGTTCATCAACTTGTGTCGCACAGTCGTCGTTGGTGTTGTCATCCACAATGAAACAGTCGCCCATCAACTCAAGTATCTTGTGCAATGACTATGATACTATTGGTGCATTTGAAAGGACGAAAGATATTGGTCAGTTTAGAGAGGATAAGCCAGCTGTAAACGAATGAGTAATTGTTAAATTGACTTGCATGATTAAGGGCATTTCTAGTTTCAAGTTACTATTTGAATGCCATTATCACTGGTGTAAATTACTCTGTGCCTACGCTTGGTTGATCAGATATGTCGTGTGTTTGTTAGTCATCTATATTCTACGATACAATGACATGAGCGTGTTGCCGTTCAGATTTGAGGATATAGATGATAGGCAGAAGTCAGCAAATGAACTCTGTGACGATTTTCCAACCTAGGGCGTCAACCTGAGAAGGGTTGTAGGCGTACTGCTGTAAGTCCTACAATTCTTCAAATGTGAGCGCATCAATGAGCAGTCCAATGTGCTTGGTGTGTGATTTTGTACATAAGTTCATATTGTATATACTGAATTGATATCATCTGTCATGTAGCTGTTGGTAATTCTGTTTGTGTCCGGACGACTTCCACTTGGATCATCAACCTGAGAAGGAATGTAGGCGCACTGCTGTAAGTCCTACAGTTCTTCAAGGGTATCTCGTCAAGGCAGAATCCACAACATTTGATGTGTTGATTGTACATATGTTTGTGTTAAATAATTGCGTGAGTTCCAATTATTGTAATTGTTGGTTAATCTTGTTTGTGTCCGGACATTCCACAACTTACAATCGTCAACCTGAGAAGGGTTGTTGGCGTACTGGTGTAAGTCCTGCGATTCTTCAAAGGAATTCCATCGAGACACGATCTGCGAGTTTGTGTGTACTGTTTGTATATATGTGTGGTGTGTCATATCAATTGGTGGTTTTGGATTCATTGTGTTTACTCGTTGTTTTCGTACCTTGTTTTTATTGCATAATTTTGTTAAAATTTTCGTCGCGATTACTTCTGAAGTTGTGTCCACTCTTCTACATCCGTGAATGAATTGATTGATGTTAAGGACAGCAGAAGGGGCGTATACTCCGGGGAGGCTAGGCTATTGCTGAGAATGAAATGCACACGGAGATAAGTGTTAGCTGCGCTCCGACACGCCGCGGAGAAAGAGTGTAAACGACTGAGGCTCGCATACGTCATCGTTACTAGAATTGAGGCAGAATGAGTGACAAGCGACTTCAGTGGTAATTGGTAGTGAGTAGATAAGAGGGTGTGCGTGGAGTATCGTGAGGTGGTGCTATGGTCACGTTGCATTCTGCAAGAGTCATTCTAGCAGGTGGCGATTGTGTTGCAATATTATGCCTTTAACTGGAAGGCGCAGGCCGTCATTGATGTGTGAGATTGTGCTGTGAGTGTGCTTGTGGTGTGTTGGCTTTTCTGTTTGTTTTCCATTTCAGCTCTGTCCGTGTGACCCAGGTTCTCGCAATGGCATCCAAGTCGACGTGTATTGGTCGTGAAGAAAAATAAAGATAGATCCCTTTTTTGACGAGGAGTGTCGATGTAGTTGAAGATTGAACGATCAATTCATGGTTGTTTGCTTAAAACCAACTTCCCCATTTTCCGCGGAGGCATCAATACGTCAGTCATCGTCTCATCGGTCGCTGTTCAGAAAGAAGAGTAAAACACCGTCAGAAGTAATATTGTGATTTATTATTGTAATATTTGCTCACAGACCTTAGTCATACGTTATTTATATGTTGGTGTTTCAATAAAGAATCCTCGAGTCAACAATTGGTGTTTTGGTTTTTCCGTCCGTTATTACTAAGCGTTTCTGAGAAACTTCAAGCGACAGCGTGAGCCCGAGCGTAGCAAGAGCTGGGCATTAACGGTTTACGAGACGTGGCTGGTAACTCTTCTTTTCCTTTCCAGGTGCGGCGGGCACTGGACAGGGAGCGAATGAAGCATGAAATCCGGCGGCAAACATAAACAAATCGATGTACAGAAACCTTACGACCAGTAGGCAGTACATCAAGCCGATCTAAAGGGTGCTTTACCGACGGGAAAATCACTGGGTTTTATAATATCGACTGGTTTTGTCTTCAGGTCCTCACAACTTCACTAGCGGTTGGGTAAGCTCTAGTGGTAGGTTACTCCCCAGAATTATTGGCCACAGCATTCGTCAATGAACATTGGATGCTGACCCTCACTGTTTAAGTAAACTTGTTTACCTGAAGGCTTCCGGTTAAGCGTCCACGCCATTTGGTAAGTCGTCGTGTCACTTTTGTTTGTTCGTGCACGATCCCTAGCTACTTAAGTAATTATCTCACACTCTGACTTGGTCTCGAAATATAACTCACAATTGGACGGGCAATTCTGGTGTTTTGTTTTGCCTTTGGTGAATATTAGATCTTGCGTTAGTATACTCTGTACTATCCGTGAATGTCAATTCCTTCAGCATGTAAACCAGCTTGTTTATCTATTAGATTCAGCCTGAATAACAATATTCTCATCTTCCACAGCAATATCAAGTTTGTCCCTCTATACATTTCGGAAACTTGGTGTGTTTCAAATATGATTTCCAACAGTTTGCAGAGTTTCATCAGCATCTACCTTCGCTGAGAGTTAAAGTTGAAGTGGCCAGAAATAATAAATAACTGGAAACTATGGGAATAAACCGACGAAGATTCGATCGCCCAACAAATACCCGGGTGAAATTTGAGGTAGATCTGGCAAACATTGCGGAGGCCCTCGAATGACACCGCACGCCATGCCCTCGAGTGGAATCCCAGCCAGAAGCGATGGGTTGGTCGTCATAGGGTGACATGGAGGAGATAGTGTGAGGAAGAAAGTGTTTGGGCAATCTTTAACTCAGCCGAAGAGGCTGCAAAAAAACAGAACAAAGTACAGATGAGTTGTAAATCCGTATGTTCCACTCGGAACTGTTGGCCACCGCCAAGTCTTCCAGAAGCTTTAGATCTGCCTGAGGCCAATCTGAGTCTTCAGAAAACTTTACTGCCCTCCATATAGAAGAAAGCACTGTAACAGTAACTCATCCATAACGTGGGCTAATCCTAAATCATATGGACTACGCAACCATGATTAGCTTCTCAAGGTTAACATCCATAAACGCACCAATAGAGCTAACTTTTTCACCATTAAATATTGCGAACTTTGGGACCAACTGCCCTCTGAAATCAGATCCTGTGAAAGGCCTGACAGTTTCAAAAGGAGCCTAGAAAAACATATTAACATGTCCATCTTAGTCCGTCTGAAAGATCACATCTGCTGGCAGAGTGGTGAAACAATGGCATTTCAATATTTAACTACAGAAAGTACACTGGTTCCTAGACTAACGCAATAATACTTGGTAATTATGCATGTTCAATCCTTGAAATTAGATCGTCACTGAAATACTTAAAATGATTAAAATATATATACAGAAAATGCTCTCTTGGTTTACCACGCTTATTTCCCTTATAACACTTGGTTATTGAGCCTAATGTATTCTTTGATAATGCGAATTATAACACTGATTATACACTTACCACATATAGATTGATTTACTTTACGTCTACCTGTTAGAGTAACTACCCTTCTGCAGCACTGTTAACCGAATGCTAAAATTTGTTGGTTCAGTGTTAATTTCTTTTCATAATATGTGTAAACAGGTTACTTTGCAATGTCAAATGTTTACTATATATAAGACTGTCATGACAATTTAGTACACTAAGTCCTGCCAACCGACCACACCTTCAGTTAATATTAACTACATTGAACCCTAACTGTAGTGTTCTGCTGAATCTTGCTCCACTATTCACGAAACCTATTCTTTTTACTCTTCAAGGTTTTAACTTCTTATAAAGTAATCTGTTCATTAGGACGCATGCACACATACATAAAATGTTCATAGAGATGTACGTGGACACCTATTGGAAGCACTCATTAGGAAAACTAGGGAGATGGAATATGAGGTACGAACATGTCTGGTACCAAGCAATATATTTGCGGTACCATAATAGTCACAATCTCAGAGCCTAACATAAAAAAGGAAGGAGGGTGGTGCTAGCTGATCAGTAGATATGGTGGTGGTCACGGCTCGAGATATTTCTGATTTTTATGAGGGCTTAGATCTTTATCTTGAAAAAGATAATAATGGGCGCCTAGACAGATCATGCCTTTAAATATATACCATTCGCTCAGCCTAATGTTGAGATGCGACCACATGGGCTCTGCACAGATTTGTGGGGCGTCTTATAAATTAACTTGCTATCCAGTGTCGGATCTTTGAATACCACTTCACAATGTCTCATCTTATTCACTTTCTAATAACCTCTTTACTCGATCCTCATTATATTACGTTAAACCTGATATTTTACAGCTCTTTATGAATTTGACTCGACTTATTCTATTCCTATTCTCTGTAGGGTAAGGTTGTGCACCAAATGCACAAAAAGGTATAAAATAAAAACAACCAGCATGAGGATAAATGTATTAAAACCAGAAGTGGACATCATGATAGTAAGATCTATATGTGTAGCATTATATATTGCGAATGAACGTTGTCAGCCTAGGAATTATATGCTTTCCCGTTGTATTTCTTTTATAAATGCATTTGTTAATCATATATTGCACTCACTTATTTAATTTCACTTTAATGATTCACCTTAGCGCTTTAATTTTTCTAAAATAGCTTTCAATCCCTTGTAAACGTTGTACTTACCTCAATATCGGTTGGTTATCGTATGCCTACAACCACAGGATGAAAACGAAACGAAGTCGATTTTCCCACTCAACCTGGAGGACAAATGTGCAATTCGATAACTATACGACCTGGTTTAGACAATGAGTGTATTTAAATATATATCAAATATTTAGCTGTTGAAACATTATCAACTTGTAGACAATCTACGATCTGAAAGTATATCATACTTGAACGTGCCTGCAAAAATGCCATGCATTTTCAAGTAAATTTATGTGTTTACATGAAAATATACATTCGTCAATCACGTCTCATAAACCGTTAATGCCCAGCTCTTGCTACGCTCGGGCTCACGCTGTCGCTTGAAGTTTTCAGAAACGCTTAGTAATAACGGACGAAAAAACCAAAACACCAATTGTTGACTCGAGGATTCTTTATTGTTACACCAACATATAAATAACGTATGACTAAGGTCTGTGAACAAATATTACAATAATAAATCACAATATTACTTCTGACGGTGTTTTACTCTTCTTTCTGAACAGCGACCGATGAGACGATGACTGACGTATTGATGCCTCCGCGAAAATTGGGGAAGTTGGTTTGAGTAAACAACCATGAATTGATCGTTCAATCTTCAACTCCATTGACAACATTATTATTATATCTTTACGTCGTCAGCGTACAGAAGAGTCGGGACAGCATGATAAATCATTGATATTAATCAAAACGTCAGTGATTCTAGAATAGAACCCTGCGACACTTCTGATGACGAACCGTGTCAAAATAACCGCATTTGATTGACCTTAGTGGAAAATTTCCTTTCAGCTAGGTGATTTTTCAACCATGAAAGTAGCGGCCGACCTATACCCACCTGACTTATTTTGTGTGGGTAAGGTTATGGTGAACTATGCCTTCTCAAATTCTAGGAAGACCACACGGACTGAAACATTCATATCCAACTACGATGTCCAATCGTCTCAAGCTGATAGTAGGTTTGTTACACAAGACCTACCTATCCTGAAACCATGTCGGGCTTCATGTAGCTTATTAGTGTCATCGAGGTGTTTCTCGCTGTGGTCATCAATAATACTTTCCAGTACTTTTGACACCACTGAGAGTTGCGCTACTCGCCTATAACTAGTGGTATTTTGCCTGTCCACATGTCAGTGAAGTTGAACAATGAACGATCAATTCATGGTTGTTTACTCAAAACCAAGACCATATTTTGGCGGGAGTCACCGATGCTGCAGTCATCATTCCATCGAACGCTGTTTATTAGACAACGGAGAAATACTATCAGAAGTATTATTGTGATTAATTGTTATGACACTTATTCTTTGACTTTGTGTACAATAACCTTATTGTTGGTTCCATATTGATGCAAGAATAAAAGATTTTCAAGTCACCGGTCTGTGTTCTATTTTTTCGCGTCGGTTATTGTGCATTGTCGCTGGAGGTCTTCTTAGGACATCGTTAAGTCCAGTGTGGTTAGATCCGGAAATTAACAACGCCCTTGAAAATCGAAGAGAGGATGGTTTTTCCTGCCCCCTTGGCAGCTTCTCTGAATCCACCGGGTGTTGGAACAATTCGCGCAAAGGCCTACAAAGGGATCTGACGCAATGTTTCAGAACAGATAGCTTGATGTCGTCACAACCTGAGTACTTTACAGACGTGAGTCTTTGAAGCTTCCCTAGTAGTGTTGCCGGATTTACTTGGAGAAAAACCACTAGGTTTTCCTCCGATGAAATGGTATTGCCGCCATTGAAATGCGTGTCAGTAACACCTACGTTACTGTTTAGCTGTTTGGCGAAGGTCAAACTGAATGGTTCAGCTGTCTCCAAACTAGTGAGTTATTGACGGTTTGAACCTAGCAAGGCAAATGCCCCCTGGTTGCTTGAATTTTTCTCCGATATGAACCAGTGCAAGCTTTCGGGTTCGCCAGGAGTTTTGTGGTAAGGTGAGCTTAAAATGATCTCCTGCCACACCTGACTCTTAAGTTGCACTGGTCCCCAAGCTCCAGGTATGCATCGTGGTCTGTATGTCTCTCGGATACTGGTCACGTAGACCAAGCCCTCTGCTTTGCTTGCGGAATACGTTGCATACCTCCCTTTAGCCATGAGGACCATTTTACGGCTGTATTGCGACTGATGGGACGGTGCCAATGTCCAAGTCTTACTATACTGGACCTCACGCTGTCCTCGGAAGACTTTCAGAAATTATACGTAATAACTAATACGAAAAACCAGAAGGCGAATTGGTGACTCAAGAACCCCTTATTCTTGCACCAATACAGAACCAACCATTAATATATTGTACAAAAAGTTTCTGATAGGTTACTCTTTTCCAACGAACAGCGAACAATGAGACGATGAATGCCGTATTGATGACTCTCGCGAAAAATATAGAGTTGGGTTTGAGCAAACAACCATGAATTGATCATTCAATCTTGAACTACATTAACAGACGGTGTCGGAGACTGTTGTGTAAATTATCTCTTTTGCAACTTCCAAGTTTTCATCCACAGATAACTCAGCCTATTCCACAGGCTATTCTGCTTCGGACAAAATCCTTCGCATTTCAGCATAGTTCACCGCGCTATAGCACATGTATGGTCACGTATCGTTCCACTGCAAGTGCTGACGGAGAACCACGTCAAACACCATGACTGCATGGTCACGATCTGGATCTCCTTGATATGTAGTTGGTCACCAAATAGAATATAGTGTAGTTTCAATGACTTTCCACTGGGGCCTCACCTAGTATTATCTCCGACATCCTCGGTAAGTTCTGTATTTTTGATGGTTTGCAGTAGACTTCAATCGAATTTTCCCTGAGCATACACTAACCATAGGTTCAGTGGTAGGGCATTGAAACATCCAGCTATGGTTATTTGGTCATAACCTAAGCCCCGTACCTCTGTGTTGGTGCTGAGCAGTAGCTGGCTGTGCTCTTTCCTGCAGGTGAGTGGTCGGTAGATATCAACCACTAGATGCTTTGTATGCTCTACGGTGAAATGACGCCACATGGAGTCTAGGAGTTCAGTAAATGGTGGGTCCGTTTACGTGCACATGTAAGTTGCTTGGCGACTCCCCACTTCTGTGGCTGCGGCCCCCACACTTCGAAAAATTATTTGCCACTGTTGGTTGCCACAGATGGAAGCAATACGTCGAGACACCGGCTCGAGGTGAAAACATTTTACGCCTTGTGTTTTGTCATTAAATGATCTCTATTTTCAACTACGGTGGCAACAGATTTTGCAGTAACGACCACAGAATAGCGCACTGCTGCGTATCTATCATACCACGAAATATGGAGGGTAACAGGATTCAATTGGTTAGGTATGCCGAGGTTACAAGCATACAGAATTGTAAGGTTGCTGCTGCTGAGTGGTTAATAGTAGTTTTCCCCGTCGCCAAATTGTTATATACTCGTCGCCAAATTATTGCTATGTACTGGTCGAGAATTTAATGGTCCTGACGCAAGAAGGCGGAAATCAGAAGACCACTAGGTTTGCGATGATACTTCTATTTCCCAAACACAAGGAGAATGCAAAAGCGGTATCACAACAAAGTGGTCACACAAGATTGTGAGAGCGAAATATATATGAATGTCCAGACAAGTGTGTGAACAAATCAATAGGCAGTCTTAACATGAATGGCTAATTATAATGGAGTATCAACCCATATATACATAGCAAAATATAGCAGACATGTCAACAACCTCACATATAATATGGATATATGTCACCAAGCAACGGACTGTCAACAAACACTTATATTATATATAATATAAGGGGAATATACATTGTTAAAGGAGACAGGTTCATCAAAGTGAAATGGTCACAGACTAAGCGAGCAAACATAAAGAGATACCACCATACACACATATATATATATGGATACATATCAAGAATGGCAAATTTTCCAAGAGCTCACTCGATGCTATCAGCGGGACAACTATTCTACCTTTGACACCTTGGCAGTTGTAGTATCTCGCTTATATAGGGCTGTTATTGTGCGCCTACACGCTGCAGATCCTTAGAAGACAGCAAAATTAAGTGAAAACAGGTTTGGTTATACTCCGAGAGTATACAGTAATAGACTGAGGAAATTGTCTAAACAGTATTCTTCCACTATCTATATATGTATATATGTACGTCATTCTACCAGTCGCTTGAATCTATCAAGCGCTTATGCGCATATGACAATGTCTCTTAAAAGGCTAGTGCGGTCAACGAGGGACATCCTCCACTTACTTCAAAACAAAATGGTCCACAGCAAGCCTGCCTGATGGGAAAAAATGGTTGAACTCGGAAGTCTGCAAACACATCTACACGTCAGAAAATAACCCTGACTAGCCCTTACTGTTGGCGACTGTGAAATAATTATAAGTAAATAGGAATATATATTACTATTTCGTAGTCTGTTTCTGGTATGGCAAGGCCTGGATGATAGGGAAGGGCAAGTCGCCAAATAATTGGACTTGCAGCTTATATGTATACGCACAACGGGCCCATTACTTCAGGAACTTCCAGGTTCTATCTGGTGTCATTTAATCGTAGGCCACATCAAGCATTTATTGGGTGGCATCTATTAACCTCCAACCTGTGGAGCAGAACACAACCAGATACGGCTTAGCACCACTGCAACAATACTGGACTTCGAATATTGTCAGATGACTATAGATGGAAGCTTCAATACTCCACCCCTTAGCCTTGGCTTGGAGCATGTTCAGGGAAAATCTGCCATACACCGATAGAGATGCAGGAGTGACTGAAAAGTCTTGGCGAAAACACTAGGTGGGGCCCTGGTGAAAAGTTGCCAATGCTGAGTCAGTGCTGATGAACACTGAATGGTTTGTTTTTCAACATAGTACCCATTCTGGCGGGAGGTGAGAAGGCTACCTCTGCTACCTCGTGGGTAGAAGATAGAGGCACAAATCAGCTGATTGCTGCAGTTTTAAGGTGTTATCGTGGTGTTGTGTTTAGGCTATTCTACGTTGTTTTCAGTGGTTTTTCCGACAGAAATGCAATTAAAAAAGCGTATTTTAACTAAAAACCATGTAAAAAGTGTGAAAAATAGTCGTTTTCAATGTGTTGACGAAATGTTGTTTTTTCATCGAATTGACATCCTGGAGTGCATAAGAAATGATAGAATTAGTTGGAAAATGTCAATTATGATAGAAAATGCTAAATAATTCTAATTTTTGTAGTTTTCTTTACGTAAATGGTGAGAAGGGGGTTAAATACCGAGGTATTTATGATTTCGTGATCATTTGCAAATTTCTCAGTAATAAAGGAAAATGAATTGGTTATTTCGTCAGATAACGGTGAAGAGACAGCCATTTAACCAGTAGGTGCTGTATTTTAATTTTATTTATGTAACTCATGATTTCTTGACTGAATTTTTATTTTTAATTTCCAGATTATGGTCTTGACTTCCGCGATCACTCAATACATTTAGATATTCTAATTGGGATTAAAAACGATGATATTCGTGTAAATTATGAAATATTTGTGATATTACTACTGTATTTATCGAAACAAATATTGTTTTAAAAATTTTGCACTATGAATACTTATTGTTTGTCGAGTTTCAAAGTGATGACAGTGTAGAAGACGTAATATTCGTAAAATGCCGTATTTACACGTCGAATTCGGTCACGATGGGGTACTGTTATCGCTTTTGAGTAATTGCTTTCGCTAGTAAATCTTAAAAAGGCGACATGCAAACCAAAAGCCTATCTAATGAGTCACAGTGTTTTATGATAACAAATTATCAATGAAGTTTAGTAACGCAGTCAACTAATGCATGAGTTTTAGTGTTGATGTGGTCATGTAAGAGCTTTCTGATACGAAATGATAACACAAGAAGAGTGATGTAGTTTTCTCTTTATTACCTAATGATTTTCTTTGAGATAGTGGCGTTAAACGCAAAATAAGAATAACACGGTATTTGTGGTAAATGCGATATACGTTGCATAGCGTACTTGAAGTGCCTAGACTGCCAATACAAGTCGTGTGCGTATAGAACCTACGTTTGCAAGGTTATGTTTCGTTATTACAGTACGAACACATGTTTGACGGCTACTTTCTTAACAATCTTCAATATTAATCTTATACGCAACTGAAACACTTTACGCAAGGCTTGATGACACATTGAGGAAATAATAAGTTTAAGACTGACGCATTTCACATAAGTATTAATACGTTGCCTATCATTCTCGTTAACTCTGCAATGTCCTCAAAATGATAAGTAAAAGAGACAAAGTTAGTCGACAAAAATGCATATATTTGTGAGGAAACAATAATCAGTCAAGTTAAGAATGACTCAGAATGAAAGAGTTCATATATACACTAAGAAGAGTTAATAACAATCCAGTGAAAAAAATCGCAGTTGTAGAGTTTTTTATAGCTGCATCATAGTCATCATAAAGTCCACCAAACACTCTATCCGCAACATCTGTGTCAGTTTGCCTTCTTTGTTAGTGGTGTTGGACCAGTCTTTGCAGTTTTCGTCACCACCAGATCCGTTCGTAGAAACTGGATGTGAACTTTTCAAGTGGAGATTGAGATTGTATTCCTTCGAATGCCTTCGGGCGTATTGAGAAATATCTGAGGACGTATACATATCAGGTAAATTAGTCTTACCTTTGGTGAACAATTCCTAATCTTAGCCACAATGAATATAAGAACAAGGCAAGGAACAACCACAGAGTTGGCGAAATTCTATAGACTAGTCGTCCATATATTCCACGACAGATTTCAGATGTGTAACTCTCAAATCACCAGTCAAACTTTCTCTTCTATAAAAAGCAAATATTATACAAGTGACTCTTATCCATCCGTTACATGTAACAGTTGCAACTAACTGAACGAAATAAAGTCTTCGAACTTTATACTTCTTTGATTAAGTCACCCAGTAATATTCTCCTTGTAAATGGATCTAGTGCTTCTCACATCTGTGAAATTTATAAGCATGTTAACTTGTTCCCTTAACCTAAAAATATAATGTCTATCCGCTTTTATTATTGCTATTTCAAAGCCCGCCTCAGTAACGTAAGGCACGTATTAGCCGCAACGTTCACGCAAAGGAAAATCTACCAATCAGAGCGTGCGTAAGTGACCTTCAAGTACTCAGCCTCTCCATAAGCCATTTGTGCCGCTATCCAATATCTACCTCGTGAGGATAAAGGCTATCGCGACATATTGTGTTCATGCCTATGGAGGCGTTATAAGCGTTTATTTTTGTGAAAATAGAGTATATTTAATTTTTTACGAGTTGATCACGGCTTGATATATTTATTATCAAGTATTGGTGTCAATCACGTCTCATAAACCGTTAATGCCCAGCTCTCGCTACGCTCGGGCCCACGCTGTTCTTCGAAGATTTCTCAGAAACGCTTAGTTATAACGGACGCGAAAACCAAAACACTGATCTGCCGCTTTAGATTTGTTTATTGTTACACCAACATATAAAAGGAATAAGCGAACTAAGTAAACTAAGGTCTGAAAACAAATATTACAATAATAAATCATAAGATTACTTCTGACGATGTTTCACTCTTCTTTCTGAACAGCGACCGATGAGACGATGACTGTCGTATTGATGCCTCCGCGAAAATTGGGGAAGTTGATTTTGAGCAAACAACCGAGAATTGATCGTTCAATCTTCAACTCCATTGACACTCCCCGTCAAAAAAGGGATCCAACCCTCTTTTCCTTCACGACCAATGCACGTCGACTTGGATGTCATTGCGAGAACCTGAGTCACACGGACAGAGCTGAAATGGAAAACAAACAGAAAAGCCAATGCACCACAAGCATACCCACAGCACAATCTCACACATCAATGACGACCTGCGCCTCCAGACAGAGACCTCCTCTTGACATCTTCCAACACAATCGCCATTTGCTAGAATGACTCTTGCAGAATGCAGTGTGACCATAGCACCAACTCATGATACTCTACGCACATACTCGTGTCTACTCACTACCAATTACCACTGAAATTGTTGGTCACTCATTCTGCCTCAGTTCTAATAGCGGTGACGCATGCGAGCCTCAGTCGTTTACACTCTTTCTCCGTGGCGTGTCGGAGCGCAGCTAACAATTATCTCCGTGTGCATTTCATTCTCAGCAATAGCCTAGCCTCCCCGGAGTATACGCCCCTTCTGCTGTCCTTAACATCAATCAATTCATTCACGGATGTAGAAGAGTGGACACAACTTCAGAAGTAATCGCGACGAAAATTTTAACAAAATTATGCAATAAAAACAAGGTACGAAAACAACGAGTAAACACAATGAATTCAAATAACACCAATTGATATGACACACCACACGTATATACAAACAGTAAACACAAACTCGCATTTCATGTCTTGATGGAATACCCTTGAAGAATTGCAGGACTTACACCAGTACGCCTACAACCCTTCTCAGGTTGACGCTCTAGGTTGGAAAATCATCTATTGTTTCATCCTCTGACTCTCTACTCTCAGCACCTTCCAGGAGACACAGTTTTCTGATATCTCGCACCAACATGCCACAACTAGTTCTCACCTCAACCGTCCTCACCAATCCATCACCACTACAGATCAGCCTTACTACCACTCCCAAAGGCCACCTACCTGTGGCACATTTATCTGCTACTAATACTCTGTCACCAACCTTTAAGTTTCGGCACAACTTTTTCCACTTGTCCCTGGTCTGCAATGTTAGAACATACTCCTTAAACCATCTTTTAATAGTAGGTATTCCTTCCCCGCTTGCGTCCTCTATGCCAGGGTTGCCTCTCAATAACAATAATTTATTTGGGGTTAACACATCAAAATCCTTGACGTCGTCCCTCACAGGCGATAACGGCCGGTCATTTAATATTCGTTCAGCTTCACAAAAAAATGTCTCCAGCGTTTCGTCATTCAAACTCTGGTTTTTAGTTATGGAGCTTAAAATACGCTTGATAATTCCTATAAGTCTTTCCCATAGCCCACCTCTATGGCTGGCATGTGGTGGATTGAAGTGCCACTCGATGTTCCTTTTCAGTAACTCTTCCTGAACTCTCGTTTGAGGACCTTCGAAGTATTCTTTAAGCTCGGCGTGACAGCCAACAAAATTAGTCCCTCTGTCGCTGAACATCATCTTCGGTACACCCCGGCGATTTATAAATCTATGTAATGCTAGCACGAATGAATCAGTAGTTAGAGAATGAAACATCTCAGTATGCACAGCTCTCATTTTCAAACAGGTGAATAAACAGCCATATCTTTTACATAGGGTTCTGCCTCTCTTCACTACAAAAGGTCCGAATAAATCCACCCCAACGTACTCAAATGGATAATTCCCTTCAGAAGCTTGCCACGCTGGCAGTGGTGCCATTATCTGCTGTACTGGACGAGCATTTCGGAGTTTACATTCCATGCACTTATCAATTATTTTACGGACAGCAGTACCTCCCTTCACTATCCAGAACTTACATCGAATACTTGATAGTACTTGCGAAGTACCCAAATGACCTTTAAATACGTAACATATCGTGTCAGCCACGCAACCGCTTTCAGTAGTTTGTACCAAGAAGAATAATATTTAAAAAGTGGATGTAAACCTGAATGTCTTTCTTGAGTAGATGTTAAACTGACACTTGTCTTCAACTCCAAGGCACACTCGTTTATCGGTGGTTCATCTTCTCTACGAGGCCACATACTATCAGCCCTTAGCAAGAACTCTGGACCTTTCCACCACTTATTTTTAACAACATTCATATCAATAACTCCTCGCGATGCTAGATCAGCTGGGTTTTTTCCAGACGGTACGTACCTCCACTGCTCAACAGTGGTTAGTTCACGAATTTGAGATACTCTGTTAGCTACAAAACATGCATATCTTGCTGACTCGTTGCGTATATAATATATCACAGACATCGAATCAGTCCAAAACGTTACGGGATGCTTGGGGTAATCCAACTCTTTACACACTGTTGTGAATAACTGCGCAGCTAGTAAGGCGGCATTAAGTTCTAATCTCGGAATCGAAACCGTCTTTAGAGGTGCAACTCTGGATTTACCCATCACCAGGCTAACATCTATATCATTCATTAAGGTGGTTCTGATGTATACGGCTGCACCAAATCCAACCTCAGAGGCATCAGAAAAAACATGGAAGTCAATTATATCATGATTTCTCGACGGCTTAAGTGGACGTGAGACGGAATGTAGATTCAGCATTCTTAAACTGTTAACCCACCCCTTCCACTCTTCTCTCTGCCTCTCACTTAATGGTTCATCCCACTGTAACCCTTTCCTGCATGTCTCTTGAAATAACCTCCTAGCCGGAAGTAGATAAGGTGCTACTAATCCAAGTGGGTCAAACACGGACGACAACACAGAGAGCACACCTCTCCGAGTAACTGGCTTATCAATATCACCAACACTAAATCCAAAGGTATCAGAGTTCACATCCCATCGCATACCTAATGTGCGTTCAACTGGTAGAGTATCAACAGGCAAATCTCGTACGGTAGGTGCTCTGTCTTCTGGATCTATATGCTTCAAAACGTCTAGGCTGTTCGAGACCCACTTAGTTAGACGAAAGCCGGCCTTAGCTAACACTTCAGTAATGCTTGTTGCAAATCTAACTGCAGACTTATCATCATCGAAGGAGGCTAAACAATCATCCACGTAGAAGCAACAATCTATGACGTCCAGCAAATCATTAGAACCAAATGTGGACACTGCCTTTCGTAGAGCAAAATTAGCACAAAATGGGGAGGATGTGGCACCAAATGGATGCACTGTCATCCTATATTCTGACACCTTACCACAAGGACCGTCATCAAACCACAAAAACCTCAAGTGATCTCTGTCACTCTCTGGCACCTTCACCTGAAGGAACATTTCCTCAATATCCGCCGCGACAGCAACTGTAAACTTTCTGAATCTCAATAGCAGTCCCACTAATGAGCTCACGCAATCTGGGCCACTATACAGATTATCATTTAAAGAGACTCCTTCGTGTTTCGCAGAACAATCAAACACCACACGGAGTTTACCTGGCTTCCTCGGGTTAAAGACGGGATGATGGGGCAAATACCACTTCCCTGGCTCACTTTGATCAACTAGTCTTTCAACGTAACCCTTCACCATATGTTTATCGACGACTTCCTTATATTTGGACCAGAGTTCTGCATCTGACAGGAATTTCTTCTGTAAACCCATTAGTCTCTTAAGAGCAACTTTCCTATTACAAATCAACTGTCTATCTTTGAATCTCCATGGTAGGCCAACGCTGAAACGCCCGTTTTCGTATTTACAAGAGTCCTCGGCTATTTTAACTGCTTTCAAGTCTTCTACAGAACGACCTTTCCCTGGGACACCGCAGTCACAAAACTCCTTGTCATACATATTTTTAATCATAGTTTCTAGTTTGTCCCCATCGTTTGTAACTAATGATGATATGTGGACTATGGGTATAGGTCCTCTCACTGTCCATCCCAGTGGTGTTTTTGTCGCAAACAGATCATCTCTACCTCCAAATCTCTCTTCTAATACCTTGTGAGCTTCTGGCACACTACATCCAATGAGTACTCTCACTCTTCCATCTTGCAATGTTGGAAGAGGTATGTCACACAGGTACGGCTTACCGACAACCGTTTCACGACTAGGTACTATAGCTTCGCCAAGTTTCATACTGGAGGTAGTGTAAGCAGTATCCACTTCCACGGTCTCCCCAGTAGCCAAGGATTCTAACTGAAATGACACTCGCTCACATACTACTGTTTTCGCAGAATTGAAAGTATTTACAACCAAGGGTTGCTTTGGGCCTTTAATACCCAAGCAACCAGCCAGTTCAGCATCTATCAATGTAACGTCTGAACCATTATCCAACAATGCATAAGTCTCTACTGAAGATTTCGGTCCTTTCACCTTAACTGGTAATACCCCTAAGAAAACTTGTGGGATGTCAAGGGGTCTAGAGATACTATTACAATTAACCGAACTCCCAGGTTCGTTCACTGTTCTCAGAAGTGGGTGCATATCCGTTAAACCACTACTTCCTTTATTTGTCGCCTTACAATTCCACTTTGTATGCCCAATCTTTAAACAACTGAAACACAGCCGCTTCTGCTTTGCCATTTTTAACCTTTCTACGGGTGACATAGCGATAAAGCGATTACAATCACTCAATTGATGCATGTTATGGCAGACAATACACTCATCCTTTCTCGTTGTGTCTTGAGACTTCACCACAAATGCCTTCCTTATATTCACTGGTTCCTTAGGTTCTACCTTAGAATGCAAAATGCTGGCGAATTTGCCCATCGCCTGGTTGACACTGTCCTTCACCAGTCTAAGAATATCATCGAACCTTGGCTCGATACCCTCCTCCTCTATACGAGAGCTTATTTTTACCCATTTCCTTTGCAGCCGCGTAGGTAGGCGTCTTGCAATTACCTCTAGGACTGAGCTGGAGTTGAGGTCACTCATGAAATTCATAGAAATCAAGGTATTCTTGTAAGTCATAAGATTGTCTAAAAACTCAGTGAGTGCCTTGGAGTCATCTTGAAGTTGACTGCCATTACACTTGACAGCTTCGTATACGTTCCTTACAATCATCGAAGGCCTTCCAAACCTTTGACGTAATATGCTCATAGCCTCAGCGTATCCCTCATTAGGGGGCATGAGCTTACAGCACTGTATAGCTCTTGAAGCATCTCCAGTGCAATACCTCATCAAATACATCAATTTCAATTCATCACTTAATAAAAAACTACTCAGCATGATCTCAAACTCCTTAACAAACTGTAAATAATCGGCCGGGTTTCCATCGAAACACCGTGGTTCAAACTTAGGGAGTTTGATGTTCCTATTATCCCTGAACGGCGAAACAGTAACATCAACCATGTCATGCTTAACATCAGACACATCGTTACAATTAACAGACAAGTCACCATGACTTACTTTCCTGTTTGCATCCAAGACACTCTGTCCCTTCTTTGACCCAGGCATTGTTGAACTTGACCCAATTCCAAAAAGTTCCAGATATTGCTTGTTCAAAGAGGACTTGACCGGCACCAGGAAAGATGAACGGTGACTATCCAAACTTTCACCAACTGTTTGAATCCGCCAGATCTGTTTCTATCGTCAGAAACTGTCAATCACGTCTCATAAACCGTTAATGCCCAGCTCTCGCTACGCTCGGGCCCACGCTGTTCTTCGAAGATTTCTCAGAAACGCTTAGTTATAACGGACGCAAAAACCAAAACACCGATCTGCCGCTTTAGATTTGTTTATTGTTACACCAACATATAAAAGGAATAAGCGAACTAAGTAAACTAAGGTCTGAAAACAAATATTACAATAATAAATCATAAGATTACTTCTGACGATGTTTCACTCTTCTTTCTGAACAGCGACCGATGAGACGATGACTGTCGTATTGATGCCTCCGCGAAAATTGGGGAAGTTGATTTTGAGCAAACAACCAAGAATTGATCGTTCAATCTTCAACTCCATTGACAATTGGTTTGTAGGTATTTTGTTTGATTGCATGGAGGATTTAATCATGAGCTGACATCAGTTAGAGAACCACTGGAAAACCTGGGAATACTGGATAGCTGTTTCGTCTTGGTTTGGGACTCTTCAGCAGTACGCACTCACTGACAGGGTTCGAACCCAGGGCTTTCTGGTTATAAGGCGAGCTCGTGGACGATTGAGCCACTGGGAACCGATCCAACGGTCCTTGAATTCTTACTTCTGCGAGCGACTCTATTGCATATCCCCTCATTGACGCTTGTTGCTATGTTGCTATTGGTTTCAAGTGGCCTTGGTTTTGGGGGAAGATTTAATTGATGTAATATTGCGATTTCGTAGAAATAACTCAGGCTCATAGGTGAAAAAATTATAGTCCTGGAATAAGGACAAGTGGTGACTCTAAAGAATAGCGGCCCAAACCGAAACGACCTTAGAACAAAGAAGTGACTTCGAGCAAGGAATCAGCTGACTGTATCATTTGCGGAAGTAATCATGGATGTTTTCGATTACTGTTTGGATAACGGACTGATAGCTTGGTCGAAAATTTGCCAATGCGGAGGAGTTATGCATATACAAAAATACACAGAGGCCATTGATGGCTTTGTTTACAGATGTATTGAGTGTCGAAGGAGGAAATCGGTTCGAGAAGGTTTGTCGTTGTTTTTTAATTCACAGATCCCATAGGAACTTTTCTCTCAAGGTCTAAACTACCTTTGACGAAAGTTTTAACGATCTGTAACTTCTGGGTCCTGAAAAGAGCAGTCACAGCTACAGCTTATGAAACAGAAAATTCAGAGGTGTGAGCAGTGCAATGGTGCAACTACTGTAGAGATGTTTCCTCCTGGAAAATGAACACCCTGACTCAAGTTCTCGGAGGAGTCGGCAGCGTAGTCCATATTGATGAGACTGTACTTATAAAAAGGAAATACAACCGCCGGAGATTACAAGCAAACCAGCAGTGGATACTGGGTATCTACGACACGACAATGCGCAAAGGGTATATAGAAGCGATTCCCGATCGCAGTGCAGCAGTATTAGTGCCTATTATTAAGCGTTCGGTGTTGCTGGGGGCGACTATTCATACAGATGAATGGAGCGGATACCGTCAATTATCGAATCATGGGTACATTCATCATGTTGTTAATCACACGGACGGTTTCCGGAGTCCTTTGGATGGAACCCACACCAATTCCATTGAAAGCTTTTGGAGTCGTCTAAAAAGACGTATAAGAGCGGTTAATGGATCGAGAAATCCCATGATTTACAGTTACGTGGATGAATTTATGTACCGAAACTGGTTTCATATGACCATGAAGACTCCCATGAGAAACTGGGAGGTTTTTTGCAACATATACGCGAACGCCATTCTTTGTAACTGTTTATTATGATTGCATTACTTTTATATAAACCGTTTTTTACAATTATGCGCCTTTCCTTTTGAGCCTTCTCATTGGCCGAAGTTGTCCCTGTCAAGGTCATTTTTGCGTTATAAGGTCGTTTCGGTTTGGGCCGCTATTCTTTAGAGTCACCGGACAAGTTGTTCAGAAGGTAAGGAGGACATTATTTTTCAGTTTATTTGTATATATACTATTGTGTATCGAGTCGCGTTGAGTTCTTAGTGCAACTGTATGCAACTGCATTTACATAAAGTAAAACATTACGAATTCTCCTGTTTTTAAAATAAAAAACATGATTCTTTTCATTAAGTGTAGTAATGAAGAATGGAATTTCTTCCACGTCAGTGTTATTTAATTGAAGATTTAGTCTCTGTAGGCCCTTGAAGGAATAAATTCGGCACGGAGAACTCCTAAGAAAACCGAAAGCACTTTTAGTTTACTAAATCTTACTGACTTCCTGCATAAATTTGATCTGTCAAGTGTTTATGTAAAGTCTGCTGGTGTATTCAGTAAAGTAAAAGTTGTAGTGCACAACTCCCAGACTTGTTGTAGTCATTGGTATTCCCAGGATACTACTTACTCGTTTTATGCAGCCGAAATATTCAACTCTCACTTTATTGAAGAAATACTATAGTGCCTGCAGAAGAAGTGCGTCAGTTTACGGGCTTCATTAAGCCTACAGAATGTTTTCTATTCACTGAATACTGTTTCCGAATTATCCAAGAAAACACATTTCCGAGTGGGATGTAATACAAGGCTGAATTCTTAAACTGTCATTGTCAATCACGTCTCATAAACCGTTAATGCTCAGCTCTCGCTACGCTCGGGCCCACGCTGTTCTTCGAAGATTTCTCAGAAACGCTTAGTTATAACGGACGCAAAAACCAAAACACTGATCTGCCGCTTTAGATTTGTTTATTGTTACACCAACATATAAAAGGAATAAGCGAACTAAGTAAACTAAGGTCTGAAAACAAATATTACAATAATAAATCATAAGATTACTTCTGACGATGTTTCACTCTTCTTTCTGAACAGCGACCGATGAGACGATGACTGTCGTATTGATGCCTCCGCGAAAATTGGGGAAGTTGATTTTGAGCAAACAACCAAGAATTGATCGTTCAATCTTCAACTCCATTGACAGTCATCCTTATATCAGTTCATTTCCATCACACATATATGAATAGGATAGTCTGTAGTTGACTTTAGAGACTTATCAGGGAATAGTCTCATCAACTCACAGTTTACTGATGATATTGTCCACATAGACTATGAGAAGTAACCTCTGATGCTGTAAAATATGAAAATAATACCGGTATTTGATTATAGGTGTCCGCGTTCTATCTCATGAGTAAAGCAGTATAATATGGCGAGTGGTGTTGAGGTTAGGCATAAATGTTTAGGTGGGGAGGGTAAGTTAGTCTTCAAGGTAGGGAAGCTGAATAGGTTGAGATGGCTAGAACACGTGCTGGCATACAAAGCCATCACCTTTCTCCAGGGACAATGCTAGCCAGTACATGTTAAGGTTTAAAATGTGTTTGGGTCGGTCAAATGAAAAAGTGATATTGGTTCATAAAATTGTTGACAGTCAGCTGGAAGAACTACCGGAGATGTAACTGCAAATCTTTGGTACTGGTACAGGTGCATTCACTCTGTGTAATCTCACGTATCTATTCAACTCATGTTTTTCCTTGTCACTATTTATTCTCCCTCATATTTTCGCTCGTTAAACTTCCATTCAGTTTTATACCTCTACCTTTGTGTGCTACATGAAATGTGGTAAATTAAACAGGTGGACTTCTCTGCAAACTCATACTGAAAGCTAGCCAGAATGACAAGGTCCAGACATAACTAAATGCGAAACATTGATAAATGATCTCCGAAATTTCAACAAATGATAAGTGTAGTTCTTAATCTTGTTCTTTGCCAAATGAAGAATAGATACCTTTCAGTAATCTCTTCTTCCACCCGGGACTCGTCTCCTACTTTGCAACTGGATTTGTGATTTGTCACTTTTGTGCTTAGCTTTCGGTCATTCAGCATTCGCCGTTGTTGTTGACTCAGCGACTAGATGACTTTAGTTGACAAAGGTTTCGATCGTGCAAACTTGGGTCCTGGGCAGTTGATTGGTTGCATTATCATTTCTCAAATGGAATGCAGCATACTATATATGAGGGTAAATATTCCGCCTCGCTTGCTGAAGCTGGTGTTCCTCAGGAAATTTTTATCACTCCTTTTCTTTTTGACGTGGTTTTCTTCTCTGAGCTGGAGAAAGAGGCTACAGTCAGTTTCTAGGTCATGATGAGTTCCTGCGCCGGCTAGTTATATGTTTTCGTGAATTCGTTTTCCATTGAATTTTAAAGGTTTTTCTGGATGTTTTGCTCATTTTGCAGTGTGTAGGTCAGTTTTTGTCACTGGGTGCTACTATTTAGCATATTTTTAGCCTGAAGTTCACAGTTATTATGTTGGTAGTCAAAGATTATTGTAAACCTGCAATCATTGAGCTAATTAACGTATACTATGCTAACATAGTAACACAGACTATGCTAGTAATAGTAACATTAAACTCCCTTACTGTTTTGCCATTGTTTGACAGTGAAACTGTGCGCTGATTTTTCAGCATGAGTGGCACTAAATCGAACCTACTGGGTCTGCTTATCAACTTTGTTCCAGCCCTCACAGGACATATTAAGCATGGACTAGCGTTACTCCTTAGCGGAAAGTTTTGATTCAGCACGCAGCTGTCTTTTTAAGCACGACCTATGTCATTTCAGAACATAGTTGGTAAATATGTTCTTCAGTTACCATAAAAAGGCATTATCGAGCAATAAGTTAGAATAAATTTAGAATTGTTTTAAGCTTGGTGGTGCTGCGGTCTAAGTGATAAATCGTATTAATCACCGTTATTCAGGATATGCTATGAACCGGAAATCCTCAGGTGAAAAACGTATGAATAAGACACAGATCGGTGTAATTTATAACTGACTCCAAATTGCTTTCATCACGAAATAATCAACCAAGGTACGCTTTAAACTGTCGCTCTCAGCCGTTTGAAGGGAAATTTACTTGATTTATGCTGACCTAGTATGCACAAGTCCCACATGTCATTGAATTGACGACTTAAAAAAGTAGATTAGTTAATACATACATTTATCTATATGTACTAATCAAGGACACATTAAATTTTTACAAATTGTGGTTAAATTTTATTCGCCTAGTAACCAAAATTGCATACATCCTATTTCGGACTTAAAATAAATGCATCGAAATTATTGTTGATTTATATTCACTTTCTGGACATTCTCATACATCTCAATATACTTTAAACATCAACAATGCATCCAAATAGCGTGTGACTGTCACACTACACTCACACCAAAAAATTTAACACGCCATTATATTATGGTAAGGTAAGCCCGAAATTTTACTGACTGTAAATTTCCGTGTCAAAATAAAGAGACTGGCGCTTTAATTTATAACAATTAGTCCCTTTGATAAATTTGAATAAGGCATTAAGAAGACAAATTTCGCGAGATGATATCATTTCGTAGTTTCTTTACAACCGCTTTACAACTAACATGGTTAACAATGATAAAATAAAGTTCATGAAAATTACCCAGTTAAATAAAAACAAAAGTACATACTAATGACCAATCATATTAAGATAGGTCATGCAGTCCAGGGTAGGCGAAGATTGAAGTCTATTGATTTTTGTACACACAGTTTAGGCTGTATGTGATTAATCCAAAGTGCTTCCATCACCTTCAATAACCTTGAATTAGAGTTATGTGAAATAATTGTGAAACAGTCATTAATATTTATTTTGTGACCAGACATTAATAAGTGTTTTGCAATGGATGATGCTGGATTTCTACTAAGATTAATCGCGTTAGGATTTTCAATATGATTTAATAGCCATTTTGGAACATGTTCTTTTCGACGACATTGGAACATTCTGTTAGTTCTACCTATATAGGTGTCACCGCAGCTGCAGGTGAACTTGTAGATACAGTTTGAAGTAGAGTCCACAGAATTTCGTCCTTTAATCGTAGGAACAGGGATCGAAAATGTTCGGCAAGTGAGAAAAAGAGACGCGGCGTAGAATGTGCGTTTGATGGCTGACCGAAGTCTTTGAGCTGTCAACTGCATAATCTGGTCGCCCTTGAATGGTAGATTAATAAAGATAGCTTTCTTTGGTACAGAAGCTTTCTTTTCAAGATGCGGTCTATCCTTACCGTGACAATCTATGAAGTTTTCTGGATAACCATTGGCTAGTAAAACTGAATGTATATGTCGAAGCTCATCCATCAATGTGTCACTCGTACATATTTTTCGAGCCCTTGAGAACAAACATTTCACCAGGGAACGTTTATACTGGATAGGAACAAAACTGGTAAAATGAAGATATTGTCCACTCCACGTCTGTTTACGAAAAATAGAGCGCTGAATCGTCCCATCATTTCTCCTAGTCATAGTAATATCCAGGAAACCGAGTTTGTTATTGGATTCTAGTTCGGAGGTCACTCGAATATTTGGATGGATATGATTAAATAGGGTGATAAAGTTTTCAATAGATTTGCTATTATTACTAATAATAAGAGTATCATCTACATAACGTTTGTACAGCATAAATTCTCCAAGAGTACCTTGCATTTGTTTCTCTAATTTCGACATAAATATATCTGCTAACAGGGGCCCCAGAGGGCTACCCATTGCAACACCGTCGATTTGTTTGTATGCTTTTTCTTGGAATGTGAATCGAATATTTTCTGTACACATTAAGATGATGTCTTTAATGTACGTTACAGGAATAGGTAAGTTTATCCCGTTGCAAGTGAAATCAACAGTTTCATGAAGGGGAACATTGGTGAATAAAGATTCTATGTCAATTGAACACATAACCTTTTCCTTAATGTTCAAGGTGTCTAGCATTTCTGTAAGATCAAATGAACTTTTTATAGAATGATTTGATAATGAGTCTCTTACAGGCGTAAGGACCTCTGTTATCCATTTGGCGATTTTATGGTAAGGAGAATTTGACATATCTAAGATGGGTCTCAGTGGGTTCCCAGTTTTGTGGATCTTCGGAAGGCCATAAAGCTGAGGAGTATGTGACCCAATTGGTTTAAGTTGTTTATAAAGTTTTTCATTTATAAAACCATGCATCAGTAAAATTTGAAGCTGACGATTGATCTGCTTTTCCACAAGCAGCACATTATCAGTAGCATTGTCCAGCAGAAATTTGGACTGATCCTTGAGGATATCCTTCATTTTATTTTCATAATCCGATTTGTTCATAATGACAACGCCTTCTCCCTTATCAGGTTTAAGGATCACAAGATTATCTTTTTGGATTAATTCCTTAAGTGCGGCGTGGTGTTCTTTTGATAAACCATTTTTCTGGTATATTCTAGCATTTAGAAATTGATGAGAAATATCCACCAGCTTAACTTTAAACCAGTCTAGATTATCTTTACTGGAAGGAGTTAAATCAGAGATTTGATCATACAGGCTTTCATACTGTGACTGGACTTCCATTTTGTTAATTTTCATGGGAATAGTTTTGTACTTCATTCCATAAGATAATGCTTCCAAATGTAGTTGGGATAGAGTGCATGTAGACAAATTAATTATATGTTTGTGTATATCCTGAGGAAATTCCGAAATATGATTCGAATCTTTCAAAGATTTTGTTAACTTTTGTTCGGTGAAACTAATGGTCTTTTTTATCATATCATTGCAAAATACCGTGAATTTAATTTGACATACTAAAGATAAATTATCCAAAACGGGAGTTAGTCTTTGGTGTGTTTCAATAAATTTCGAAAGTTTATCATTAATTTCATCAATTTCTAATTCAGCAAGATGTTGGAGGTTGGAAAGTGTAGATTTTGACTTATTCCGACGAAGTGATTTGTAAAATGATATAGGATAATGTTTATTTTCTATGCAGTTGCGATAAAACCTTAATCGTTCTCGCTAAATTACAATTTTACATCTCAGATTTAGAAGACGGTTCAGAAGTCTTATAGTATCTTTCGGGAGCCTTCGTTTGAGAAAATTAAAACAATTAGTCCCTTTGGTAAATTTGAATAAGGCATTAAGTGCATGCTTTAAATTATATTTTAGACCAATAAAAAGCCAGCTAGCCAACAGCCAATAAAAAACTGCCTATATCTATTTTCCAGTTGATTTGATTCACCTATCTGGAATACTTAAACTAATGAAAAGAAGAGAAAAATAAACAAGGAGTGTACGCGAAGCCACAATTTATCTTTACTTATACATACAACGAAAAGAATAATGACACTGATACCTGTAGGATTGTAAATGAATAAATAAAATAATCTGTATTCTAACATACAGATTCAGGAAAATAGAATACAGAATTAGAATACAGATTATTTTATTTATTCATTTACACTCCTACAGGTATCAGTGTCATTATTCTTTTCGTTGTATGTATAAGTAAAGATAAATTGTGGCTTCGCGTACACTCCTTGTTTATTTTTCTCTTCTTTTCATTAGTTTAAGTATTCCAGATAGGTGAATCAAATCAACTGCTAGTTAGGGGTTACACTCCATGAGTTGTGGGTTGGTTATACCCCTACGGATAATGTGGCTAAATGAACTGAAACCCTGTGAAATCGTGGTCGATATGAGATTTCACTTTGTGACACTATGGGCGTTGAAACTCCTAAGCGGTAGTTTCTTTTGATCTCCTTGTTATTGCGTGTTTTCTATCCTCCTATAATAGTATTCTTCTTGTACAAATACAAAATTGAATCTTACATGTGAAGTAAGACTGCATAAACCATAATAAATTCATGCTCCAGAAAGTAGGAATATACAATTTTGACATTTCACAGCCTCATGGATAACTTACCCGATGCGAGAAGTTGTCAGATGCACTTATCATATGGCTTTTAAATCAAGTCTTATTGACAATAAGTCCTGTAGGTTACAAATGGTACAACTATATGTGTCAGCGATGTAGGTGTTTTGATAGCTGGTATTCGAAGAGTGTCACTCAAAAACATTTCTGAAGCTGCCTTTGACATGGTGGATATACAGGTGCTGACGGTGAACCTGTTTTTCTCAAGGAATATATTTAGAGGTCGACAGAACGCTACCCGCAACAGTCTGTATGGACGTGATAAAAAGAGGTGGCCTCCATGTTCAAATCATATATTGAAGATAATTTAAATGTTTTATTAAATTTCCTCTACTTTCAACTATTCTAATGAAATCACTTTTACAAATTTGTCTGCCTTGTGAGATATGCTGTTTGATTTTATTGTAGAAAAAGACCCTATTTAGACATTTAGAAAGCAGAAGGATTGAGCGAAGAAATATTTAGTTTTCAATTAAATCCTCATCTCTGGCTCTACTCTAGTATATATCCACAGCATTTTTATTACAATGCACAACAGTTTACCAATCAAGTGGCACTGATATGTTTGTTAACAATAATTAGTCAGTGTCAAAATGTCAATGGGCTGATAATCAACGAAGCAAATCCATACACATTTAAAAGGTAGACATGGTCAGAATAAATTAATTTTACAAGGATAGCACGTAAATTAAAGATGAAGTAGTCAAAATAAATAAAAATAAAATAAACAATTTAGACAATTATAATTTTTATAATTTTTAAAGGTTTATGGGGAGGGGGCGAAGTAGTCCTGTTTATGCATTCATGTAACGATGGCCACGGTAAGGAAAGTGGCTGTACAAATTTCTTTTGAACACACAGGTTTGGCTTTTTCAGGTGGATTCCTATTGCTTCAGCTGTCTGTAGCAGACGAACTCGTAGACCGAAATTAAGATTAGTAGGAATGCGATAAATAATTTTAAATGTAGTATTAACGTCAACCTTATGCTCACTATCTACAAGGTGTGCTATAATAGAGCTACGAATAGATCTTGTTTGTCCCTTGCTTAACCACTTTGGATGATGTTCGGAAATACGATGATGAACCTGCCGAATTGTAAGCCTGATGTAGCTAACTCCGCAGCTGCAGTCAAACTGGCAGAAACACAGAGAGGAGGCAAATTAATGTACTTTATCTTTATTTCTTTAAAATAGCATAGGGGTGGTAGAAAAGAGGCAACCTACCTCTGCACTTTTAACTGCGTTCTTCAGGCGCTGTGTTATTATATCGCTGATGCTGTCACTGAGGAACTGCAGTTTTGTGAACAGTGGTTTTTTTTGTAACTGTTGCCATATTGACAGCATTAGGTGCTGAATACATATATTTCTCAATGCACTTATCTGGATAACCATTCAGTCTAAATAATTCTCTAATATTCTTATGCTCCTCATTGAGACAGTAGTCTGAACAGATTAATCTAGCTCTATGAACCAGACATTTTACCAGGTTACGTTTATATTTCAAAGGTACAAAGATGTTCATAATTTGACAGAGTGCCTACTTCTACTCGACCATTATCACCCTAAATCTCTCCATCGATTATTAACACTGCGGTATGATTTCTAATTAACCAATCAACGCCATGTCAGTCCAAGGATTTTATACTATTATTGCATAGCGGTTGAAACCACATCTTAGTTTATGTACAATTGCATATTCTCTAACAGTGATGTTACTGATGCTGTCAGTTACGTCTCGTAAACCGTCAATGCCCAGCTCTTGCCACGCTGGGACTCACGCTGTTCCTTGAAGTTTCTCAGAAACGCTTAGTAATAACGGACGCAAAACCAAAACACCGATTGGCTACTCGAGAATTCTTTATTGTAACACCAACATATATCTAACTTTAAAATTAAGCTTTAACTAAGGTTTCTGACAGTTTTGGTCCGACTTCTTTTTGAACAGCGACCGATGAGACGATGACTGGTGTATTGATGTCTCCGCGAAAATTGGGGAAGTTGGGTTTGAGCAAACAACCAAGAATTGATCGTTCAATCTTCAACTACATTGACACTCCCCGTCAAAAAAGGGATCCATCCCATCTTTCCATTACGACCAATACACGTTGACTTGGATGCCATTGCGAGAACCTGGGTCACACGGACAGAGCTGAAATGGAAAACAAACAGAAAAGCCAACACACCACAAGCATACCCACAGCACAATCTCACACATCGATGACGACCTGTGCCTCCAGATATAAGTATCCTCTTGACATCTTGCATTACAATCTCCACTTGCTAGAATGACTCTTGCAGAATGCAACGTGACCATAGCACCACCTCATGATACTCCAGACACGTCCTCGTATCTACTCACTACCAATTACCACTGCAATCGCTTGTCACTCATTCTGCCTCAGTTCTAGTAACGGTGACGTACGCAAGCTTCAGCCATCTACACTCCCGCTCCCCGGCGTGTGGGATCACAGCTAATCATTATCTCCGTATGCATTTCATTCTCAGCAATAGCCTCCCAGGCGTATACGACCCATCTGCTGTCTCTAACATCAATCAATTCATTCACGAACGTAGAAGACTAGAAACAACTTCAGAAGTAATCACGAGGAAAATTTTAACAAAATTACGCAATAACAACAAGGTACGAAAACAACGAGTAAACACAATTAATCCAAAATCACAAATTGAGAAGACACACCACACGTATACACAAACAGTACAAAAAACCTCGCGGATCATGTCTTGGTGGAATTCCTTTGAAGAATCGCAGGACTTACACCAGTACGCCTGCAACCCTTCACAGGTTGACCATTGTAAGTTGTGGAATGTCCGGACACAAACAAGATTAAACAACAATTACAATAATTGGAACTCACACAACTATTTAACACAAACATATGTACAATCACTACATCAAATGTTGTGGATTCTGACACGACAAACTACCCTTGAAGAACTGTAGGACTTACAGCAGTACGCCTACATTCCTTCTCAGGATGATGATCCAAGTGGAAGTCGTCCGGACACAAACAGAATTACCAACAGCTACATGACAGATGACACCAATTCAGTATACACAATATGAACATATGTAAAAAATCACACACCAAGCACATTGGACTGCTCATTGATGCGCTCACATTTGAAGAATTGTAGGACTTACAGCAGTACGCCTACAACCCTTCTCAGGTTGACGCTCTAGGTTGGAAAATCGTCGCAGAGTTCATTTGCTGACTTCCTTCTATGAGCTAAATCCTCAAATCTCAACGGCAACACGCCCATGTCATTGTATCGTAGAATATAGATGACGAACAAACACACGACACGTCCAGTTTGGCCGATGTAGTGTTTTTCGCAGTTGTTACAGTTTATTTTGTAGATGATGTTGGTTTTGTCTTCTTTCGCTGTTGAGTCTTTTGGTTGACATAGAATTGAGTGCAGCGACTTTGTTGGTTTGTGTACGACGTCAATTCCTAAAGGTTTGAAGAGTCTTGTAGGGATTTCTGAGATATCTTTTATATATGGTAAGGCAATTTTCTTCGTGTTTCCTTGGTGGTTTTTGCTTTGGTAGGTTGGCTTGGGGGTATATGTCTCTTGATGAAATTCCGTGGATATCCGTTCTTTTGGAAGACGTCCATGAGATACTTTTCTTCAATTTTCCTTAAGGTGGGAGTGCTGCAGTGAGTCCTTGCTCTCTTGAATAGTGTTTGTATGCAATTCCTTTTGTGTGTTATTGGGTTGTTGCTGTTGTAATTCAGTATTTGGTCTGTGTGAGTTGATTTCCTATAAACTTGAGTTTCTAATTCTCCTGTAGTTGTTCGCCTGACTAAGACGTCCAAAAATGGTATTTTGTTCTCGGATTCCTCTTCTCTTGTGAATTTGATGTCGTTGAAGACGTTGTTTATTAAGTTGTGAGTTTTATCTAACTCGTTTCTTTTGATTATTACAAATGTGTCGTCGACGTAACATATCCAAATCTTGGGTTTGATCTTTGATAGAATTATATTTTCGAGTCTTTGCATCACTGCTTCTGCAATCAAACCTGATATTGGCGATCCCATGGGTGTTCCTTTGACTTGTTCATATATTTGGCCGTTGAATTGGAAGTATGTTGTTAGGCATAGATTTATGCATTCCATCCAGCTTGTGTGTTGCATTTTTGATTGTTGTGGCAGTTGTTCGTCGTTGCTAAGTAATTGCTTCATGGTTTCTTTTGCTAGGTTTTGTCCGATGGATGTATATAATGCTGTCACGTCGAATGATACCATTATTTCTTGTTCATCTATTTGGATGCCTCTGATTTTCTCTAGGAATTGGATAGCAGAGTTGATGGAGTGATCGCAAGATTCCGTTAGGTGTTTTAGTTTTCTGTATAATTCTTTGGATAAATTATATGTTGGAGTTCCTGGGAGTGATACAATTGGTCGTAATGGGATATTTGCCTTGTGTATTTTTGGTCTGCCGTAGAATCGGGGTAGGACTGGTCCATTGGATTTCATTCGCCATTGGTCTTGTTTTGTGATCTGTCCAGTTTTGGTGAGCTTGTTTAAGGTCCTTTGGATGCGGTTATCCAATGTTTGTATGGGATTTGTTGGGAGTTGTTGATATACATCTTCATCTTTGAGTAGTTCTTCAGCTTTCTTGGTATATTCTTCTCTGTCCATGACTACTGTTGTTCTTCCTTTGTCGGCTGGTAAAATGACGATGTCCTTCCTATTTTTCAGCTTTTTGAGGGCCTTTAGTTCTTGAGCGTTGAGTTGTGTGTGTTGTCTTTTCTGTTTGACCATTGGTACAATTGTTTGGCGTATCTCTTCCTGTGTTTCCTCGTTCAAGTTTGATGATTTGAGTAATGATTCAAAGGCAGAGAAGAAATCAGTTTTTGAAGCATCTCCGGTGTTATAGTTTAATCCTTTTTGTGGTAGTTGTTGTTCCATTTTTGATAGTGGTTGTTTTGATAGGTTGACTACGCAGTCTATGGGCGTATTGTCTGGTTGTTGTTTTCTAATCTTGGCTAGTTTGGTTTTGAGGAATCTTCGTCTTTGTTCTCACACACAACTTAACGCTCAAGAACTAAAGGCCCTCAAAAAGCTGAAAAATAGGAAGGACATCGTCATTTTACCAGCCGACAAAGGAAGAACAACAGTAGTCATGGACAGAGAAGAATATACCAAGAAAGCTGAAGAACTACTCAAAGATGAAGATGTATATCAACAACTCCCAACAAATCCCATACAAACATTGGATAACCGCATCCAAAGGACCTTAAACAAGCTCACCAAAACTGGACAGATCACAAAACAAGACCAATGGCGAATGAAATCCAATGGACCAGTCCTACCCCGATTCTACGGCAGACCAAAAATACACAAGGCAAATATCCCATTACGACCAATTGTATCACTCCCAGGAACTCCAACATATAATTTATCCAAAGAATTATACAGAAAACTAAAACACCTAACGGAATCTTGCGATCACTCCATCAACTCTGCTATCCAATTCCTAGAGAAAATCAGAGGCATCCAAATAGATGAACAAGAAATAATGGTATCATTCGACGTGACAGCATTATATACATCCATCGGACAAAACCTAGCAAAAGAAACCATGAAGCAATTACTTAGCAACGACGAACAACTGCCACAACAATCAAAAATGCAACACACAAGCTGGATGGAATGCATAAATCTATGCCTAACAACATACTTCCAATTCAACGGCCAAATATATGAACAAGTCAAAGGAACACCCATGGGATCGCCAATATCAGGTTTGATTGCAGAAGCAGTGATGCAAAGACTCGAAAATATAATTCTATCAAAGATCAAACCCAAGATTTGGATATGTTACGTCGACGACACATTTGTAATAATCAAAAGAAACGAGTTAGATAAAACTCACAACTTAATAAACAACGTCTTCAACGACATCAAATTCACAAGAGAAGAGGAATCCGAGAACAAAATACCATTTTTGGACGTCTTAGTCAGGCGAACAACTACAGGAGAATTAGAAACTCAAGTTTATAGGAAATCAACTCACACAGACCAAATACTGAATTACAACAGCAACAACCCAATAACACACAAAAGGAATTGCATACAAACACTATTCAAGAGAGCAAGGACTCACTGCAGCACCTTAAGGAAAATTGAAGAAAAGTATCTCATGGACGTCTTCCAAAAGAACGGATATCCACGGAATTTCATCAAGAGACATATACCCCCAAGCCAACCTACCAAAGCAAAAACCACCAAGGAAAGCACGAAGAAAATTGCCTTACCATATATAAAAGATATCTCAGAAATCCCTACAAGACTCTTCAAACCTTTAGGAATTGACGTCGTACACAAACCAACAAAGTCGCTGCACTCAATTCTATGTCAACCAAAAGACTCAACAGCGAAAGAAGACAAAACCAACATCATCTACAAAATAAACTGTAACAACTGCGAAAAACACTACATCGGCCAAACTGGACGTCCCCTTCGTCTTCGTATCCACGAACATAAGCTAGCCGTCAGAAGACATGATATCCACTCCCTCATTTCACTACACACAGAAAACTACGGACATCAATTCGACTGAGACAACGTTCAAATATTAGACAAAGGAAATAACAAGAATGCTAGAGAATTTTTAGAAGCTTGGCATTCCAGTGAATCATCAATCAATAGACACATCGAGATAGACAAAAGTTATCAACCAATAAGAAAGAAACTTCATACACAAAGGGTCAAAGTTCAAGTCAAAGAAACAACCGGTTCCAATACAAGTAACCTAGAAGGTGTGAAAACACACACAAACAACCAATCACGTCCAAGGTCACCAGGAGAGATGATTAATAAACTCGTGGAGAAATCTAAAAGTTCACTTCAAATTGAAGTATGCGCTGAAGATGTCACCCAGTAAGGTGATGAAAGCTTCGCAAACTAACCATCCAGCTGAGAGAACAAAACCACATCAAAATCATCCACCTGAACTAGAAATCTTCTCTATCATATCTACTCCTTTTTTTTCTCTCTCGTCTCACATGACTTTGCTCTTTCTAATGAGAGCAACTTCGTCATGTACGCTCTTGATCTGACCGTCTCACTTCGTGTCATGTTACAGTGTTACTGGAGCAAACTTAACTGGTTCCTGTCTGTAGTCTAAGGTACGTGGTCGTGCGTTAAATCCCTCTAAATGTCAGGCAGTTAACTTTCCCCTCACTCATAAGCGTGAACTGCAAGAACTGTGTCGTTCACAAGATGTTTGTATCAAAGAGGGCACTGAAACAGAAACTAAGTCTGACAGAAAATACCTTGGAGTAAATCTATCCTCTGGTCTTTCTTGGTCATTCTATATCTTGTCGATTTCTAAGAAAACCTTCAGTCTAGCTTACCATGTTATGTATTGAAGACAGTCAGGAATCATTCAACCTCTCTTTTTACAATTTGTTAACTCTTGAATTGGTCTTTACTGCTGCCCCTTATTCTTTCCTGAATTACTCAAAAACGACTATGTCGTATTGTGCGAGGTAACAAGGTTGTTAGTAGGGCAAGTGGTGTACCATTTAGTCAACTCGTTAATGCATTAGTTACAAGACATCTAAACTCATGTGAGAAATGGTCTAAATCTATACTGTCTAACCCTCAACATCCCCTCTATTCTCAGCTCTTCCCTTTAATTTCATCTGATGGAACCAGAAGTCGGAATAAAAGATTATGTGATCGTTTTTGGAATTACGTTATTCCAAAAATTGTTGTCGTTTTCATTGTCAGCAGTTCACAGCCTATTGAGTTTACGCAAGTGGAATGCTCATTTCCCACTTTCCTGAGGAGACATCAACTAGGATTCTAGGAAAGTAGTACGTCAGTATGCGAATTTCATGAATCTGTAGACTGCATTCCATTCACTTATTACTGAAACTAAACTATGAAGGAACTGATATTTCAAAGAAGGATGTAGTACAAGGCTCATTTCTACAACTGTCGTCCTTATTTTAGTTCAATTTCATCATAAATGTATTAACCGAATTGTCTGTTACTCACTTTAGGCCCTTACCAGGGAACAGTCTTGTCAACTTAGTGTATGCTGATGGTATTGTCCACTTAGGCTGCGATAAGTGACCATTGAAACTGGAAGATATGAAAAGACTACTGGTTTTTGATCGTAGTGTCTGTACCCTTTCTTCTGTGTTAAGTAGTCTAATATGGTGAGTAATATTGGGGTTAAGCTTAGTGTTAAGTAGAAATGTGATTCCAAACGTTGTTAATGACACAGATGCATTCACTGTGTGTAATCTCACATATCTGAGCAACCCTTATATTTTTTCCATATGACTGCTTGTTTTTCATCACATTTATGCTCATTATAGTGACATTTAATTTCTTTTTTCTTCTACCTTTGTGTGCTACATGTAATGTGCTAACTTAAGCGGGTGCACTTGTGTGCAAGCTTCTATGTTGAAAGTCAGTCTGTCAGAATGATCTATAGTCCAGGTATAATGAAATGCTAAAACGTGGATAAAAATAAGCAAAATGTCAACAAATGGTAATCGTATTTTTTCATTTAGTTCTTGTCTAACTGAAAAAAGTGATCTTACAATAATTTCTCCTCTTACCCGAGATAACTCTCACACTCTGTCCCGTTATATCTCATTAGTTAGTTAATTTTATCGTGTAGCCCAAATGCGAAATTGAAACACATCTGATGAAATATGTTTTGCTTATTACCAACTAAATATAATATTTTTCAAGTGTGGAACGTCACAAATCGAACTGCTACACTTCTGTGCTCATTTCCATGTTAAAACTCAGTCAGTCAGCTTTGTCACTGCAGATGCGTAGTGTCACAACTACCTAGTGTTAATTAGCTTAAACAATTATTCATGCCGTTTCCTAAGTACTCTATGCATTTCCCGATTCCTTAAACTGTCCAGATAAAGTGCACCGAAGAGGAAAACATAAACCAAAAGTCAGTAACACGGACGTAAGAAATAGTGTGAATAGAAGTGAATGAGATGAGTGACCTTCTATCCCTGTAGTACGCTTAACTAAAATACTCATGTATATGAATGAGGCAAAAAGTTGTGTGACTGACTTGATATGATCATGAGCAATAGTTTGTGCTCAAAACGCCACCAAGTAATATTGCTGTACAACACTGTGTGATTTATCAAAATAAAATCGTATCCATAATGGAGTTATACTCTACCACAGTGCCCAAATTTTATACTTATGTCAAAAATACTTATCTTATGTGTCTCCTAATTGTTTCATTTTTGTCTTCCTCATTGCAGGTTGTCAGTCTCCGTAGACATTCTACCAGATGTCGTCATGCATAGTGTCTGCAAGCAGTCTTTCAATACATCTACCTCCCGCAAAGTTATTGTTACGATGCCTTTAAATCATTTACACTTGGCCGTAATACAATTAGTGTGCTAATATTACTGATGCAATGACATGCAAGACTTGTACATGTTACTGTGAAGTTAGCTTGTAATAACATTCCCTCCATAGTAAATAGAATGCTTGTGATAACAATTCGTCATTATCTTTTCATTGTGTTGATAGTTGCGTATATATTAGAAAAAAGCTAACCTTGTCGTATCAGTTCTCTAAATTACAATCACTAAGTGCCCATACCTCTGCTGAATACCAAGTGCTACTCGTGGCCCATGAAATACTTATTACTGCATTCGGAAATAACAGTCAAACTATTATTACATGGAGTAGTGAGACAGAAGGCGTATGAAATTTAGATATTAGTGTGTATCTGAAGTTAACGACACAATATATATGTGGATTTTTCATTTCCAAACTAGAGAATTTTATAGGGTAATGTAGGAGTGAGCGCAATGAGTTAATAATGTATTCTTTACTGCATACATCTTGTATGAGTGAAATGCTTCTATTCAATTTTCGGCGAAGCTTCAATATCACCCTGCAGGGTTTCTTCAATGCACTCTCATAGGGAATAATACTTGGTACTGAGGAATCCAGCCAAAAGCATCTGTGACACAGTCGAATGACTTTTTCAACTAAAAGCTGCAATACTGATATTAAGTGTGATTTACCTGTAAACTGAGGGACTCTAGTGTAACACAGCACCATATCCCAGCAGGGTATTCTTTGTGTTTTACAGGTACAAGTAGAATTCATGGACTGAGCATTTGTTAAATATGGAGGCGACCCATTGAGTCACTTAGACGAAAGGCTGGAGAAATGCGATACCTTACACACGCACTTTCAGATGTAGGCATGTGTCACTTCACATGAACTCTGGACCATATCGAGTAGGCATTCCTTTAAATTAATTATTGTTTGTATATGTGATGACTTGGTGCGTTTCCTAGTTTGCCTATAATTACGGAATGTACATTATATTAGGGAACACAAATGGATTTTGTGAAAACCAGTGGTGTTCCTTCTCTAGTCTTAATTGATGTCACATTGATTGACACGATTAAAGGAATAGATTGTAACGTGGTGTTTTCTGTAGCTGCGAAACGTAATTACCTAGTTTCGAATTGACATCATGCGTCTAATCCTATTAACCTATGTATATATTTCTACCTTCACAAAACCTAAAAGTCAGGAGCAGACTCTCTTTGACAGATCTAGTTTTACTTTGTGACTAATTGGTGAGTCACCTGGTGTTGTGGTAGTAAAAAACAACTCCAAACCTTAGTATTTTCTAGAAATGAACATATTTACTTACTTTGGCGACAATTTAATCTTAGGGATATTAACCTTTACTTAGTAATTTGGATCCGAAAGTAAACGCCATGTTACTAAGTTATTCAAAAGACAGAATGATGAGTAAAACAGTACTCGGATACTTATTCTAACGAAACCGAATAATGTTAATCGTTTAGCTTACCAATATGCCGCTTACTTTCAGTCTTAATTCAAAGACAAATTTAGTTACTCACTAAATTAATAGTTCCAGAAGACTGCTCTACTCCTGTCTTCGAAATACTTTACCCGATCGTGTTTTACTTCAAAATATGTGTATACTGGCCAGCTGATGTTGCTTATCCAGTTACACTGTTTTTCAGTTACAATGTCCCATCTATTTCCTATCAAACAGAACATCCCTTAAACCATCAACGAGTTACCATCATTTCTAAATAAATAACCTTAACTATTCATATGTAAACAATTCTGTAAACTTTATCACTTACGTGATGTTTCAACTTTGGATTAATCAGTTTTCCCTTACAAGAGCACATGTTTCAATTTTAACGGATATTTCTAACCTTTGACTACTGAATTAGTACGTTTCGTTATATACCATCCATACGAAATATAGGTACTGATAATGATTACTGCTAACAGATTTATCACGAGAACGAGAATGTACTCCATATTGACGACAATATACCTCAGCGGCGGACATATCTTCTAAACGCACTACTCAATACCACACGTGACCCTAATCTCCCTAACTCTGTAACTCACAAAATTCTATAAAGTTAGTAGTGACTATTAACAAGTAGAATGTCTATTTGAGGTATAGAGAATACATTTATTAGTGATTCGACACAAAATACAAAATCAACGGTACTGGAAACCACGAAAACAAGGGTTCACAGGATGTATACATGAATATAACTACCAATATAATATTAACGAGATAGCACAGTAAGAATTAATGAAAGTTTATATCGATGTGCGATTACATCAGTCACTATTTCTGACACAAGTGAATATTTAGACGAAGTAATAAGAAGACGTAATTTGTCTGAGTCGTGTAGTGTTGTATTTGTGCAACACATTTTGGGCAATCTGGTCACGCATGAACTTGTTATAGGAATACATATGAGATTAATACAGTTAAAAGTCTAGAAAATAAATTTAGGTGGAATTAAAACCACATATTGGAGGGCAAAATAACAATGAAGATCACTAAACAAATTATCAGAGGTACTAGTACATCTACCCTGACTAGTATCAAAATGAAGTTTAACAAAGAAGGTTTCGTGTGATGACGAATAGTCTTGGAATTCACAAAAGTGGTTTAAACTTCCTAATCACACTTCGGCTTCCACAAACTTTAGGATGCAATCCAAACACGTTTTACAGATAGGTTTAAAAAATGTGCAAACGTCAGTTTTATGTCCTGTCCCTATAATATGTTTCGAAATAGAGGAGCTGGGACCCCATTTATGACTTCTGAAGATTCTAATGCTTCTGGAGGCGTCGGCGACACAGTGGTTAGGACTCTCGCTGACCATGCACATGGTCCGAGGTTCGATTCCCTGCCGACGCACACACGATATCTATGGTCGGCCTGCAAAATTTGGGCTACCGATATCACATGCTGAAAATTCCATACTTGTACCAAAACTATGGTGTGTAATCAAGCTGTAATCAAAATAAAAAAAATAATAAAAATAATAAAAAAAATTTAGGAATATGATGCGTAGCCCTTACTTGCAGAAATCGATGAGCCTTCCCTAAATGGATACAGCAATTACTTCTAAACCTTACGTCCATAGCTTTAAGAGATGTCAGACACTACTTCTACGTGGTTTTAAAATAATTTTGTGAATTAACTCCGAACAAGCGCGAATAATGTGGCGTCAGGACAATAACAAAAATCGGAAGTTTATGAAACCAAACTCACTGATAGGACAGAATGGCACACACGTCAGATGTCTTTACGTACCTGATCACGAGGATGGTATTGAAATCCAACAAGTTACTAAAATGTTGCAGTGTGCATTTAACTCATTTAAAAATTTTGGCAGAAAACGCTGAATGTTGTAAGTGATCGTAAAACATATTACAGTTTCTTCCCATTTGTTAACACTAATTTTCGCTTGTATTTATGCATTCCATTGACTTTCAGCTATCAAAACACCACACAAAAGTGCGGAAGGATGCAAAATTTGATATCAACGATATTCTTCGGTTCCTGCAGCAGTAATAGGTGCTGCACAAATGCTGATAGGGAAATTTGAGACCGAGTACAAGTTTCCACCAATCTACAAAGAAATTTATCAAATGACAGTCGTTGAAATGTACGCGAAGCTTACTCGGCATGCCAAAAATCACCGCGTGAACCATGTATTTAAGCGTCCTGTCACACAAGAAATAGGTAAATGCTCACGAACAATATCGAACAATAATTTTCATATAAATTCATCCAACAAGAGCAAAATAAGCACCGAAATCGCGCCTACTGCGTTTGTTGGACGACTAGGGCAGACTGTAGACGGCCTATAATAGAACAACACAGACAGTATGAGAAATCAAGCACACGGGGTGAGGTGAGAAGCAGAACGCGACAGGGAAGTTAAAAAGATGTATATATTTACAACAAAGAGCTAGGCCTTCAGTATTCAGCAGCCACCAGTTTTTGAATTTGCGCCTCCTCTTGAGTTCGAATTACTACACGACCCCCTCGGTTCCAAAAAGCTGTCCCCAGCGACTTCAGTGGTTCGGTCTCTGATATGTATCCACATATATATTTATGTGTGTGTGTATGTTGGTCTCTCTTTCTGTTTGCTCGGTTAGTCTGTGACCACTTCACTTGTATGAACTTGTCTCCTTTAATAATGTGTATTCTCCTTATATTATATTATATATAATATGAGTGTTTGTTGACAGTCCGTTGCTTGGTGACATATATCCATATATGTTTGTTGGCATGTCTGCTATATTCGCTATGTATAATTGGATCGACACTCCATTATAATTAGCCATTCATGTTAAGACTGTCTAATGATTTTTCCCACGCTTTGTCTGAATTATTTATATATATTCGCATTCACAATTTGTGTGAACTACTTTACAACTACTTGACTTGCTTACCACTTTGGTGTGAGACCATTTATTTTCGTCTCCTTGTGTTTGGACAATAGAAGAATCATCGCAAACCTAGTGGTCTTCTGATTTCCGCCTTCTCGCGTCAGGACTATTAGTTTCTCGACCAGTCCATAACAATAATTCAGCGACGAGTACATAACAATTTGGCGACGGGGAAACTAGTACATAACAATTTGGCGACGGGGAAAACTAGAACATAACAATTTGGCGACGGGGAAACTAGTACATAACAATTTGGCGACGGGGAAACTAGAACATAACAATTTGGCGACGGGGAAAACTAGAACATAATAATTTGGCGACGGGGAAACTAGTACATAAAAATTTGGCGACGGGGAAACTAGAACATAACAATTTGGCGACGGGGAAAACTACTATTAACCACACAGCAGCAGCAACATAACAATTTACTATGGATCCTTCTAAATTGGAATTATTGTTTGAACGACAAATGAAATTAATGGAAATGTTCGTCAACCAACAGACTGGTCCAGCTTCACCTTCAAGCAATCCCAATCATACCATGCTACCATCTGTCGACGGCATTGTGAACAGTATTTCACAGTTCAATTATGACCCAGAGGCTAATGTCACTTTTGACACATGGTATCAACGTTATGAGGATTTATTCACTGTTGATCTCGCCTCACAAGACGATGCCTGGAAGGTGCGAGTTTTGCTACGTAAATTGGGTCCGGCAGAATATGAACGGTACTGCAACCTAATTTTACCCCAGAAACCACGTGACAATTGTTTCGATGATACAATAAAGTTGCTGCGTGAACATTTCGGAGACCACTCCTCATTATTCAGTATACGTTATCGTTGCCTCAAGCTGGCAATGAATGAAAATGATGATTTTCTTACTCACGTTGGCACAGTCAACCGAGAATGTGAGAGATTTCGACTCAGGTCCTTAACAGATGATCAGTTCAAAGCCTTGATTCTCATATGCAGTCTCCAATCTCCTCGTTTCACAGATATCCGAACTCGACTGCTCAATAAGCTAGAACAAAATCCCAAGTTAACATTACATGACATAGCTGATGAATATCAACGGCTGATTAATCTGCAGAGAGACACACACTTGGTCGAATCAACACCTCCGAGAAGCTCTGATATTCGTGCATTACGCAAGAGCAAAAATCTCTCATCAGCTAGTCCTGACCCACCTTCTCTTAATGTCCCACGGAAATCTACTGATACTCGTCCAACTTCTCAAAATACTGCAAAGAAGACCCCACCATCACCATGCTGGCATTGTGGCGCGTGGCACTTTGTAAAGTCTTGCCCATACAAAAATCATCGTTGCAGCAAGTGCAACATCGTCGGTCATAAAAATGGTTTTTGTCAGCCACGCAAACCCAGATGTCAAAATCCAGCAAAAGCTCGACAAACTGTTGGTCCTAAATCTCCAAAAAGATCATTGAGTTTACGCGCAACCTGTCAAGTCACAACACCAGCTATGCGGAAATATCTTGACCTTCAGATGAATGGTCATGATGCACGTCTGCAGCTAGATACTGCCTCTGATATTACTGTTATATCAGAGAAACTTTGGAATGATATTGGCAGACCACCTATCACCAACACTTCCCAGTCTCTTCTCAGCGCCTGTGGTGGGCGGCTCAAACTAATTGGTGAACTCAAATGTTCTGTTTCCTTCCGCACTACCAAATTCACAGGAATTTGTTACGTCACGAAGAATGATTTAAATGTTTTGGGACTTGATTGGTTCGATCGGTTGCATCTGGCTGATGTCCCACTAAATTCTCTATGCAATGCAGTAAAGAAGCATAAAATGTCAGACAATTCCGGACGAAGCCACAAACCCAACAGACAGACGAAACGGCAGACGTCAACAACAAGCCCAAAGGTTCCAGATAAACCCCCAGGTAAACATCCTGCTAATCATCCATCTTCTCAAAAGGGGAGGTGATATGTATCCACATATATATTTATGTGTGTGTGTATGTTGGTCTCTCTTTCTGTTTGCTCGGTTAGTCTGTGACCACTTCACTTGTATGAACTTGTCTCCTTTAATAATGTGTATTCTCCTTATATTATATTATATATAATATGAGTGTTTGTTGACAGTCCGTTGCTTGGTGACATATATCCATATATGTTTGTTGGCATGTCTGCTATATTCGCTATGTATAATTGGATCGACACTCCATTATAATTAGCCATTCATGTTAAGACTGTCTAATGATTTTTCCCACGCTTTGTCTGAATTATTTATATATATTCGCATTCACAATTTGTGTGAACTACTTTACAACTACTTGACTTGCTTACCACTTTGGTGTGAGACCATTTATTTTCGTCTCCTTGTGTTTGGACAATAGAAGAATCATCGCAAACCTAGTGGTCTTCTGATTTCCGCCTTCTCGCGTCAGGACTATTAGTTTCTCGACCAGTCCATAACAATAATTCAGCGACGAGTACATAACAATTTGGCGACGGGGAAACTAGTACATAACAATTTGGCGACGGGGAAAACTAGAACATAACAATTTGGCGACGGGGAAACTAGAACATAACAGTCTCCCCGCCTCGAAATCGTCCCTACAAGAGAAGAAGACACATGGTTATTTTGGTTATCGAGATAAGGCAGTGTTCTCCTCGTTGCCTGTCTGCTTGGTCTACACGGTTTCAGACGGTTGAAGTGCACTATCATTTTCTGAGGGTTGTTGTTGTCTTCTTGGATTTCCTAGGTATTTTCAGTTACTCTACGGTACACCAGGTATGGGCCTGCCCGTTGTGCTTGAGCTTTGCGTCGACTCCAGTTGTCAGTCGCTGGTTGACTTAGCCACACCTTATCACCTATTTTGAATGGTGTTCCCCACTGCTTTCTATCGTAGTAACGTTTCTGTCGTTCTTGTGCTCTCTGGAGTTCTTCGCGTGCATAGCTATGATACCTGGCGACGTCTCCTCGCAACCTTATTACCATTTCCGATGTAGTTAGCGGATCATCCCACCGGGGCATAACCAATGTATCACTAGGCAGGCGTAACTCGCGGCCAGTCCATAACAGGTGTGGTGTCTTTCCCGTAGACATGTGCGTGCTTCCTCGGTAGGCCAACAAGCATCTTGGTAACATGGTGACCCAGGCTGATTCAGCCTCCCTCTCTAAGAATAGGCGTAGTAATGATTTTAGGGTTCGATTGGTACGCTCTACTAGCCCATTGCCTTCGGGGTGGTACGCGGTGGTTCTTGACTTTTTAATTCCAAATAGATGGCACAATTCTCTAACCACGATACTTTCGAAGTTGGTTCCTTGGTCAGAGTGCAATCGCTCTGGTGCGCCCCAACGGGCAATCCAACAGTCAAATATAGCTTTGGCTACAGTAGGGGCATCAATTCGCTGAAGTGGTACAGCTTCACACCATTTCGTAAAATAATCAACCATAACCAAGATATACTTATTTCCACGTGTGGTTTCACGTAAAGGTCCGATGATGTCGACGCCAATTATTTCGTTAGGATATCCAGCCTTCATATTAGTAAGTGGCGCCCGGGGTTTCCTCTGTGGATTCTTCACTTTACCACATGTTGCACACCCTTGGACAAAGTCCCGGAAGTCGCGCCGTTGGCGAGGCCACCAGTAGCGTTGGGTAACTGCTTGCAACATTTTATTAATTCCAGCGTGTCCCAAATCATAATGTATAGTCTCCAGAATTGCTGTTACAAACGACTGAGGGTGTCAATCACGTCTAATAAACCGTTACTGCCCAGCTCTCGCTACGCTCGGGCCCACGCTGTTCTTCGAAGATTTCGGAAACGCTTAGTTATAACGGACGAAAAAACCAAAACACCGATCTGCCGCTTGAGATTTGTTTATTGTTACACCAACATATAAAAGGAATAAGCGAACTAAGTAAACTAAGGTCTGTAAAAAAATATTACAATAATAAATCATAAGATTACTTCTGACGATGTTTCACTCTTCTTTCTGAACAGCGACCGATGAGACGATGACTGTCGTATTGATGCCTCCGCGAAAATTGGGGAAGTTGATTTTAAGCAAACAACCATGAATTGATCGTTCAATCTTCAACTCCATTGACACTCCCCGGCAAAAAAGGGATCCAACTCTTTTTTTCTTCACGACCAATACACGTTGACTTGGATGCCATTGCGAGAACCTGGGTCACACGGACAGAGCTGAAATGGAAAACAAACAGAAAAGCCAACACACCACAAGCATACCCACAGCACAATCTCACACATCGCTGACGACCTGCGCCTCCAGACAGAGACCTCCTCTTGACATCTTCCAACACAATCGCCACTTACTAGAATGACTCTTGCAGAATGCAACGTGACCATAGCAGCACCTCATGATAATCTCCAAGCATCCTCTTTTCTATTCACTATCAATTATCACTGAAATCGCTTGTCACTCATTCTGCCTCAGTTCTAGTAGCGGTGACGCATGCGAGCCTCAGTCGTTTACACTCATTCTCCCCGGCGTGTCGGACCGCAGCTAACAATTATCTCCGTGTGCATTTCATTCTCAGCAATAGCCTCCCCGGCGTATACGACCCATCTGCTGTCTTTAACATCAATCAATTCATTCATGGATGTAGAAGACTCGAAACAACTTCAGAAGTAATCACGACGAAAATTTTAACAAAATTACGCAATAACAACACGATACGAAAACAACAAGTAAACACAATGAATCCAAAAAACACCAATTGATATGACACACCACACGTATATACAAATTGTACAAACAACCTCGCGGATCATGTCTTGGTGGAATTCCTTTGAAGAATTGCAGGACTTACACCAGTACGCCTGCAACCCTTCTCAGGTTGACGATTGTAATTTGTGGAATGTACGGACACAAACAAGATTAACCAACAATTACATCAATTGGAACTCACACAATTATTTAACACAAACATATGTACAATCAACACATCAAATGTTGTGGATTCTGACACGACAAACTACCCTTGAAGAACCGTAGGACTTACAGCAGTACGCCTACATTCCTTCTCAGGTTGATGATCCAAGTGGAAGTCGTCCGGACACAAACAGAATTACCAACAGCTAGATGACAGATGATATCAATTCAGTATATACAATATGAACATATGTACAAGATCATACACCAAGCACATTGGACTGCTCATTGATGCGCTACCCTTTGAAGAACTGTAGGACTTACACCAGTACGCCTACAACCCTTCTCAGGTTGACGCCCTAGGTTGGAAAATCGTCGCAGAGTTCATTTGCTGACTTCCTTCTATGAGCTAAATCCTCAAATCTGAACGGCAACACGCCCATGTCATTGTATCGTAGAATATAGATGACCAACAAACACACGACATATCTCATCAACCAAGTGTAGAAACAGAGTAATTTACACCAAAGATAATAACATTCAAATAGTAACTTGAAACTAGAAATGCCTTTATTCGTGCAAGTCAATTTAACAAAAACTCTCTCCTTTACACTTGGCTTATCCACACTAAACTGACCATTGATATTCGTCCTTTCAAACGAACTGATACTACCATAGTCATTGCACAAGATACTTGAGTTGATGGGTGTCTGTTTCATTGTGGATGACAGCACCAACGATGACTGAGTGACACAAGGTGATGAACTTAGTGGTGGATCAGAAGCTGTTCTTGTTCGGCTCTCAGATAGTTGTCCAACTGCAAGATTACCACCACTGCTGTCTTTCACTACTAGTTCGGGTTTAGCACTATCATCTGATGATAGGTGGGCTACACGCTGATCAATTACACTGACTGTCTCACAAGTATGCACACCTTTCGGAACTGCATCTGCGTTCAATTCTACTTCACGTTGTAGTTGTACAGAACCTTTATTTAACTTAGCAGTAGTAGGCATATCCCTCATCTCATAATGATCAACCAAAGACAACTGTGAAGTATCATGATCATCACCACAATTATTCAATTTACCGTCAACTTCATCATTTTCAAACTCTTTAATAACAGAAGTAGACAATTTTGGTTCCTCCTCGCAAATCATAAAAGGTTTTATAACTTCACTCTGACTAGTAATACCTTGTAAACTTGTAGGGTCAGAACTGCACTCTGAAGCAGTAACTCTATTCTGTGACACTCTATTCAACAACGGCTTACCAGTTGCAACTACAGACTTCTTCACCACACCGTTATCGTCACACAATTCGGAGTCAGGCCTGGAGTTTACATTTAGCTTATCACTGAACTTGCTCACTGGTTCACAGTTCACCTTTGTATGCACCTCTTGCACACGTGTAAAACAAAACCGTGTTTGTCTTGCATCTTGTAACCTATCAGTTGAGGATGTACTACGAAACCTGTTACACTCACTAGGTCTATATGCATTACTAGACATCATGGAGTCTTCTCGATATCCACCTCTCTGAGGCTTATTCGTCATCAATGAGTGCGTTTTACCCTCAGACTGCTCTATTCTAGGGGTGAGATCTAACAGACTGGAAAACTTGCTCATAGATTGATTGACACTAGTATTTACCAGTTTCAGGATATCATCAAACTTTGGCTCGATACCCTCATCCTCCATACGGGAGCTTATCTTCACCCACTTCCTTTGCAGTCGAGTAGGTAGACGTCTTGCTATTACTTCTAGTATAAAACTCGAGTTGAGGTCACTCATTCGATTCATCGAAATCATTCCATTCTTGTAAATTAGCAAATTATCTAAAAACTCAGTGAGTGCCTGGGAGTCATCCTGTAATTGACCACCATTACCCTTAACAGCCTCGAATAATTTCCCTGCAATCATCGAAGGTCTTCCAAACCTTTGACGTAATATGCTCATAGCCTCGTAGTAGCCCTCATTTGGCTTCATAAACTTACAGCACTGTATAGCTCTTGCAGCATCTCCAGTGCAATATCTCATCAAATACATTAACTTCAATTCATCATTTAATAAAAAACCACTCAACATGATCTCAAACTCCTTTACAAATTGTAAATAATCGGCCGGGTTTCCATCAAAACACCGTGGTTCAAATTTAGGGAGTTTGATGTTCCTATTTTCCCTGAACGGCGAAACAGTAACATCAACCATGTCATGCTTAACATCAGACACATCGTTACAATTAACAGACAAGTCACCATGACTTACTTTCCTGTTTGCATCCAAGACACTCTGTCCCTTCTTTGACCCAGGCATTGTTGAACTTGACCCAATTCCAAAAACGTTCCAGATATTGCTTGTTCAAAGAGGACTTGACCGGCACCAGGAAAAATGAACGGCGACTATCCAAACTTTCACCAACTGTTTGAATCCGCCAGATCTGTTTCTATCGTCAGAAACTGTCAATCACGTCTCATAAACCGTTAATGCTCAGCTCTCGCTACGCTCGGGCCCACGCTGTTCTTCGAAGATTTCGGAAACGCTTAGTTATAACGGACGAAAAAACCAAAACACCGATCTGCCGCTTTAGATTTGTTTATTGTTACACCAACATATAAAAGGAATAAGCGAACTAAGTAAACTAAGGTCTGTAAACAAATATTACAATAATAAATCATAAGATTACTTCTGACGATGTTTCACTCTTCTTTCTGAACAGCGACCGATGAGACGATGACTGTCGTATTGATGCCTCCGCGAAAATTGGGGAAGTTGATTTTAAGCAAACAACCATGAATTGATCGTTCAATCTTCAACTCCATTGACAGAGGGACTACGACTCTTCTCAAGTAGTTGGGGCCGGGTTGAACACACAGGATACCATTCGCTAGTACTAACTGAGCCCATAAGGCCCACAAACATCTGGTTTCCCAGCTCTTCTCTCTCACATCAGCTTCAACTGGCCTACCAGTCTGATTCGACAGGGCATGATAAAGGAGTGCAGTCTCATCGTCAGTAGCTTGGGTGTTTGCCCACTGTTCTCTGCTTAGACCTGCCAGCGAAATAGCACAAATATCAATACTCTCGCAAGACGGGCAGTCTCCGTGAGGTCTGAAAGAGCGCCTGAATAACGCGTCAGCATTGGCATGTTGCTTGCCAGGACGGTGTACACATTCGAAGTCATACTCTTGAAGGTACTCCTGCCATCTTGCTGTCTGTCCTTCAGGGTCTTTGAAATTTTGCAACCACTGAAGAGCTTTGTGATCCGTTCGCAAAACAAACGGTTTACCAAGTAGATAGGGTCGGTACTTACGAACGAAGGTAACAGCGGCCAACATCTCTTTACGGGTGATGCAGTAGTTCTTCTCTGCACGGCTCAGCGTGCGGCTGCCATATTCGATAACATGTTCTTTGCCGTCCCCACCGACCTGAGATAACACGGCTCCGATGGATGTGTGACTAGCGTCCGTGTCCAAGATGTATTTACCAGCCGTTGGTGATGTATCTGGGAATGCTAAAATGGGCGCCGAGCATAATGAATCTTTCAACTGTTGGAAAGCACGGTCACAATCCTCTGTCCATACGAAGGGAATATTTTTCTTAGTCAAACTCGTTAGGGGGCTAGCGATCTCTGAGTAATTTCTCACGAACCGGCGGTAATAAGAGGCCAACCCTAGAAAACTGTGTAACTCATTCACGGATTTAGGTACGGGCCACTCTTTGACTGCTGCAACTCTTTCAGGATCGCTATGAACGCCCTGTGCACTGACAACATGCCCCAAGAAAGTGACTTCGGTTCGGAATAAACGGCATTTAGTGGGTTGAACTTTGAGTCCCACCTCCTTCAAACGTTCCAAGACAATCCGCAATCGCTCAAGGTGTTCTTCGATGGTGTGACTGAAAACGATAATATCATCTAAATATACGAGGCACACCTGTGGGACTAATCCTTTGAGTACTGTGTGCATCAGTCGTTGAAACGTGGCTGGTGCATTACTTAACCCGAACGGCATGGTCTGGAATTCATATAACCCGGTGGGTATAGTAAAAGCGGTTTTGTGCCGATCACGAGGGTGGACTTCCACTTGCCAATATCCAGAAGCTAAATCAAAGGTGGAAAACCAGACGGCACCTGATAATGCTTCTAACGTCTCATCTATTCTAGGCAATGGGTAAGCATCTCTCCGGGTCACTGCGTTTAATTTTCTGTAATCAACACACAAGCGCAGGGTGCCGTTTTTCTTCTTAACTAACACTATAGGCGACGCCCACGGTGAGTTCGACGGCGCAATTATTTCTTTCTGTAACATTTCATCAATCATGCTTTCCAGTTGCGGACGAAACTTAGCTGGGACTCGGCGAGGTGTTTGCCGTATTGGAGCACAACTACCGGTCTCAATAGTATGTTGGATAGCTGTGGTTCTTCCCAGGTCAGTCGAGGACCAAGATATGACCTCCGAAAACTCGGACATTAGCCGATGTACCGCCTCTTTGTGCTCTCGCGGGACCTGTGTTAGCATACTTTCCATCAGGGCGGTATCAATTGCATTCACACTCAGCTGTAAACAGGTATTATTAATATCTGCTCCAAATAGTAATGTAGAGCCTAGAAGGGTGAGCTTTTGGGATTCAATATCAATTGACGCGTTGCAACCGCGTAGAAGGTCATAACCTATTATTAAATCCCACGACAATCCGTTAACTACCAAACACGGATGCCACATACGACCATGTTTACCTTCCCATAAGACTAACAGCTCGCCAGCTACTTTCATACGAGACCCATTTGCCGTTTGGATGTTAAGGTGGGGTGTGGCAGTTTTGGCCATAGCATTACAATATTTGCTGGACAACAATGTGCGAGCTGCACCTGTGTCTACCAACCCAACGAGAGTTCTGTCATAAAACTTAACTAGAACAGTGGGCAGTTGCTTAGCTACATATGGCTCATCTGATAATGGCATGACATTAGATAAAAAGGAGGGAGACTCACCAATCTCTTCTGGGAGGCGAGAGTTTATCCAGGCCGCTCTTGGACGTGGTTGGTGTGGAATTTGTCTTGCTTTCGGGGAAGATCGGGACCTCCACTCAAGATGTGGTTTCGTACGATGCTAACGAGGCGTCCTCGATTCTTGATGTTGTGATTGAGTATAGGGTCCGTCTGTTGGTCGCCGATTCTTACGGAGCTTAATTAGAGCTTCCTTCTGTTTGGCAACCTGTAGAGCCTCCACGGGCGATGTAGGATTGCTTTCAATGACCCTTTCTCGTACTTCGTCGTGCAACAGCCCTTCTTCGAATTGGTGGAGAATGTGGGAGCTGATTTCGGTTGCGGAGTCTCCTTCAAAAGCCACTGGGGCTAACTCTTGAAGTCGCCAGAGGAATTCCTCTGTACTTTCGCCGCTCTACTGGACACATGCGTGAAAAGCGGCCCGCTGCCCAAGAACATGGGTATGCGGCGCAAATGCTCGGCGCATCGCTGCAAATAGCTCCTCTACTTCCATCGTCTCTTCTGTGTCAACGCCAGCTAGCTTGAGGCGTTTCAACGCGGGTATTGACAGTAAACAGATAACAGCACTAGCTCTTTGTTTTTCATCAAATTGTTGTATATATCGACGGCACTGCTCCTCCCACAATGTGAATGATTCCCCTGGGACGAACTTTTCTGGTGCTGGGAATTTAACTTGGGGTTTATTGTTGGAGGGCGATGAAAGTGTATTCGACGTCATCAATGCTATTCTAAACGCTGCGACCATTGCTTGAATCATATCTGGCGCAGGCGTGGACGTCGACGTTGTCGGTGAGGTTGAGGACATTACTAGTGGCGCTCTGTTACCATTTTCCGAGTCGCAGGCGCTGGCATTAGCAGGAGATTAGGAGTTCTTCATTTCGCGCTTTTGTTTAAGCGAGTTGGGTAGGCTCGCCATGTTTTATAATAGAACAACACAGACAGTATCAGAAATCAAGCACACGGGGTGAGGTGAGAAGCAGAACGCGACAGGGAAGTTAAAAAGATGTATATATTTACAACAAAGAGCTAGGCCTTCAGTATTCAGCAGCCACCAGTTTTTGAATTTGCGCCTCCTCTTGAGTTCGAATTACTACAGGCCGTAATTTTGAGTGACCGCGAATGAGATAAACAAGTGATTCGCTCGCTTGTGGTTGGCCAGTTTGTCATTCTAGTTGAGGTAATTCCAAACATCATTGTGCTGCCTGAATTTCCAGGAGCGTTTTATCAAATTGGATAGATAACTGACAACACAAACTATTACAGCTCAGGAGAGAAATGATATAGCAGTGGATTTATTTGCTGAATTCAGCGAATTCATGCCATATCAATATGTAAGGACTTCTCAGGAGTGTCCAGAATGCAAACAGTGTTCTGAAGGTGTAATAACTTCAAACAACTTCAATTATCGCTTGACCATAATTTTCAGAGATCCTTAAATAAGTATAATATACAAAGGTGTGGCTAATCATAATAAAAGCGGCATGGTTGATGCAGCATATACGTATATACGTAAGTATTACTTTTTTATATGTAGGTAAACCTAGATAAACTCTCTTCTTGTCACGAAGATCGCGAAGCGGGTATCAGATGCCACAGTAATCAGTGTAATACCTGTAAGCTACATGTGTCTTTTTGACATAAACTGGATCTGCACTCACTTTCAGAATTAATCTCGAATTCAGTTGGAATAAGCTATTTGAGCACATCAGTATCGAGAGAATACAGTGAAAACAAGTAAACACATGCTTCTTAAGATTAAGTGATACATTTATTTGATATGATTGTATTATTATTAGTTAATGATGAATTCGTTGCGATAATAATACCTATTATTGTTTTTTATAGTCACTATGAACATGAATGTTATTATTATTGCTGTCAAGACCTATTACTTGTCGTAAAGTCCTTGTCATTTTTGCGAAAATATTTGTACAAGCTTTGGAAACTTCTGCATAACTTGTCGTTAAATAATTTTATCATTTCATGATGCTTCGATGGACCTACTAGATATCGACCAACGATAAATTGCGAAGTCCCTTAAGTTTAGTGAAAACTATTGGGCTACTTATATATATTGTTTGTAAAGTGATTACTTGTGAATGCTTATCAGAAAAATTTTTTATTCAGATCATATATGTAATACCCAAGCTAATTATCCTTTTCATAAACCTTTTCAGACTTATGGAAAAACATATATGTGCCGTGTACGCAGATGAAACTTACTGACGGTAACAGAGGACTACTCATCTGAATTATCTGAACATTTGAAATCTGATTTTTGTTTAATTCATTGTGTTTACTCGTTGTTTCCGTACCTTGTTTTTATTGCATAATTTTGTTAAAATTTTCGTCGTGATTACTTCTGAAGTTGTGTCCACTCTTCCACATCCATGAATGAATTGATTGATGTTAGAGACAACAGATGGGTCGTATACGCCGGGGAGGCTATTGCTGAGAATGAAATGCATACGGAGATAATTGTTAGGTGCGGTTCTACACGCCGGGGAGAAAGAGTGTAAACGACTGAAGCTCGCATAAGTCACCGTTACTAGAACTGAGGCAGAATGAGTGACTAGCGATTTCAGTGGTAATTAGTAGTGAGCAGATACGAGGACGTGCGTGTAGTGTCATGAGGTGGTGCTATGGTCACGTTGCATTCTGCAAGAGTCATTCTAGCAGGTGGCGATTGTGTTGCAATATTATGCCTTTAACTGGAAGGCGCAGGTCGTCATTGATGTGAGAGATTGTGCTGTGAGTATGCATGTGGTGTGTTGGCTTTTCTGTTTGTTTTCCATTTCAGCTCTGTCCGTGTGACCCAGGTTCTCGCAATGGCATCCAAGTCAACGTGTATTGGTCGTGAAGAAAAAAAGATGGATCCCTTTTTTGACGGGGAGTGTCGATGTAGTTGAAGATTGAACGATCAATTCATGGTTGTTTGCTTAAAATCAACTTCCCCAATTTTCGCGGAGGCATCAATACGACAGTCATCGTCTCATCGGTCGCTGTTCAGAAAGAAGTCAGCAGTAAACCGCCAGAAGTAATATTGTGATTTATTATTGTAATATTTGTTCACAGACCTTAGTGGAAACATTTTTTATATGTTGGTGTTACAATAAAGAATCCTCGAGTCGCGAATTGGTGTTTTGGTTTTTGCGTCCGTTGTTACTAAGCGTTTCTGAGATACTTCAAGGAACAGCGTGAGCCCGAGCGTAGCAAGAGCTGGGCATTAACGGTTTACGAGACGTGACTGACAGATTTAAATAAGTGAGTGTAGGATTCAGCAGTTTTAAGTGGGTGACTTTATCCTCTGGTGAGTTTGCCTGTCACACCTACAAAAAGATCAACTTGTTTTACCTAGGTCTTAATCAGTACTCTAGCTATCCTGCAAGTATTTAGGAAGGAGTGAAAAGTAAAAATAAAAAGGATTCGCAACGCGCCTGTAACGACAAGTATATTTATGATGGATGTGATTGGAATTTAATAATATAAAGGTGTTACATAACTTATGTGTGATTTTGACTGGTGGTAGGCTTGGAGAGTGCGTTGAATGAAAGCACAACGAGAGAGAGCGAACCTAGTTTGCACAGGAGAGTCACAAATCAAAAATTACGTAGCGCAAAAAATGGGCGAGTGCGTTGAAACAAAAGCGCAAAGGTTCAATGTACAATAGAGAAGCATATACTTTCGACAGCTCGAGAATTAAACATGGGTTTACATCCTCAACAGGCAGCGTATAAACGGCCGTAGGTCATTTAATAAGCTGATGCAAACTGGCTTTAATTATTGTAAAAACTTCAAGGGTAAGTAATTTTTCGTTTTAAGGCATGGTAAGTTCGGCGGTTTTCTAATGATCAAACTACGCTTGTCTACTTTCAGGTTGGCTGCGAAGTATACAGGGATTGGTTACCCAAGACGAGGCAACGGATGACCAATAGGAGTGCCCTTCCCTCTTATCTAATTGTATTGCGATTGGTTTTAAATATAATATTTGACCTTGAGTCTTCGTTCTTACTAGCACGCGACACTTGTGTGATCACACTGCTAACGTGCGCTTTGCTCTCTGTTTCAGATCATCGCTTGACGAGTGGGATTACATAAATGGCGAGCCTGCCAACGAAAAAACTTTCTTCTTCTAAGTCTTGACCCAATGAGGCTTCCAAGAACACTTCTCCTGTCAAACATACAGCATCCAACGGGGTTGATCAATTTGCTGAAGTGAGCCCAGTCGGTTAATTCACATGGGAAAAGTGAGCAAAACGTGGGATAAAAGGGTGATTTTGATCGGCAAACACGTGGGCAAAAGATGGTGTAAATGCAACCGATTTTACCCACTTTGGCCACATTTCCCACTTTTTCCCCGTTTTCCCACTTGATCCACGTTTTTACCCACTTATCTCATGTGCCCGAATTAAAAATGTACCCACTTTTACCCCGTTTTCCCACCTTTTCAACGAACAATTCAACCACTTTTTCCCCGTTTTCCCACGTTTTCAACGAACAATTCAACCACTTTTTCCCCGTTTTCCCACGTTTTCAACGAACAATTCAACCACTTTTTCCCCGTTTTCCACTTGATCCACGTTTTTACCCACTTATCTCATGTGCCCGAATTAAAAATGTACCCACTTTTACCCCGTTTTCCCACCTTTTCAACGAACAAATTGCCCACTTTTTAAACAACCTGTTCATCCACTACTGCTATTTTCGTGACGAAAAGAAGCCCTCAGTTTTCCTAGGCAAGCGTACGTATTATTAGAATTACTTTGCGTCCTACTAATGGCCTAAGAAAGGGCTTAAACACTGTCATCCTTTATAGTAACTAATGCAATCGAACTTACCAAAGCTACGAACTTAGCAACTACTACCTTACGATTCTTTCACTACATTCAAGGGTTATGCTACTGATATAAACGAAGGCCAATGGAGTGAAGCAATATTATATTTTATACAGTAAGATATCGGATTTATAAAATAGTAATATTTTGAAAAAAATTAAAAAATGACTTCATAAATTATTCTGAAGATGGCGATTTGCTGGTCCCAGGTTGAATGACTTCAGCAGGCATCTGTAAGGAAGGAAAGAGAGAATCGTTTAAATACGCGTCAATTCCCATCAAGTGCATAAAAACTGGTAACACTTTTATTAAAAACTACCTTTTCTGGTGATAAATCCATTTTTTCCGAACACGCTGGTCATGGCACCAATTTTTAGTGGCTTTTATAATCGCTTCCGTTGTTTCCTCCTCGGTGGACCCGAGTTGTAATTGCTTACGAGTGATGGCATCTGAATTTTTAAAGTATACAATTTTTTTAATCCAAAAAGTCAACATACCAATTATAAGCTGGAAAAACGTGAAGTCACGGATACCAGTATTATCAGCAGTCCCCTTATAACTCATCAATCTTGCGAGGTTTTATTTAGGACTGTGCTGAGCAACCGGCGCGCTGAGCTGGTTAGGTTATTATGCAACTTGAATGAGAATTGGCATATCTGAAACGAATCAATTAAACAAACTTGGATGGAATTTCTCAATATTTCCTCGAAATACTTTCTGTTTTAAAGTTTTCGCTCAAAAACTTCCGGCATAGAAAACGTTTTCACTGGTAGCCTGACATCGCTTTCGCTATCGTCAGCTGTGAAACCACTGAAAGTTGCCAACGAGAAGTCAACACGCGTCAATCCAGTTGAAGATTGAACGATCAATTCATGGTTGTTTGCTCAAAACCAACTTCCCCAATTTTCGCGGAGGCATCAATACGACAGTCATCGTCTCATCGGTCGCTGTTCAGAAAGAAGTCAGCAGTAAACCGCCAGAAGTAATATTGTGATTTATTATTGTAATATTTGTTCACAGACCTTAGTGGAAACATTTTTTATATGTTGGTGTTACAATAAAGAATCCTCGAGTCGCGAATTGGTGTTTTGGTTTTTGCGTCCGTTGTTACTAAGCGTTTCTGAGATACTTCAAGGAACAGCGTGAGCCCGAGCGTAGCAAGAGCTGGGCATTAACGGTTTACGAGACGTGACTGACAGCTTCTGACGGTGGAAACAGATTCTGGCGGATTCAGACAGTCGGTGACATTTTCGATATTCACCGTTCATCTTTCCTGGTGCCGGTCAAGTCCTCTTTGAACAAGCAATATCTGGAACGTTTTTGGAATTGGGTCAAGTTCAACAATGCCTGGGTCAAAGAAGGGACAGAGTGTCTTGGATGCAAACAGGAAAGTATGTCATGGTGACTTGTCTGTTACTTGTAACGATGCGTCTGATGTTAAACATGACATGGTTGATGTTACTGTTTCGCCGTTCAGGGATAATAGGAACATCAAACTCCCTAAATTAGAACCACGGTGTTTTGATGGAAACCCGGCCGATTATTTACAATTTGTAAAGGAGTTTGAGATCATGTTGAGTGGTTTTTTATTAAGTGATGAAATGAAGTTAATGTATTTGATGAGGTATTGCACTGGAGATGCTGCAAGAGCTATACAGTGCTGTAAGCTCATGCCCCCAAATGAGGGATGCGCTGAGGCTATGAGCATATTACGTCGAAGGTTTGGAAGACCTTCAATGATTGTAAGGAACGTATACGAAGCTGTCAAATGTAACGGCAGTCAAATTCAAGATGACTCCAAGGCACTTACTGAGTTTTCAGATAATCTTATGACTTATAAGAATACCTTGATTTCTATGAATTGCATGAGTGACCTCAACTCGAGTTTTATACTAGAAGTAATAGCAAGACGCCTACCTACTCAACTGCAGAGAAAGTGGGTGAAGATAAGCTCCCGTATGGAGGATGAGGGTATTGAGCCAAAATTTGATGATATCCTGAAACTAGTAAAAGATAGTGTCAATCAATCTATGAGCAAGTTTGCCAGTATGTTGAATCTCACCCCTAGAATAGAGCAGTCTGAGGGTAAAATGCAATCATTGATGACCAGTAGGCCTCAGAGAGGTGGATATCGAGAAGTCTCCATGATGTCTAGTAATGCATATGGACCTAGTGAATGTAACAGGTTTCGTAGTACATCTTCAACAGATAAGTTAGAAGATGCAAGACAAACACGGTTGTGTTTTACACGTTTGCAAGAGGTGCATACAAAGGTGAACTGTGAACCAGTGAGCAAGTTCAGTGATAAGCTAAATGTAAACTCCAGGCCTGACTCCGAATAATGTGACGATAACGGTGCGTTGAAGAAGTCTGTAGTTGCAACTGGTAAGCCGTTGCTAAATAGAGTGTCACAGAATAGAGTTACTGCTTCAGAGTGGAGTTCTGACTCCAAAAGTTTACAAGGTATTACTAGTAAGAGTGAAGTTATAAAACCTTTTATGATTTGCGAGGAGGAACCAAAATTGTCTACTTTTGTTATTAAAGAGTTTGAAATCGATGAAGTCGACCAGATAGATGATGATAAATTGAATATTCGGGATAATAATATTGATTTTATTTCTGTAACAGATACCAGCCATTTTTACAGGCATGAACATATGTACATTTATGAATACTTATCGAATATATTATATAATTTGTTAATTTGGAAATAAGTTGAATACTGGTAAATGTGAGAGAAACTTTTAAAATGAAGTGTACAAATAAGGAAATAGATATAGCGTCAAATCTAAACTGTGATTGAAAAAAAATACATGTCAGTTTTAACTCATGGAAAATTCCCATTGTAACATTTAGAAAATCAAAACAAGTGATTCAGCGAAGAGACTCTTTTCAACGAATTTATCATCAAGCTGTACAGTCGTATATATATGGTTCATCAGAAGTTATATCCGGTGAGGGAATTGAATCTTAGGTGTGAATGCACAAAATAATAATAATAATAATCATATGAAGTTCAATTAAAACTAAAATGTTTGTGATTATAATCGTAGTTAAATGTCAAGTGGCAAAGCAGATTAATGTCATATATAGAATAATTCATAGGAGGGATAGAACTTGAAAAAGGATGTGCAATTATAGGATTAGTAGGCAAATCGAATAAAACAAAAACGTTACGTAATATTGTGTGAAATTTAATAGCATAGAATTTATTCTTTTTACAACGATAAATTCTATGCTATTAAATTTCACACAATATTACGTAACGTTTTTGTTTTATTCGATTTGCCTACTAATCCTATAATTGCACATCCTTTTTCAAGTTCTATCCCTCCTATGAATTATTCTATATATGACATTAATCTGCTTTGCCACTTGACATTTAACTACGATTATAATCACAAATATTTTAGTTTTAATTGAACTTCATATGATTATTATTATTATTTTGTGCATTCACACCTAAGATTCAATTCCCTCACCGGATATAACTTCTGATAAACATGTCAGTTTCACGCGGGAATCATAAATGATTGCGTTAGTTGGGAAGGTAAGTAGCATTTCTGTACTGGTGCTGACGTGATACATAAGAGATGCAGAATAAACAATAATTATCAGTAAATCATTCAGAAAGAGTTTTAAAGTCTATTAAACTTTAAATTTACCTGTAAGTACATCATATTTGTGACATTTCCAGTTGTTTATGTGACCCACTTTGAACTTGTCCAATATCCAATATATCCAATATCCTGATTACGAGCTAGTATAAACCAGTGATTTCTTTGAGCTCGCTTCTTGATTGTGAGGTAGAGGTTCCAGATCTTCGGTGAGCTTCTGCGTAGTAAGTCCCGACACTCGACTGCTTTAGCTCTGGTAGACTCCAGGAGGAGTGGTGCGGGGATTGGTCGAGATGTGGTTTGTAGTATGCAGTATGTTAGGACTGTATTGCTGCCGTGAATGGAGTTTGACCTAACTCCCCTTGGTCATTCGGTGTAGTCATAAAAGCAGAATAGTAATAATAATAATAATAGGTTGTAGTGTAGATAATATAGGTTGAGATAAGTGGAATAATAAAGGTGACCTAAGGAAAAGATAGAGTGAGAGAAGGCAGAATAGGTCGTGGGGATTTAGTTTGTACGCTTATCATTGACAGTGTGGTTTCAAATTTTATGAGGATAAGCCATTGAGACACAAACCTTGCATTTCTGCATGATTGTCTAGCTTCCGCTTAAAAATCTCCAGAGATGGCGCTGTAGTCACGGCCGCCGGTAAAGCGTTCCAGAGACGGCAAACACGAAGCGAAAAGAAATGTGATCGCACTCGAGTCTTTGGTCTCTGGTGTGCTATCCTTAGCGGGTTACCTCGTGGAAGCCTATAATCGCTTAATGGCAGGATGCTTTTATTTGGGTGGGCCTGGTCATTTAGGATCTTGTAGACGGTGATGAGGTCTCCCCTGTGCCTACGGTAACTAAGTGTGAAAAGACCTAATTTCTTTAGTCTTTCCTCATATGATTTGTTGCGGAGGCCGATCACCCATTTTGTCGCTCGTCTCTGGACACTTTCTAGAATGTTAGCATCCCTTTTGAGTAGCGGAGGTGCAATGATATTATGCACCTCAAGGTGTGGCCTCACATATGCCTTGTATAGCCTTAAGAACAGTTCGGGAGTGAGAGCTCCCAGCTGCCTGTGCATAAAGTGTAATGTTGCGTAGGCTTTGGCGACGTCCCTCGAGTAATTTCCACTGGTGTCTAGCTTTTCTGTTAGAATAAGACCTAGATCACGCTCTGATGGAACACAACTCAAGTTCTGGCCACCAAGGGTGTAATTTACACTCTGTGACCTGCCGGAATGAAGCTGCACTACTTTGCACTTCTTTAGATTGAAAGGCATTCCGTTAGCCAAAGCCCAATTTCCCAGAGTTTGCAGGTCAGCCTGCAATCTATCTGAGTCTTCCGATGAGTTTATTGCTCTCCAAATCTTTACGTCGTCAGCGTAAAGAAGCGCAGAGCAGTTTAGTTGGGGGGCAGGTCATTGATAAAAATCAAAAACATCAACGGCCCTAGGATAGAACCCTGAGGAACCCCTGATGCCGAGGTGTGCCAGGATGATCGGATGCGGTTGACTTTGGTGCAGAATTCTCTCTCGCCTAAGTAATCTTTCAGCCATGCGAGAAGTGCTCCAGAAACTCCCGCCTTGCCTATTTTGTGAAGGAGCAGACCATGGTGAACTGTGTCGAATGCTTTCGCAAAGTCGAGAAAGATCACGTGGGCTGGTACCTTTTTGTCCCAGGATAGTGTCCAATCGTTCCAGGCTAGTAGAAGATTCGTCACGCAGGATCTTCCCCTCCTGAAACCGTGCTGTGCTTCGTGAAGAAGGTTAGTCCCATCGAAGTATTTTCTCATGTGGTCGTCAATGAGACTTTCCAATATCTTCGATACCACTGGAAGTAGAGCAACTGGTCTGTAACTGGTCACATTCTGCCGGTCACCACCCTTGAAGATAGGGGATAGGATTGCACGTTTCCATTCACATGGAAGTTTCCCTACATCAAGGGAGTGTTGGAACAGATCACTTAGGGGTTGACAGAGACTTTCTGAACACTGCTTCAGGACAGATGGTCTGATGCCATCACAACCTGGAGACTTTCCCGAAGCCAACCTTCCCAATTTTGCAAGTACCATAGCCGGGGTAATTTGAAATGTCCCCAGCAGGTTTTCGTGTGTTGGTTTTGCGATGTAATCTGGATGTTCTGTAGGGGTAATATCCTCGTTACTATTTAGTTGCCTGTGAAAGGCTAGGCTGAATGTCTCTGCCATTTCAAGACTAGTAAGAGATTTCCCATCAGAACCCACTAGATTGCATGCTCCCTGGTTGGTCGGTTTTCTTTCGGCCATAAACCTGTATAGGCTTTTGGGGTTCACGAGAAGCTTATTGGCGAGGTCTCCCTGAAATGTCCTTCTATCGCTCCGGACTCGTATGTTACATCGATTCCTGAGTTCAAGGTACACTTCATATTCGGGTTGACTCTTCGATCGTCGCCACGCGAACCAGGCTTTTCGCTTTGCCTGCAGAAGGCGTTGTGTCCCCCTTTTCAGCCATGATCGTTGCTTCCTAGCTTTTGGTGAGACTAAAGGAACAGTGTCTGAGACCGCCTGGTGAATGATCTCCTTTACCACTCTCCAGTGTTCTTCTACTGTTAGCTCTGTCCATTTTTTAGGCCAGTTTGCTTCAGACAGAAGTCTTCGCATTTTGGTATAGTTGGCTTTGTTATAACACAGATAGGGCTGTGTATTGTCCCACTGTAAGCGCTCGCGGAGGACTATGTCGAATACTATGACCGCGTGGTCACTACTACCTATGGGAGTCGTGATCTGAACGTTTTCCACTAGTAGCTGGTCACTAGTGAGCACGTAATCCAGTCTAGAAGACTTCCCATCAGGGCCCCATCTAGTATCCATCTTGACATTTTCAGTGAATCCAGCCTTCCTGATGGTATGCAGCAGATTTCGATCAAATCTATCATGGGCTTTTCCCGACACCAAGTTAAGAGATGGGGCATTGAAGTCACCAGCTATGACAATTTGATCATAACCCATGTCTTGAGTTGCTGAGATTTAAAAAAGCAGTACCTGGTTGTGGTCTGCTCCACATGAAGGTGATCGATAAATGCTGCCCACTAGATATTTGCAGTACCCAACGGTGAAGTGGCACCATATGGAGTCAGGGAGCTCTGTGAGGGGAGGGTCTATCGCGTGAACACATCTGAGCTGTTTGTCGACGTATATGGCGACTCCACCTCCTTCTTTCAGGTCCCTATCTCGCCTGACTAGGACCATATCATTTATACTGACTTCGCTGTCTGCCACCGTAGGGGTTAGCCAGGTTTCCGTCAGTATTATGATTTTGGAGTTTAGTTGTGATTGTAGGTGTCTAAGTTCAGCTATTTTGCCTCTTAGCCCTCTCACATTACTATACAGGCAACTGGTAGTCAGTCTCACCACTTCCCCGTATTGGGGGGTAGTTGACTTGATATTGGCTATCGGTTGAGGAGTTATCCTACGAACTAGTTGGCCGATTCCCCAGGAACCGGCCTGTTGGCGTTTTTTTCTTCTAGTTCAGTTGGAGCACTCGGATGACACTGGCTATCATCGTCCGTGCTGCACCGCTGTAGTGTGACTAGGGGTTGAGGATTTTTTTTACTACGCTTTGTTCTCTCCTTTGAGTGCGAGGCCGGCTCTCGCAGCAGCGAATGTGTTTGCTGACCTTGTCCTTGGTCTCGTACCATCTATGGAGAGCGGTATTCAACTGGTCTTGGGAGCTGAACTTGACAGCTAACAGACGTGGCGAGTTAATTGACATAAGATGAGTGGGTCGAGGCAGTCTATAAATAGAGACAGCCCCTGAACTTCCCAGGGCCATCTGGGATGCTAACCATCTCCATTGTTGTACATCATGACAATGCTTTTCGCAGGCGTTCCCAGTTACCAGTTCGGGAATGCCATGCACAACCATGGAGGCAGAAGGAATGAGCTCTGGCGACTCCCTCGCCATTTGTCTTTCCTTCCACGGCCTGTCTGGCTTAACACGTATGTTACAGGCCCTCCCTATAGAAAGGACTTGAGAAGCCAGTAACACTTTTTCAACATCCTCGGTAGAGCCCAATGTTACCCTCAGTGGGGATGGTTTGCCTTCAGGTGCAGCAGTGCCCCTATACAATCTGCATAGATTTACTGGTTGGATGTCCAAACCCAGTGTGCTACACAAGATGGACCACTGTTCCTGATCAAATAGGGCCCTATCTTTCAGCAGACTACTGCTACAGTCTGGTACATTAAAGAGGATTACACAATTTGATCTGCTAACCGTGGGCTTGGGCTCGGTCCTCGCACGTTTGTGATCACCTTTAAGACCGTTTTGGTTTGACTGGTGCGACTGGGTATTTTTATGTGTCTCAGTGCTATAGCCAGCATTACTGATAGACGGTTGGGGTCTTTTTCCAACGACGGAAACCCGTGGTTCTCCAGCCTCTGTGTCTGGAGCGGTTATGGCAAGAGTTACAAGTTTAACCGGTGAGGATTTTGGTATCCCCGGTTTACGCGCGTTTGTACTAACTTCCGGATTGGTGGGGGTCGAGCTTTTCACCTTTTTCCCCGCTACTTCTGTGCCATCTTTAGTTTTCAAAGGACTACGCGAGGCTACATCAGGACGGCAACTCGGGCATATGTACCAGAACCATTGGCATGGGTTTTTACGCATAAAGTCATAATATGCTTTTGGTACCCCACTGTCGCATCTGCAATGCACCCATCGGTTGCAAAAGTTACATTCGAAAGCAGAGTCTGCTTGTTCGACAACAGAAGCACAGACCTTGCAGTCGTCTGTCTTCTTGGGGAGCGTTCTTGTCGTCTTGCGACGTCGTGAACGTTTCTTTTTGGCCTTCCTATTTGTTTCATGGTCTACCATGGGGATGGGTGTTATGAAGTTCTCACTTAGTGCAATTTTCCCACTCGGATCTGTTAACCTAGTCGTGTTAACAGGGGTGGAGCCACATCCACTTGGCTGACTTTGCACAGCTTCACTGTAGGACTGTGGCGACATGGGTAATCTGTACGAGCTGGGAATATTAGCCCTGGTCTTCAGGACCGGTATGCGTGAGTCCATCACCTTCTCCTGTTTGCCTAGTTTGGCTGAAGCCCTGGTAACTACAGAGTATGATGTCCCATTACTTATTTTAGGTTGAGAATCTATTGTCATTTTACTCCTAAATTAATACTGGTGATTAAATAATAAGATAATTGTCAGCAGATTTTATAATACCGATGATCCCGTTATTCACCAGATGAGCTAGCAATATCACGAATAAGTAGAGAATTGCAGCGCTGTGCCTTCGTTGGAAGCAGTATGTTTGAAAAGAGAAGAAGACACAAGAAAACCAGCAGACAGGTGCAGAAGTATTTAAAAGGTGTTAATAATTCAAAATATATAACAGGCATGGGGTTCATCGTTTTTTATTGTTTTTTTTCAGGAAATATTATTTTCCCGATATTTTACAGTCTTTTCTGCGAACAATTAGTTTAAAGTGAAAGACAGGTGATAATTTCACCTACTTACGAGGTTTAAAAGGAGTTAAACACAAAAGTCAGAGTGCGTGAGCTATGTAAAAGAAAAGAGAGGGCCTAGTAATATATGTTTTTCTGAAGTATACAGTTCGGTGTCCTTCTGAAGTAGCGGACTCATACCATTTACTTTCATTCGGGAGTTTGCGTCTAAACTTCGGCTCTAGGCAATTTTCAACTTCTATTTCTTTTTCATTATTTTTTTTAGTTTTTATTTATTCTCATTTTGCAGAAGCCATCCGAACTAAGGAGCCATAGCAATAGAGTGCTGTCCCACAGATAAGGGTGGTTCACATATGTCCCCACCATCATATCCGCTGACTAGCAGTCACCATCCTCCCACCTTTTTTGTGCAAAGCCCTGTCGGAATGCTTCACGTTTTTTAAAAATTATTTATTTTTATTTTTTTTTAAATTTCTGTTGCAAAATGCCACAAACTTTTTGTTTGTCCAACTATTTATTCGTCGACTTACTCAAACTTATGGTAGGAATGACTACTTTCAGAAGAACATCATGTATGTTTCATCTTTTACAGTATTTTGAAGATGAAAAATGTAAGAAGGAAAGGCTATCAGAGACTTCATTTTAGATATAAATAAATGTAGTTTAGAAAATCAGTGAGTAATCGTGCAGCATTGAGCAATGATCATGATACTTCACATTTGTCTTTGGTTGATCATGATGAGATGAGGGATATGCCTACTACTGCCCAGTTGAACAAAAGTTCTATACAACTTGAACGTGAAGTGGAAATAAATGGAGATGCAGTGGCAGAAGGCATACATACTTGTGAGACCGTCAGTGTGATTGATCAGCATGTAGACCACCTATCATCAGATGCTAGTGCTAAGCCTGAGCTGATAGTAAAAGACAGCAGTGGCGGTGGTCATGCAAGTAGACAAATTTCTGAAAGTCGAGCAACAACAGCTCCTGATCCACCGCTAAGTTCATCAACTTGTGTCACACAGTCGTCGTTGGTGCTGTCATCCACAATGGAAACGGCGCCTGTGAACTCAAGTATCTTGTGCAATGACTATGATAGTATTGGTGCATTTGAAAGGAGGAAAGATATTGCTCAGTTTAGTGAGAATAAGCCGAGTGTAAACGAATGAGTAATTGTTAAATTGACTTGCACGAATAAAGGCATTTCTAGTTTCAAGTTACTATTTGAATGCTATTATCTATGGTGTAAATTACTCTGTGCCTACGCTTGGTTGATCATATATGTCGTGTGTTTGTTAGTCATCTATATTCTACGATACAATGACATGAGCGTGTTGCCGTTCAGATTTGAGGATATAGCTGATAGAAGGAAGTCAGCAAATGAACTCTGCGACGATTTTCCAACCTAGGGCGTCAACCTGAGAAGGGTTGTAGGCGTACTGCTGTAAGTCCTACAATTCTTCAAAGGGTGGCGCATCAATGAGCAGTCCAATGTGCTTGGTGTGTGATTTTGTGCATATGTTCATATTCTACATACTGAATTGATATCATCTGTCATCTAGCTGTTGGTAATTCTGTTTGTGTCCGGACATTCCACAACTTACAATCGTCATCCTGAGAAGGGTTGTTGGCGTACTGGTGTAAGTCCTGCGATTCTTCAAAGGAATTCCATCGAGACACGATCTGCGAGTTTGTGTGTACTGTTTGTATATATGTGTGGTGTGTCACATCAATTGGTGGTTTTGGATTCATTGTGTTTACTCGTTGTTTTCGTACCTTGTTTTTATTGCATAATTTTGTTAAAATTTTCGTCGTGATTACTTCTGAAGTTGTGTCCACTCTTCCACATCCATGAATGAATTGATTGATGTTAGAGACAACAGATGGGTCGTATACGCCGGGGAGGCTATTGCTGAGAATGAAATGCATACGGAGATAATTGTTAGGTGCGGTTCTACACGCCGGGGAGAAAGAGTGTAAACGACTGAAGCTCGCATAAGTCACCGTTACTAGAACTGAGGCAGAATGAGTGACTAGCGATTTCAGTGGTAATTAGTAGTGAGCAGATACGAGGACGTGCGTGTAGTGTCATGAGGTGGTGCTATGGTCACGTTGCATTCTGCAAGAGTCATTCTAGCAGGTGGCGATTGTGTTGCAATATTATGCCTTTAACTGGAAGGCGCAGGTCGTCATTGATGTGAGAGATTGTGCTGTGAGTATGCATGTGGTGTGTTGGCTTTTCTGTTTGTTTTCCATTTCAGCTCTGTCCGTGTGACCCAGGTTCTCGCAATGGCATCCAAGTCAACGTGTATTGGTCGTGAAGAAAAAAAAGATGGATCCCTTTTTTGACGGGGAGTGTCGATGTAGTTGAAGATTGAACGATCAATTCATGGTTGTTTGCTTAAAATCAACTTCCCCAATTTTCGCGGAGGCATCAATACGACAGTCATCGTCTCATCGGTCGCTGTTCAGAAAGAAGTCAGCAGTAAACCGCCAGAAGTAATATTGTGATTTATTATTGTAATATTTGTTCACAGACCTTAGTGGAAACATTTTTTATATGTTGGTGTTACAATAAAGAATCCTCGAGTCGCGAATTGGTGTTTTGGTTTTTGCGTCCGTTGTTACTAAGCGTTTCTGAGATACTTCAAGGAACAGCGTGAGCCCGAGCGTAGCAAGAGCTGGGCATTAATGGTTTACGATTCGTGACTGACAACACGTTTTATTAATTGTGCCTGTGTTTCACATATTTTTTGAAGACTAACTGTTAAATAATTATAGGATAAACATAAAACAAGAATGAACCGCACTTGCTACTATTTTATCAGAATCCATCCTAGGCCGCTCAACATTACTATCCTTAGGCGACCTGAGAACAATTGGCTATTAAATTCGGTATTACTTACGTAATAGGTGTACTTGTAGGAGCCAACATGTGTGAGGAACTCTTCGGCAGTAATCCAAAACTACTTCATTGAAATGTAAGGTTGAATATCTGTCATACCTTATATTCTTTTTTGAATCACATGCACTGCTATCGAGGTCTGCGTAATCGGGGTCCTCGAAGACATTGCACTGCTTGTCCATCAGGTCAGATGGGTAGTCGTTACTTACGAAAACGTCATTTTTCGGTCCTCTATTCATTCAATCAAGTATGAAACGATGCCTACGTTTTTTGACGCTTTTGAGTGCAAACTACAGTCGACTTGGTCGACTGACTGCAATTTGCAGTGCTATATATTCTTTGAAGGGCCTTGTGCTTTGCGAGCGCCTCTTGTAAGTCATCTGGATAAATAGTTAAGTGTTGATACGACTAACCTGTCTCAAAAATCACCTCACAATTCTCCATCTTCCAGTCAATCTTGGGATACTCCTCCTCATAGGCATTATCATAATTGTCTTGGCTGCAGAGAACAAGCTTAGGTCCAGGAAACCAAGAGCTTCGTCATATCACTGCCTCATTTTTCCCATCGATCAGTGCAATACGATATTTGCCCATTTATCCTGAAGGGAACGGTACATTAGTGAATGAAGAACGAAATACCTTAAAATTCTCCTACTGGAATATATAGAGAGTCTAAACTCAAACTGATATGCTAGCAAACCCAACCCACTTTGTCGATCATGTCGGCTCTTACCTATGAACCACATTAACTGCAACCGACGCCAATGGAACAACACACATTAACAATGGCAACAGCTTATCTAGCCGATGTGTGAGGCATTGGGATGAAAACGTTGAAGTGATTTGTGGGTATTGCAATGCACTTATATTTAATTGTGTTAATTGCAACCCATTCAGTGTCGCCTGAGAACTGGCCTGATTTGTATATATCAAGCTTCGTTGATTCGAAAGGCTTGTTAAAAAATGGTTGCTTATCCAAACAAGGTCTGAATTTGAATACATTGCCCTCATCCACACCACAGATAATCCCAGGTACTCCATTTACTACTACGAATCGGTCAGGCGAAACATTTGAATAGTAAGTCTTGCCAACACAGAATGAGTGCTTTGCTAAATCAACTGTAACGTATGGCGAGGTTAGCTCAGCAGGTGACTTACCTTCATTCAGTGGCCTTCCAAAACTGAAGAAACTCCAAGCTGCGACACTTCTTTTGGAAGTCCTTAGGAATGCAGCTTTCTGCAGCCTGTAGTCTTTCGTTAATACAAGCAATTGTTTCATTGCTTAATACGAATTAGCGTTGTTTTGCCAAATGCAACCATATACCCAATTGCCGCCTAACAACACCTAAGCAGACTAAATGCATATAATCTAATGGAAAAACCTTAACCATATCAATTGGAAGTCTCTCAAATACTGATGTGCCATGGTGGTAATCGGCATCTTCCTTACTCCTAAAGCTATTATCTGTCCTGCGACAGCTGTTAACATCCTAAATACCATGCGCCGGTTTACATAGTTTCCAGTAACGCAACATCTGTCACAACCTTTCCTATTGTTGTGACTCGCTGTAAAAGTGACGTCAGATCTTGCAGGCTTATCGCAGATAACACTAATAAGCCGGAAGCCGATATGCCTCTCATTGATTTGTAAACCATGTGCATATAAGTGCTGCATTTCAGTTACAACTGGCAATAAAAAATTATTGAAGTCAGACGGTTTATGAAAACCGCCATAAACTCCAATAAGAAATATATCACTAAGAAACGGTTTCACCAGTCGACCCAATATCGGCCAAACTTGCTGTGTACCATTGTTAAACAGTGACAATCCATCAACATTCAGCTGCAGAATAACGCAATCAAAAGATGCAAACTGACACCAACAACTCAGTATAGGCGTAAGTATACTTCGCAAACCAATATGATAGTAAACTCCACTACCAATAACAGTTGAGGGGCATGACTGGCTAGTTTTGAGAATGTGTCTTATATTGGTTGGTAATCTTGGAATATGCCGTTTGAACAATCGCATAGTCTTTCCACCATCAACAATTGATGTTTTAGTGGTCATCATAAGCTTTAAGGCAGTCATCCTAAGTTCTGCCTCTGAATTGCGTTCTTTTGCCTTATCGGAACGTATCTCATGGGACAACAGAGCGCCCGCAGCATTACCTTATCAAATAGTCGTCACATTAAATACTAAGAAACCAACTTGGTAAAGTGATTTGCATGTCACTTTGCACGTTTACGACGCTACAAGAAGTTTCATCTACTAGACATTCACCAGCCTCGACGCTGAAATCGGAAAGTATCATCTTGGCTACGTCACCGAGCAACTCCGATTTCAATCTCTTAGTTCTTCTATACAATGTGGATCGGTGGCCTGTCTCTTTTTCAAACAAACCTAAAGCACAAGGCTATATTAAAGAGAATAAAGTACTTCTAAGACGTCTAGGGGTATTCACATTACTACCACTTGGTACTACTTCACTTTCAGTATCCATTTTATTACCTTAAAAAAGACATTACTACAAATACTTAACTCACCTAGTCAGGGGTGCACGACGAAGAATTTGAAATCGCGGCTTCGGAAGTCAAACTTGAGTTTGAATTCACATAAACAAACGTGTAAAAATGATTGAAATGAAATCATCAGCATTTGTCTTCATGCCACTTCACAATGATTACAGACACATTGTATAATATTCAAGCTGAAATGTTCCTCACCTCATGCATTCCCCATCTTAGTATGACTGCGCTACAAAAACAAATCCACCCCATTCTTCCCATGTTTCCCCTGTTTCCCATATTTTCCCACATTTCCCACGTCTCCAGAAAATAGTTGCCCACGTTTGCCCACTTTGCCCATGTCACTTGACCAACTAGCCCACTTCTTCCCACTTTACCCATGTTACAAACGAAAACAGCCCACTTTTTCTCACTTTGCCCACATTTGAACGGAAAACTGCCCACGTTTTTACCCACATATCCCTGGTCCAAAAGAAAGTAACCGACTGAGAGGGCTCCAGCTTGTCAGTCAAATCAGCCTGCTTCGCGTTATGTCCATCCCTTGCCGCATACACTGGAGGTGGGTGATGATTTCGAGCTGTGGTCGGACAAGGTGTGCCGATACATTGATCTGATGAACGTGCCTCACCCTAATGCATTCGTCATCGATTCTGTTGGACGTTCCTTGGAAATGTACACAATTGGTTTGGATTACGTGCATATGCCCTTGACCACCCTGTTGAGTACTCTAAGAGCACGTATAGTGCCACCAGTACCTCCCATTGAAGGGCTGAAAAGATTCAGTGAGTGTAACCAGAGACAAGGTGAATCCATCAACCATTTCACCTTACGTCTCTGCAAGCTTGCGCGTCAAGGTATGCAGGACAAGACCTATTCAGAGGTTGAAAACGCTATATATTCCAAGTTCCTGCAGGGTGTTGACGTTCGTTACAGGAAGGACTTCAACTTGCACACTCCAGCATCCATGGCAGAAGCGGAAGCTAGGGCTCGCCTAGTGGAAAGCCCGGAAGAGCCAGGGACCACATGCCCACAAGTAAACGCAATGGAATATCAGCACACAACAACAAAGCATGCACAGAATCCTACACCACCGTGGAAAGGACACCCACAGTCGCAATCCACTTCAAGAAACGATTGCTACTACTGCAGGCGGTTTGGTAAGCTTGCTAGGAGCTGTGGTGAGTCACACGTCGATATGAATTGTGTGCCTACTGTAAACCTAATCGGTGTCACCTCCTCCCCGAAAGTTGTAGGTTATATAGGTGGCAAAAAGTGTGTTATGTTAGTTGACTCAGGAGCAACTTGGTCTGTCATACATTCCTCATGTGTTCCAGAGACGTTTAGGCCAACAATAGGGACTCACAAGTTGCGGCTTACGACAGCCAATGGAGATTGCATGCAATCCCAGGGAGTGGTCCTGCTGCCACTTAAATTGGGAACACTGTCACTTCAACACAATTTCATCATCTCTACCCGGGTGCCATGGCAGGTAATCTTGGGAGTCGACCTCCTGGAAAAGCTGTCCGGAATAATAGATTGTAGTCAAAGGACTCTTATACTGAAGGACTGTTCCATCCCATTTATTATAGAGAACGACAAAGAGCACGGCACTTTTGGTGTGCAGGGAGATGCTAAGACTGAGAAACAGAGAATGCTGACGACTATAGAACCCCTACCATCGGAAACGGCTGCCAACCTTAATAAAATGCTAGACAAATATGAGGACTGTTTTGACTGGGATGGAAAAAGCCCAGGAAGAACAAAACTGGTCCAACATCACATAGAAACGGGTAACGCCCCACCTTGTAGACAACCTGCACGGCGAGTACCTGCACATTACCAGAAAGAGCTTAACAGGTTAGTTGATGAACTGTTAGAGAAAAATGTCATCAAACCATCCGTATCTCCATGGACTTCCCCGGTAGTTTTAGTTAAGAAATCGAATGGGACACTCCGGTTATGTGTAGATTATCGTAAGTTGAACCTGTTAACTAGACGAGATTGCTTTCCCCTCCCACGCATAGACGACACGTTTGATGCCTTAGAGGGGTCGAATTGGTTTACCACTCTAGATCTGGCATCGGGATATTGGCAGGTTGAAGTACATCCAGATGACAGGCAAAAGACAGCATTCATTGTACAAGCAGGCCTGTATGAGTTTGAAACAATGCCGTTTGGGTTAGTCAATGCCCCAGCAACATTCCAAAGCCTCATGCAAACGGTCTTGAGTGATTGCATACCAGGTAAGTGTTTGGTATATCTAGATGATGTTATCATACATAGTAAGACGTTGAACGAACATTTAAGTGATATTTTCGAAGTATTAGAACGGATGCAGACCTTTGGGTTAAAACTGAACCCATCGAAATGCCAATTCTTCAGGAAAGAAGTGTGTTTCTTAGGTCACATTGTTTCAGCCGAAGGCACTAAATGTGATCCAGCAAAAGTTCAGGAATTTAAAGACTGGCCGCTTCCAAACTCAGCCCCCGAGTTACATAGTTTTTTAGGGTTAGCCTCGTATTGTCGACGTTTTGTACTTAACTTCTCTTTCCTTGCAGCTCCTCTATTCGACATTCTTAAGTAGAAAGACTACAATTGGACAGCATCAGCTACAGAAGCCTTCGAAAGACTTAAAAACTGTTTATGTAGCCCCCTATCCTTGCGTATCCCAATGTTTCTGACCAGGCAGGTCCATTCATCCTAGATACAGATGCTAGCGGCTTAAGTATCGGGGCAGTTTTGTCTCAAAAAGACGCAGATGGAGTAGAAAAGGTGATAGCCTATGCAAGAGTGAGAAGAATTACTGCACCACGCGGAAAGAAATGCTGGCACTGGTCAATTTTGTTAAACACTTTAGGGCATATCTCCTCGGTAGACATTTCATTGTACGCACTGACCGACAACCCAGGAAATAAGTAAGCTTGGATGGGAAACCCGGTGTTTATGGCCTCTGTGGGATAATCTGAAAATTGTCGATAACATCCTCTACTACCAACATGGACCCACTTATACTCGTCACGTTGTGGCTCCACAGTCGGCACTACCCACAGTACTATTGTCATTACACCAGCAGTTAGGCCACGCGGGCTAAGAGAAAATGATTGAAGCGGCTAAAAGACGCCATTGGTGGCCTCACCAGAGGAAAGACATCATAGATTTCTGTGACTCCCGCGAGGCATGCCAAACTATTAAGGCTCCGCACAAATATAATAAGGCACCCTTAGAACCCATTATAACTGGCCATCCGAATGACTTAGTACAAATAGACTTGGTTGGACCTCTCCCAGTAACTTCCAGAAATAATAACTATATTTTAGTCATGGTAGACCATTTTACCAAATGGTGCGAGGCTATTGCGATCCCACAGATTGATGCTGTAACCATCGCAGAGTCAATTTTCGACCACTGGGTCAGCCGTTGGGGGCACCACTTCAACTACACTCAGATCGAGGATCCAACTTTGAAAGTATCGTTGTCAGCGAACTCTGTCGTATTATGGGTATCCGGAAGACACGCACTACCGCGTACCACCCACAGGGAAATGACTTAGTTGAACGCACCAATCGGACACTTAAATCTCTCTTGCAGGCATAAGTAGATCAAAACAACCCCAGGGAATGGGACAGATCACTCTCACAGTGCTTAATGGCATACAGAGCAAGCATTCACAAAGCTACGCGTCAAACGCCTCATTATATGGTCACTGGAAGAGAACTGCGGTTGCCAATCGATCTGACTTCAAACACACTAGGAGAGGATACACTGATTGCATCCGAACACGTATTCAGACTTCGACGAAACCTGAACAAGGTACACCAGATGACTAGGGATATACTCCAAACAAACCAGAGGTACCAGAAAGAATACTATGATAGGAAAGCACATGGATCACCAGTGGAGCCAGGAGACAAGGTGATGCTACTTAAGGAGGCACCACCTAAAGGGAAAGCTCTTAAATTCCATAAACGCTGGGAAGGACCATTCACTGTAGTAGAGGTATTAAGTGACTGCACCTGTAGGATTTAGGAACCAAATAACTCTCATAGTCTAGTCACACACTTCAATAGACTAAAACCTTTTCGACAGCAGGCCTTAGTTCAGACAAGTCCCGCAGGAACAGTCACTTAGCACTGAGGACAGTGCTCCTATGGGAGAGGGGATAGTGTTAGGCATGGTAAGTTCGGCGGTTTTCTAATGTTCAAACCATGCTTGTCTACTTTCAGGTTGGCTGCGAAGTATACAGGGATTGGTTACCCAAGACGAGGCAACGGATGACCAATAGGAGTGCCCCTTCCCTCTTATCTAATTGTATTATTGACACTTGTGTGATCACACTGCTAACGTGCGCTTTGCTCTCTGTGTCAGATCATTGCTTGACGAGTGGGATTACAGTATAGACGGCCGTAGGTCATTTAATAAGCTGATGGAAACTGGCTTTATGTATTGTAAAAACCTCAAGGGTAGGTAATTTTTCGTTGTTTTACACAGCAAATGATGGTGTCCTTATCCGTCCGTGGCTTGCAGCCAGTTTACAGATTGCTGAAATACGTACTTTTCCGTTCAGAAAATGTCGAATTACTTGAAGACACATGTTATAACGACTTTTTGTGATTTTCTTGCAGTTTAATGGATTACACATGGACATGATGAACTGGGATAGCTCGTTTTGGTAATTATTTCATTTACTTTGTTTTGTACTTTTCCTGATGCTGACAAGGCTCCTCCACATGTAGTTCGTGAAGAACAATCTGCAGAAATAATTAGAAATTATATACGCATAGTATTTCCTTATTTTATGGCATAAACTTGATGTTTGCAGGCAGATGCAATATCGATTTTGTATTCTTGAAAAATGTTTACTGACGTAATTATGTACAATTGAACTAATTATTTCGTCATTTCAAACATATTTAATGGTTAATTATTGTGTTTACACTGGTAACAATGTCTATATCTGTATAATTCTTATGCTCTTTTTCTGATGGTATCTACTTTCGGGAATTTCATGGATTTGAGTGATAAAGGAAAAGATACCTGCACTGTTGTCGATTTTGTATAACATGTTAATTCATTAGTAAATATATTCCTCGTTATTCGTCTGTTTATTCTACTTGATAAGACCGAATATTAGCCCTTGCGTAATTTGTGAGGTATAGAGTATATGAGGCTATCTTTGAAATGCTAAGTAGGAGCAGATATTCGGAGAAGCCTATTAGTAAAAGATTATGTTGTAGTCAAATAAAGTAAATATGTCTAAATCGTAGAGGAGGTATTGCGATTATAAAGCGTTTCGAGTTATCTATCGTCTTAGCAGATGTAGTAATATATTGTAATCGTAATATTAGCATTTCGAGATGACGGAATTACACGAATCCAACCAAAATTCAGAGAGGGCAGCAATCAGGAATTTGTATTTAGCGGAATTATTATGCAATTCATATAAGAAACATATCAACAGTCAACAGTAAGTATTTTAAACAATACAGAGATAGAAATTGTCAGTCACCACATCCGCCACACCTCGAATATCTCCTTGCGTATTTATAACGATGGCTCGGTTTGCTTGCAAGTAGCTGCGACCTTCTAACTGATTCTGTGATATTATTTTCATCAGTATTATCTGGACTTATTTCTGAATTATCTACAAAATCAGGATTATTAGCGGAATCAATAATATTATAATTGGAACGACCTACTTCATTTATTGTCACTTTGTCCAGGCGTCTGTTATGAACTGAGTGATCTTTGGTGTCTAATATCTTCACCACTCGATTTCCCATTTTTTGTAGTATAATTCCAACAGAAGGTCTATAGTCATTCCCTCTGTAATAATGTACATTAGAAGTCGTGGACATCAGATGCTTTTTGAGAATTCGAGATTTGAAACGTTTTGCAGGACTTTCACGGGTACTTCTATGCTCTGCATTCACCAGACGTAGTCTATGCATATGCAGTAATTCCTCAATTTTAATCAGTTGCTCTCTCATCTCATTCAGGTCTTTTCGTGTTTTCGACAGTTCACATTGCAACTTGGCTACCACATTTTTGAAAACAGTTAATGCTCGCGTTGCTGAACTTGCAGTGGAGGTTTTCGTTGGATTAGCTTGAGTATTTTGAAAGGTTGAAAGACACATTGACTCCATTTTACTAGACAGCTTGGGAGAATTATAAGAATGTTGAGCAGCATAAGTATTCGAACTTCTGCAAACAGTCTTGATGTGTCCAACTTTACCACATTTGTGACACTTCGCACTCCGAAAACGGCAAGTGCTTCGTAGATGTAACTTTCCACAGGATAAACACGGTTTAATGTTTTTGATCTCTCGCTGCATTCTATTACCTGTGGACGGCAGTTTGGATTTCTTTCCATGAACACTTGTATTTTCGACTTTAGAAAGCATAACATCAGATACTGACGTAGTGGGAGCATAGTATTCACTATGGACATCTTCATATGTAATACATACATCTTTAGCAGTTTGAAAGGTACAAGAAGGAATCTGAATTAACTCTTTCTCTAACTTAGGAATATTGATTCCAGCAATTAGACGATCACATAGTTGAGTATGCAGCTGATCTCCAAAGTTAAGCTTTGAGGCTTGAATTTGAAGTTGAAGAATAAAGTCTCTGATCTTCTGGTTGGGAGAACGTACCAGTTTGTTGAAGTGAGCCCTCTCTCTGGTCTCAAATGTAGTTACATGAAAGTGATTTATAAGAAGTTCACGTAGTTTATAATATGGCAGAGAAATTGGTTTATCTGGAAACGCCAGATTCTACACCAGGCTAAATGCATCAAGCCCAATATTAGTGATGAAATGTGCTGGAATTTTGTCATCCCGAACATTCTTGGAAATGCACCACGCATCGAAGCATTCCAAATAATCAGCAATCTCCCGCGGAGACCAATTAATGGGGAATTTTCCCAGGTTACTTAGCTCCATCGCGACGCCAATTTGTAGTAATTTATTGTAATAGGAATATTAGTACTTCAAGATGACCGAATTACAAGAATCCAAACAAAACCCAGAGAGGGCAGAATTCAGGAATTTGTATTTAGCGGAATTCTTATGCAATTCATATAAGAAATATTAGCAATCAACAGTAAGTATTTAAACAATACAGAGATAGAAATTGTCAATAACCACAGCAGAATACATATACTGATTCGCGAATAATAGTCACAAAGTGAGAGTAAATCTACCTGAGATAGTTTGCTTGTGATTTCTGCATGTCTCAGTGCACCATAAGGAGAGACTATACCTATGCTGTTGGATGTATGACTCAGTGCAACTACGGTTATCGTAATAATTAAAAACAGAATGCCTAGGGTTCTCAGCCACGAAACACGATACGTTGCTATCTGCTCATATAATCACGTAAACAAAAGTTTTCCAGACGCCGCATTTACTCCTAAGAGTTTACCCTCAACTCCTAACTTAGCATGTGTTACTTATGTTACTTGAACACAATCGCATTACAACAGAAGGAATACAGATTCATTGAAAAATTGTTTATTAAACAAAAATCAGATTTCAAATGTTCAGATAATTCAGATGAGTAGTCCTCTGTTACCGTCAGTAAGTTCCATCTGCGTACACGGCACATATGTTTTTCCGTAAGTCTGAAAAGGTTTAAGAAAAGGATAATTAGCTTGGGTATTACATATATGATCTGAATAAAAATTTTTCCTAATAAGCATTTGCAAGTAATCACTTTACCAACAATATATATATATATGTATATATATATATATATATATATATATATATATATATATATATATAAGTAGCCCAATAGTTTTCACTAAACTTAAGGGACTTCGCAATTTATCGTTGGTCGATATCGAAGCATCATGAAATGATAAAATTATTTAACGACAAGTTATGCAGAAGTTTCCAGAGCTTGTACAAATATTTTCGCAAAAATGACAAGGACTTTACGACAAGTAATAGGTCTTGACAGCAATAATAATAACATTCATGTTCATAGTGACTATAAAAAACAATAATAGGTATTATTATCGCAACGAATTCATCATTAACTAATAATAATACAATCATATCAAATAAATGTATCACTTAATCTTAAGAAGCATGTGTTTACTTGTTTTCACTGTATTCTCTCGATACTGATGTGCTCAAATAGCTTATTCCAACTGAATTCGAGATTAATTCTGAAAGTGAGTGCAGATCCAGTTTATGTCAAAAAGACACATGTAGCTTACATGTATTAGACTGCTTACTGAGATCCGATCTTCGTGACAAGAACACAGTTTATCTAGGTTTAATTACATATATACTTATATGCTGCATCAACCATGCCGTTTTTATCATGATTAACCAGACCAATGTGTATATTATTCTTATTTAAGGATATCTGAAAATAATGGTCAAGTAATAATTGAAGTTGCTTGAAGTTATTACACCTTCAGAACACTGTTTGCATTCTGGACACTCCTGAGAAGTCCTTACATATTGATATGGCATGAATTCGCTGAATTCAGCAAATAAATCCACTGCTATATCATTTCTCTCCTGAGCTGTAATAGTTTGTGTTGTCAGTTATCTATCCAATTTGATAAAACGCTCCTGGAAATTCAGAACTTAACTATAACGCACACAGACCACAAGCACGACGGGTGAAGAAGAAGGCAAAGACGGCGAGGAGGAAGCGTTTATTTCAAGCAAGCCAGACTCGAATTACCCGGGTACAAGCTAGTTATCATCATTTATTACAAGTTTGGATAACCGGTCTTCCTCTTGCTCCAGTGATGCCACATCAACGTTTCTTTCTGAAAAAGAAGAAAAAGAAACTTGTTTAGTGGCATTGTATTGGTTTCCATTGCATTACAAACCAGGCAGCACAATGATGCTTGAAATTACCTCAACTAGAATGACAAACTGGCCAACCACAAGCAAGCAAATCGCTTGTTTATCTGGCGAAGTTAAACTTTATACACCACTAAAAACCAATCAGCAAACGACGTTGAACGGACCAATTACATTAAAGAGGCATATATGATGAATGGAAATGTATATTTATAGAAAAGAGCATAAAAAAGGATAAAACGGTTACAAGGAGTATCTTTCTCGAACATGTGAGAGAAACATCTCCCAGTTTAGCATGTAACTGTCAATGGCGAAGTCACACCACATCCTGTACATATATCCATCCAAATGACTATAAATGAGATCCTTTTGAGATCCACTTAAAGCCCTTATCCTATTCTTCAACCTGCCCCAAAATCTTTCAATAGAATTTGTATGTGTACTCGTAACGGGATCCACAAAATCACTTGAATGGTTGACTCTATGATGAATATACCCCAGAGATGACAGCGAATTGTAACCTTTCCACTCGTCCGTGTGTATAATTGACCCTCGGTTAACAAGTCTGGTAATAATAGGTATAAGAGTAGTTGCTTTTCTATATGCTATCCTTTCGACGAATCCCTTTCGGAGGGAGGTGTCATACAAGCCTATTACCCAAATATTGTTCGCTCGCTGGCGACCACGTTGTATTTCTTTTTTACCAGCACTGTTTCATCGACATGCACGATAACGTCTCCTCCACCCAGCAAACAAGTAATTTTCTCCATTTTCCATGATGCGATGTCTCTGCAGTGCTGGTACCACTGAACTATTGAGACGAAGCTATTCTCCGTCTCGACAGCTGCTGCTCTCACCGACTATTTCAACACCCAGTAGTTGCAGATATACAAAATCTGGGTTAGGGAGAGATGCGACCTAGCGAATAAAGTTCCCACGAAATATTAAAATTATCAGCTTACCCTCTCTAATACTAGCACGCTTCAAATATATAGCACAACGATGAACAAATCCATCAATTGATCTGCCATAGCTTTTTAAAGTCATGATACCACCACACGAACAAGTTCGCTCCTTCTAGGCAATACTGGAAAACACTGTCCCCCTCGAATTGCAACCGTAACCTCTCCCTAACCCAGGTTTCGTATATCTGCAACTACTGGGTGTTGAAACAGCCGGTGAGAGCAGCAACTACCGAGACTGATAATAGTCTCGTCTCAACAATTTAGTGGTACCAGCATTGCAGAGATATTGCTTCGTGTAAAATAGAGAAAATCACTTGTCTGCTGGTTGGATCCCGTTACAAGGACTCATACGAATTCCATTGAAGGTTTTTGGAGCTGCTTGAAAACAACATTCAGATGAATATAAGTACAGGATGTGGTGTGACTTCGCCATTGACAGTTACATGCTAAACTGGGAGATGTTTCTCTCACATGTTCGAGAAAAATACTCCTTGTAACCGTTTTATCCTTTTTTATGCTCTTTTCTATAAATATACATTTCCATTCATCATATATGCCTCTTTAATGTAATTGGTCCGTTCAACGTCGTTTGCTGATTGGTTTTTAGTGGTGTCCAAAGTTTAACTTCGCCAGCAAGTTAAAAATTATAAAAAAATGCTTTGCATCTGACATCTACAACCTCTCTCAGCTTCTTGTGGAGATGCTACCCCATGACCCCAACACAAATTTGCCAGACATCTTAAAGGTCAGCATATGAATAAATAAATAAATTTATAAACTGCCCAGCTATCATTTTCTTCGGGCGCACTGCAGACTTTTCGGGGCAAAAAACTTCGGGTAAATCTACTTACGTGGGACACTGTCCCGAAGTCTGCCCCAAAATATCCGCAATGCGCCCTAAGTCTGCCCCGGAAAGTCTGCAATGCTCCCTAAGTCTGCCCCGAAATGTCTGCTATGCGCCCAAGGTATGCCCCAATAAGTCTGCAATGCGCCCTAACTTAATATGACAAACTGCAACCTGGGATAACGTGCCTACGGTTCCGCATTTAACTATTAGTGGACAATTAAATCAGAGTTAAATCTATTATGTACACAAGTCGTCTCAAAAAACAACAAACTGGCAGTAGCTCAACGACTCACATTATCATAAAGCAGTCGATTTTAATTGAAAATATATTTAATAATCTTGGCAAAAGAATTTACAATCTTTTGAAAAGTTACTAAAGTAAAACATCCTATAAATCACCAGGAAAAGCCATCCGCGTGCTTCCGGCATTTGGTAGGTTTTCTTTGTTGACGTCGACAGTGATCTGAAAAATGAAATTTGGAAAAAACTAAGACCTACCAATGGGGAACGCCGTCGCCTTCTGATCCTCGACTTCAGTCTGTCCCGACTGTTATGGAACCAACGTTGAATTGAAGCCGTGATGGCGTTCACTGTGGTACATCGGTCAACATTACCTATTTTATGTAAACTGCTAATAGTTCTTAGAGAGACAACAATGAAAAAAAATTTTACCTACGTATCACAAGGTTACACGTCTTCGTGTCCTTGAACTTCTTTTTTCCCTTGGTGCCAGCCCATGAAAAATGTGAGCTGTAGTTCGGCTCCAGCAAGACATTCATTATGCGACCAACGGAGGTTTGCACGTCCCCGTCAACCAAAGTAGAAAGATCCGCTGACACATCATGACGATATTCGTCTTTGGACAGTTTTGCCTAAAACGATGACATGACGGCGTCGCTGTCTAACTGCCATCTGCCAGAACTCTTTAAAATTTGAACGGAATTGAGACACGAGATATTATTGTCAATGCTGTCGACAACGTTGACTAGCGAGAGTTTAGCCTCACTCTCAGAGAGACGTCACTGGAAGGAGTTTATGCTTGAACGTAAAGCCCTTATCTCTTTCCAACAACCAGATGTACAAGTACCTGTCTCGTCAGTGCTTGGGCACCTGCAAGTAATATTTTTTTAATTAAATTGAACTTACATGTTCACGGGAAAGGGAATGTTGGCATTTGATGTGGAAGGGACAGACGACAAGCTGAAATGAAATTTTCAAGTTAACTTTAATATACCTTTCATTTGTGTCGACAATGAGTGGCTTTCGGAAAGGAGGTGTCTCCAACTGAAAATCTGGGTCAGCCAACAACCGAGAAGGGTAGTTCAACGGAGCAGCATTCTCCAAAAGTTTTCTTGGCGGCTTTGAAACACTGGGACGATGAGTCAAGAATAATAGCTTACCGGTTTACCCTGCATTGGCTTGCAGGCTCCATGTTCTCAGATGACGAGTCCCCCGTTGTTCTTTGCACAGCTTCAAATGCTGTCTTCAATGCAAATGCCTGATCAAAATCATCTGAAAAAGAACATTATAAAAGATTTGACGTTACTGAAGCGTCCCATAAGGGTGTACTTGAAGGCCGTACTTGATCTCTGAACAACCTCTGCATGTGCAATCACATCAGCAGATGAATACGACCGAGGCAGGAGCAAGTATTCACCAGCCACCGCCACCTCGCTAACCACCAACATCTTATTCATGACAGGTAACTGGACTAACAGGAACTTCTTAGTCATCTGCAGATAATGTACGACTATTAGATAGGAAAATAGGTACACTGGAAGAAGGGAAGTCTTGCAATACGTATATTGATAAGTGTGCATATTATAATGGAGGCAAATGAATGCAAAAGTAAACTCACCATTTAATATTAATAATAATATACATATAGTAATAATATATATAATAAGGTACATATTTTTTCCTAGCTATGTAGGATACAGCAATTGTATAGGCATGCATAAGTATTGTTTAAATTACGTGATTTACGTCTGCTGTCATTTTGTATTTAGTTTGTTGTAGAAATCTGATAACTAGTGATTCAATAGACCACATCAGGAGATATAGGGATACTGACTTCGCATTAACAAAAAAAACCCCGAATATTTGTTGGATGGATTACGGATACTTGGGAAAATAAATAAAGCTTGAAGTCAATTCCCTAGTATAACAATAAAAAGAATCTTATAATAATATACTGTCTTTTAATGCACATGACAGTTGACAGGCATTGTCAATCTGATAACAATGTATGTTTAAATTTTTTCACTGAAACAAGATATATGTATATATACAATGGAGGAGAATGGAATAACGATAATAAACACAGTTTGCATAAGTTAATACAATTTGTTTGTATCCTTGATATCGGTCAACTGTGGCTCACTGTAAACTGTAGTACTCTTTAAGTCACGACAGTTTAGAGGTGTGCAATATGGAAATTATAACGGAGTTATGCAAAAGATTTAAGCTAATGCACTTCGCCCGAATTTCACTGAAAGCCCGTAAACTTGTCTCACCCTCAAAGTTATCTACCTGATATATCCCAATATCCCTCGAACTTAGTGGGTTTTTAAAAAAGCTCTTGGGATTCTTATAAGCTCGGAATCGAAACTGATTTCCGCTTACAATTTCTGAAACCACTCCTGGTCTATTGCCTACCACAAAGGAATTGTCAGGGGGATATGAGCTTATTTTAAAGTTGTACTATAGTACAGTACATGAGGGACGCCAGTTTACATGCATCATCAGATTGTTACATAAATAGAACCATATTATTCAGTCACAATTTACAGGCGGTAGCAAGATATGCTTTACATGTACGCTGGAGATTATACATACACTTGATAAGTGTTAATCCCAATAGTATAAAATATCCTTTTCACTTATGTACAATCATTTCTCTGCACAGTTGGAAAAATCTGCTAGATTGTCAGTGAGTGCAACACATCAGGAAATACAGAAGTATTGTCTTCCCATTAACAAAGAAAACCAGGTCTTTGGTGGATGGGTTATAAGTGCCTGGGAAAAAAATAAAGCTTGGAGTCAATTTTCATACATAACTTTGTTGTGTGCAGAGTCCTTGAATTATAGTTCATTGATGTGTTATTTTGAAATCAGTGATATATTTATCTCATTCGATCTACAATGTCATTGTTGGGAGTAAAATACATAAGCTTTAAACGCATTAATAAATGGATTTCTACTGCTTGTGGGTATTTTCTTCGCGTGAGCAAGGTTTATGAATTTCAGCTGTTCCGACAGGAGTTGAGAATATGTAGTAATTTACTGTACTTGAAATATTAGTATTTCGAGATGACGGAATTACACGAATCCAACCAAAATTCAGAGAGGGCAGCAATCAGGAATTTGTATTTAGCGGAATTATTATGCAATTCATATAAGAAACATATCAACAGTCAACAGTAAGTATTTTAAACAATACAGAGATAGAAATTGTCAGTCACCACATCCGCCACACCTCGAATATCTCCTTGCGTATTTATAACGATGGCTCGGTTTGCTTGCAAGTAGCTGCGACCTTCTAACTGATTCTGTGATATTATTTTCATCAGTATTATCTGGACTTATTTCTGAATTATCTACAAAATCAGGATTATTAGCGGAATCAATAATATTATAATTGGAACAACCTACTTCATTTATTGTCACTTTGTCCAGGCATCTGTTATGAACTGAGTGATCTTTGATGTCTAATATCTTCACCACTCGATTTCCCATTTTTTGTAGTATAATTCCAACAGAAGGTCTATAGTCATTCCCTCTGTAATAATGTACATTAGAAGTCGTGGACATCAGATGCTTTTTGAGAATTCGAGATTTGAAACGTTTTGCAGGACTTTCACGGGTACTTCTATGCTCTGCATTCACCAGACGTAGTCTATGCATATGCAGTAATTCCTCAATTTTAATCAGTTGCTCTCTCATCTCATTCAGGTCTTTTCGTGTTTTCGACAGTTCACATTGCAACTTGGCTACCACATTTTTGAAAACAGTTAATGCTCGCGTTGCTGAACTTGCAGTGGAGGTTTTCGTTGGATTAGCTTGAGTATTTTGAAAGGTTGAAAGACACATTGACTCCATTTTACTAGACAGCTTGGGAGAATTATAAGAATGTTGAGCAGCATAAGTATTCGAACTTCTGCAAACAGTCTTGATGTGTCCAACTTTACCACATTTGTGACACTTCGCACTCCGAAAACGGCAAGTGCTTCGTAGATGTAACTTTCCACAGGATAAACACGGTTTAATGTTTTTGATCTCTCGCTGCATTCTATTACCTGTGGACGGCAGTTTGGATTTCTTTCCATGAACACTTGTATTTTCGACTTTAGAAAGCATAACATCAGATACTGACGTAGTGGGAGCATAGTATTCACTATGGACATCTTCATATGTAATACATACATCTTTAGCAGTTTGAAAGGTACAAGAAGGAATCTGAATTAACTCTTTCTCTAACTTAGGAATATTGATTCCAGCAATTAGACGATCACATAGTTGAGTATGCAGCTGATCTCCAAAGTTAAGCTTTGAGGCTTGAATTTGAAGTTGAAGAATAAAGTCTCTGATCTTCTGGTTGGGAGAACGTACCAGTTTGTTGAAGTGAGCCCTCTCTCTGGTCTCAAATGTAGTTACATGAAAGTGATTTATAAGAAGTTCACGTAGTTTATAATATGGCAGAGAAATTGGTTTATCTGGAAACGCCAGATTCTACACCAGGCTAAATGCATCAAGCCCAATATTAGTGATGAAATGTGCTGGAATTTTGTCATCCCGAACATTCTTGGAAATGCACCACGCATCGAAGCATTCCAAATAATCAGCAATCTCCCGCGGAGACCAATTAATGGGGAATTTTCCCAGGTTACTTAGCTCCATCGCGACGCCAATTTGTAGTAATTTATTGTAATAGGAATATTAGTATTTCGAGATGACCGAATTACAAGAATCCAAACAAAACCCAGAGAGGGCAGCAATCAGGAATTTGTATTTAGCGGAATTATTATGCAATTCATATAAGAAACATATCAACAGTCAACAGTAAGTATTTTAAACAATACAGAGATAGAAATTGTCAATCACCACAGAATATCAACTGCTTAGCAACATTATGGATATAAGTTCATCACATTATCTTAGGAAAGATGTGTTGTAGTCGGTGAGGAATATGTTGTGCCTAACGAGCGTACATGTGTCCATGTGATGTGGTGAGTTATACCTTTTACATGTCGGTTTATTTCCAGTTTATTCCACTTATTGTTTTGGGTAGAATTTTTACAAACGAAATTTCTTGTCTTTTTGAGGTAAGTATCTTAATCGTTAATGTTTTATCTGAAATTATAAATATAGGCAAAAACAACAGGTGTGGTATTTAAGCTTATACATTAAATGGACCTATAATTTCGGAGGCTCTCAGATAGGAACTAGAACTACTGTCGTTTGCAAACTCTTGTAGTTTGTCGTTAAGCTCTTTTTTGAAGGAGGCCAATGTACTGGCTTGACGCATTTCTGTTGGTAGTTTATTCCATATTTGTGCATACCTAATCAAGTAAAACTTTTGCCTGGTGGCTGTTTTACATTGTTCGATAGCTACTGTACCCTTAGTGTGTCTTAGTTTGTAGCCGTTGTCATCTGGTAGAGGTAAAAACTAAGTGGTTTAGAAGCTTATAGTAAAGTGTTAAGTTTAGTCTCAGGCGTCTTAGCCATAGTGTTTCTAGTCCTAGGTTATCACATCTAGTGGAGTAGTTCGCGCCATTTTCGGTTCCGAGTAATTTTGACATGAAGTACCTCTGCACTCCCTCGACTTTCAATTTGTCCTCTATGCGTATACTACTATACATGAATGAACAGTAATCAAATAAAGGACGCACACAAACATTGTACAACAGAATTCTGGACTCATTTCTGTAGAAGTTCCTGAGTAGAAAGCCGATAAGTCTGCGTGACTTTGACACTTGTTTGGAGATATGTTCAGAAAATGATGTCATGTGATTATTTCAGTCCTAAGTCCAATACAGATTCCAATCGTAAAAGTGCATGGCCTTGAATTGTCAGGTCAAGTTCTAAATTGTTGCAACCTATGCAGAGCCAGCCACATTTGTCGACATTAAACTGGAGTTGCCAGGTGTCACACCATCTATCCATTTTTTCTAATTCTTGCTGTATGGCGTTCACTGTTATTCCAAGGTCTGTTTTCTTGCATTTATAGGTCACTTTTAAGTCATCTGCATATAGTATTGGTTTACCAACACTAAAGCATTCACAGATACTGTTTATATATATTATGAATAGGAGTGGGCCTAATACATTTCCCTGGATTACACCACTACTTACTGGTTTAGGCCTTGAGATTATCGGGCCAACTTTCGTTATCTGACTTCGGCCACAGAGAAATGATTTTATCCAACTCAGGATAGGGTCACATATCCCTAGTGAGCATAACCTGCTGACTAGCAGATTATAGGGGACTATGGCGAAGGCTTTTGTTATATCGAAATACAGCACAATTACTAGTTCTCTGTTGTCCCTGCTTCGTATAACTTCGTTGAAAAGTCTATGTGACAGGTCAAACTTGATCTCTTTTTGAGGAATCTCTGTTGTGATGTCTTCATTATTCGTGATATTACCGCTGTTATATTAATAGGTCTATAGTTGCATCCACTGGCCCCTGCTTTGTGCTTAGGTAATATGTATGTGGTTTTCCACACTTCAGGATAAGTTCTATTTTCCAGTGGGAGAGTAAATATTTTAAGTAACAAGACTACCATTTCCGTGCTACCATTTTTGTATATGGCAGATGGTATGTCGTCTGTTCCAGTACTACCATTTGACTTCAATGTCTTAATCGCTGACTCTATATTTTGTATATTAAAGTCTATTTCTCCTAATTTGTGGTTACTTTTGCAGGTCATTTGGAAATTTGGGGTCGGGTGCACTCTGGTGTCATTGCAAAACCACTCACTGAGGAGTTCTCTTATAACCTGGGGATCGTTGTATATTATACACTTATGTTCCAAGATGCTTACATTATTGTCTTTACTGCTTTTTAGACGTTTCTGCAATATCCTACAAAGTTCCTGAGTTTTGGGGTTACCCATAAGCGCTTTATTTTCTTCAAGTTGTGATATCATTTTGTGTTTCTCTTCAAGCAGTTTAAGAGTTTCATGTATTTGGTTTAACGCATTAAATTCCTTAAATACATGGTATTTCCTTTCCAATTTCTTTAGTTTTAGTCGCGTTTTGCGGTCAATAAATGGAGTTGGTGTCTTTAGAGCAGATTTTAGGGGCGCGATTGTGTCTCTTGCTGAGCCAATTGTTTTGTAGAAAATCTCAAGTGATACTTCTAAGTTATTGTTGATGAAGTATTCTTCCCAGTCAGAACTTTTCAACAGATCTGATAGGAATTCCCAATCAGCATTCTTATAGTCCCTATATTGATAGCGCACCGGGGAATTTTTAGGTGTGTATTTAGTTGTTAGTCGGAGGGGCAGCGTGCAGTACAATATGTTGTGATCACTGTTATCGAGTTTATTTCCCGCTTCTATCGAAATGGGCTCTATTTTATGACAGAGGATTAAGTCAAGAGTATTTTTGTTCCTTGTAGGGAGGCGTACGCGCAGCTTCCATCCTCCTACGTTTATAGCTTGTAGTAGCTCGTCATGGATTCTAGGTCCTGTACAGGTATCCCAGTTTACTCCAGGTAAGTTGAAATCGCCACACACTACTTTGTAGTCGAAGTCCAGCGTAGCTACATGCCCTAGTATTTCTCCAATAGTTATATCAGTCATTTCAGGGCTATTAGGGGTTCTGTATATACATCCCACGAGAATTTTACTTTCGTTTGTGTGGATGCTTATCCCTTAGATTCTGGGAGTTTGTCAGTAGTTGGGTTATTGAAAGTATTGGAGTTAGTGGATTTAGAGGCATATATTAAGCAACCGCCTCCTCTTTTGTCAACTCTATCGTTCCTATAGATGTCGTAGTTGTCTATTACTAGCTTTGTGTCAGGTATATCAGTAGTAAGCCAGGTTTCAGTCACCACTATGTATGCCAGGCAGCGAAGCAATGTTATTTTATTAAGGAGAGATCTAGCATTCAAGAGCATAATTGTTAGTAAACCAGAGTTGTTGGAGGAGAGGTTAACATGGTTACTTGTTACTATCCCTACGTTATGTTTGGAGGGGCTCTGAGGTGAGACAGAGTCAGTGTGTGTACTATTTCCTGGATGAATTGTGCAGCGAGTGGGGCTATTGTTTGCTGCAGCCGAAAATAATCCTGTTGCATATTTTGACTTTTAGCATCCATGGGTCGGCATCTGCGTTCATCTACTGGTGATATATGGTTTGCCTTGCAATTTGCGTTGTAGTTTGCTGGACCTAGGTACCCTGTGTTAAGATTACCTTGGTAGTTGTACCTCATGGGACTTTCATAGGCGTATGCATATTGACTCACATCACGTGTGTGGGTGAAGTTATTGAGGTGATCTAGTGTCGATCTATACTCATTATGTTGATGAGGTTTAACATAGATAGTGTGAGAGTTAGGACGAGAATTTTCATTAATATGGTGCCCATATGAGTCCTGTTTAGTGCTGCATATATCCTGAGGATCCATTCTACGTTGTATTTCCAAGTTATGTGCGTTGCTAGGCATGTTACTCCTAGTTCGGGAAGGGGTATTCTTACTCACATACTGCGTGACGTTTTTGGGAATGTGCTTCGTTACCCATGCATTGTCATTTTTTAGACTGACATGGTTCTACAGGTTCTAATCTTTCAGATATTTGAGGCCACGTCTTTAATATACTCCACGGTAATCTTTTTACCTGCATACTATCATACTCTTTCTTGTCTTAACTACCTAAGCCTTTAATAAAGATGAGACTTACTCTTTTCATTCAAATTCCTCACTCGCTTAAATTGTGGTTTATCTGGTGTAAAAATACACAACAACATCAATGTTTGAGCTAAGTTATATTTTCATCGAAGACGTCATAGTTTCCATGGTAAGACCAATATGGTTAGTGTTAAACATTGCAAGTGTATACTATCATTGCAAGAACTCTCTAACTGTGTCGTATATATATATTGTAAATATACTTCCAATCATGCATTATCCATAATTCATGGATAATCCCCATTCAGACATTAATGAAGACAAAACAAAAGCTGATCTACGTGTTTTGTTTTCATTATCCATAAATGTATTTCATACCATTTTGCAGTTTCTCAGGACGTTCTTTTCTTTCTTAAATAGCTTTTAATCACGTGGCAACCCAACTGCAAAATTTTAATTGGTTGATCATAACTATCAGCCGGAAACGGAATGAATTTCGGGTTGGCGCTCAACTTTTATGTTGACTTTAGTGAAGGGTTTAAAATTTAAAATTTATACGAACCTGTTCTAATTGCTTGTACTATAATCAGGCAATTTAAACTTTTGAAAAAGTGCTAATTTATGGTACTTCATGATTTTAATTTATAACATATCTGATCGTGGATGTAAAAATGGCATGCATTTCATGCAAACTTACCTGTTTATACGAAATAAATTATTATCATTTATATAGCGATATAGCAGAAGGGAATTTGTAAGCGGAATTGTTTATAGACGACTCCGTGTAGAGATACAGGCAAAATAAGTATACAATAATCGATATAAGAATAAAAGTTATTCACTTTAGTAGAGTATAATTCCATTATGCGTAAAATTTGCTTTGATAAAGTCTCATAGTGTCATACAGTAAACATTACTTTATAACACTGTGACACTTTATCAAAACAAATTTTACCCATAATGGGGGTATACAGTAAATTAAAATCACAATTTGCACATATCTTCCGTATTGTGCTTCTTTGCCTTCTTTTCACTGTTTTCCATGTTGTTTCACAAGCGTCGTTCAGTTCTTCCCATCGCCACTAAGTCCATCTCTCCACCATTCATTGGTCATTTAGATGACATACATATTTATGTCTTCATCTGTATACTACTTGTAAATCTTGTAAGTAGCACACGCTAGAGTACTACTTAGACTTGTTTCGTTAACCACAGACACAATGACATGCATTTTCAGTGTTCAACCTACATAATACAATAAAAATAGGTCTTCCATGTCATGATGGAGGAAAAATGTGTGAATATATATGTTGTTTATAAATTCATCATACTATTCAATAACTCATTTCTCTGTCATATTTCATTGAGTTATGCATTATGAAACTGCTGACCTGAGTGTCATTTATTTTTGTAAGAATCAACAACTCCCACATACATGCTCAATTTTCACTACCATAATATTGAAGATAGATGGTCATATATTTATTAAATACTTAAAAAGCGAATATAATTTATGTGATGTCAAGATAGTATTTTATTGTAGGGGACTTAATAGCAAGCTCAGTAATGCAACAAAAGTTAGAATGAAAATCCAAGTTTATGAAATAATATTGTAACAGTATATTATAAAAATACAGTTACTGAGTTATATAAATTATTGCTTACTTGGTGATACAGTTAAAGTCCACGGCTACAAATTATTAATATAATCCACAGAAGTTTTCACTGCTGGAGTCGTGCCTACTGGTAGAAACTGTGGACCGGTTGTAGAATATCCTTCGGATGAGGATGAGAGGCTCCTGCAAAAATCCAAAGTATGCAACACGGTTATGAGGGAAGCAAGTAGACAGTATAGACCAGTGAGAATACGGAGCAACCAACAGTACACTGTATTTTAGATTGTACTCGGAAGATATCTAGATTTCAACATGAATCGTTTTAAACAAAAGTTATGTACAATGTTTCCATTTTTAACATCGAATAGGGAACTATACAGTCATATTGTTCCATACTCCTCAATATTGCTTAGAACAGACAGTCTACTTCTCATCTTCCTCGTCCTCCTACTAAACACAGTAAGTATTTTGTAAGTTAGCATTGTAAAAGGGCACTGTACTTCTTTATTCTCAGTAATGCATAGGAAATTTATTCAGTGTTATCAACTAATTTATTGTTGCTTTCAGATCACTAAGCTTATCTAAAATAGAACTTAAAAATGGATGGAAACTCAATGGAAACGTAGACTTGTGTATAAGTTTTGAATATAATCATATTGCTTATGTTCAGCAGGGTAGTTATTTGGAGCGGAGGATAAATTGAAGTGTAGAGAATAATAATATGTAGCATGGCAGGTGAACTAGAATCGGCAAAGCCATTCTAGAAGGGGGAAGGACGATATGTGGTTACGTATCAACGTATTTCAGTGTACACTATGAAGAAATCCGATGAAGTGGAAAAGGTGAAATAAGCCTACTGCAACTATGAATGCCAGATTTCGAAGAAGATAAATTGGGGAGCCAGCCAGTTATGACCACTGTGAGACACTGGACACATCAATGAAAGCAACGCAGTATTGTGATGGGTAGTGTACTACTTACTACTTCTTCGGAGAATTAATTATGATTTGTGGCACTTGATAGACCACTGAAGAAGACAAGAGCGCTGGAAAAAATCTAATATACCACAGACATTGATGAATAGAATATATGGAATACAGAATAGAGGATGTCATTTTGCAGTCGGTGAAATCATTTCATTGTTTATGATTTCCTATAAGTCTATTGTATGTTGTCCAAATAAATATTACTTTTGCATTGTTTAGTCTTATTTTCCTCATGGTGACCTTGCATTTGATCTCTAAGTACGTAGAAGTTATTTATTTCATACTTATATGAATACCCTCAGGCGCACGATAATTTTCAAGCTGCTGTGAAGCCAACCATACTTATTATAAAAGTGCAAACACCAAATGTTTAACTATTTGATTTGCAAAAGCTGAAAAACTTTTTTGCCTACCTGTTGTTCATTTATGTTATGTGTACGTTGATGCAAAATGCTATCGTCCAGGAATTCCTCGTGTAGATAAAATTGTATCACTTTACATTACACCAAGTAAACAAACCAATATGGGATTGTTTCAACAGCGATAACGTTTCCTAGTTCAGTAGTTTACTAGCCGGTCCTAAACACGGGAAAAATCAGTACCGAAAAAGAGTACAAAAATAATTTTATTCTTCGTTGGAACCGATAATGTGTGTATAACGAGTGCTGAAGAAAACCTTTGAGGAGCTGATCAGCCAGCGCGTCATATTTTGATAAATGCAATAGTAGACATGAGGATATGCAATGTCCTCATTTTAATTTGGGTCACTAGGGCGACAACCGCTAGTACAATAAAGGAGTGGCTATCGTGATGTTGGTAATACCATAGAAGGCTGGGTGGGGAATGATATGCACCCAGATAATGATGGTAAGACTCAATCCACACATTTACTACAGCAAAGTTAGGGAAATTACATATCGTCAAAGAAACCTGTATGGAAAAACAGTGGAACTCCCTTAAAGTAGTGTCAAAGGAAACCTGTAGAGCCGTCTAAGAAAGGAAGAAGGGGCAAAACGAGAAATGGTTCTCTACGAATATGTAGAAGCTAATATAGGAGAGACGGATGGTGAGACAGGAGGTGAACCGGTGCAAAGACGGACAACGAAAGAAGAAGAAAGGTTCAACCTTCCATACATTTATTTAAGAAGTGAGAAAGAGTAAGAGGAAAGACAAAAGACTATTCCACAACATGCTGCCAAAATAAAGCGGAATAAGCCACAGGTAAGAGAAACCCCGTTATATTATATCAGATAACCAAGTTGTTATAAAGGTAGAGATCAGCATAGATGAAACAAATGGAAGACAGTAAAGGTAACCTGATCACCAGAGAAGTAAAGCGAAGAAGGTGCTAGACTGATACCTTCAAAGCAGTCTTGAATCGACCACCATTCACCCAGAAATACTATCAACAGTCAGAGAGTTTCTTGTGAACACCAATTCTCCAATAAAATCAGAATTCTTGAGTTTCATAAACTTACTGATAGCTGGGAGTCAATAAAGTTGCACGGAATCTCTCTTGAGCAACTGTAAACGGATCCAAAGACCCCAGTAGATATGCTGATGCCACTATTGCAGAGGGTATTGAGGGAAGGAAAGGTGCCTACTGACTAGAAGAAGAGCTAATTTTTCGAACTGATTGTGATGGCAAGCCGTGACTGTAACTCATTCTGGTATTTCAAAGAAGCAGCAGGTGCTACTAATTTGCTCACATCAATGTTTAGAAGACGCCTTTTATGAGCCCCACCAGATCGCAAGACGAACCTGGCGCACACTAACGCATGATCAGGGTCCAGGCATGTGCTCCAGAAGAAGTTGAAGTTTTGTATTCATCCTCGCCATGTGAAACTGACGGCAGTATGATCAATCTGAATCCAAGCTTGGTTCGCAGATGGAGAACGCCCGGTAGAGCTACGGCGATGGCTGTGCCGGAAGTTAGTGCTGGCTAGAAATAGGTTGTGATCTGCGCAAAGCTGCAGAAGAGGGCCCCCATTATCTGATCTGAGCTTAGACGCCCAACCTGTGCATTTGAGTCCCCAGGCAGCATTACGACATCCCTCCGGCCAATCTGTTTCAAGAAATTGCCAAGTTGATAGTTAAACTCATCCTTAATTGCATTCGGGCTGCAATACGTAGGTGTTTAGGCAGAAACAACAAACAGACACTACCTTTCTGGCCTACCACTACTTACTTTCGTATGACCTTCCAGCCTCACAGCGGATATACGATTGCTAATGGGGATCCAGTTGAGTAATGCAGCTTTGGTCCTAGCGCTTAGTGAGACATCGACACCATCTACGCTAGATGCTGACGTCACAGGGTCCTCGGACAAACACAGGTGGTACATACTACTAAGCCTTTCAGATGGAGAGGATAATCGAAGCACTTCACTGGAATCTTGAATGCGGTTCTTAGAAATGCAACAGACACCGATAGCGAGGCTTTCCAATGTTTCTACCAACCCTGCCTGTTGTCCGATTCGCATCCGTGTCCGAACATTGTAGATGATCAGCTTGAACACGGCACGAGGTCTCAAGATATCTGTGTTAGGTGTCGCATCGTGGACAACCATTTTGAAGGCTACTCACTAACATCTCGAAAAGGCACAGCTAGGTTGTGAATTCAGAAAAAAGTGAAAGACAGTCGAAGGTAAAATAGAGGAGTCTATGTAGAAAAATAAAACTAAGGTTGGAAAAAGATGTGTTACTTGAGATATCATTATTGCTTGAAAGCATTATTACGCGCGCGCGATGAGTTTCGTAGATAGTTTGCTGCTTCATTTCATTTATTGTGTGAGGCTTGAGATGCTGCTCGGGTGCCTAGACCGAAGCAGGTGGTTTTCTTAAGGGACCATTTCCCGAGCCTTCGACTTGCAGTCTAACCCGCAAGGCAGCGGAGCAGCGCCAGGAGCTACGTTCTTATGGTTGCCAGTGACCAATATAAGTTCATATGCCATTTGATCCGATTGGATTCTGGAGCCCATGCACCTTGTGGTAACTACTTTTATTCTAACCGCTATCCAAACAACCTTCATGACATGGTAGGACCTGTAGGAACATGAGTCTCAGCCAGTTTAGCTTGTTGGGTCACTGCAGTATTCAAACTTTACCACCACTACGAGGTAGCAGTCGTCAGCCGGGTTGCAGGTCAGTTACTAGCAAAGTTCACAAACAATTGGTGAACTCAGGCCAGGCAGCTGTACTGGAATTCGCTTTGAAAGTTATGCACAAAGTAAAGCCAAAAAATACAATGGCTGTTAGGTTTTGACATATTCTGTGTTACGAAGGCACAAGCGTTTCCTCAACATAACCTCAAACTCTGTGTGCGGAAAAAATCGGTTCATTTTCTTTATCTACCGTAATCATAATCTCCTTTCCTTTTATTTGCTTTTAATTTCAGTAACTGATTCACTGTTATTACTCAAGATTTCCCGCTTCTGCATTTTTCTCTTTCCCCTCACAATGTTTAAATTTGTCAAGTGGACATTCAGCCACCTTGTTTCTCATCCGATTTCAAACTGTTACTCTCATTAAGTTGGTAATTATCACGTGATTAAAGGTGTTCATTAAAAATTTGGAGGATGGACTAATGAACAATGAATAGTCTTTCATTTCCTGCAGTTATCTGACCATAATAATCAAATAATTACTGTCATTAACAACAATAATGTTTAAAATTACATGGGATCAATAATAAAGAAATATTGCGGTTGTTGTGAAGAATATCCTTTGTTCACTAAACAGTAATTTACCATTGTTACGTGATTTCATGCTATCTTCAGAAACCAACTCTGAGTGGTTGTGTCGATTATGTCATACACACACCCCCACCCACACGTATATTACTCAGTTATAGACTACTGTGTGTTGTTGGTAGATGCAAATACGACTGTACCGACTATGAAGATGACTTCGTTGATAAAGAAAATTCTTCTTCGTTGAACTATTTTCTACTTTCTTCGTAAATCAAGTGTGCATTTCTGGTCTTTTGAATCCATGTGTTTTCCTTCTCCGTATACCCATTTATTTATTTGCTAGTTTTCGGTAATATTTATCATCTTAGCGTCTTTCCCGCCTCCCCCACCCCCCGTCTTTTTGTTAATTTTTCTATTACGATATAACAGTTTTATTCATATTTCTGAACTAGAATATCAGAAATATAAATGATCGAGTATTGAGAGTATTCATTTCTTGATCAGCTCTAGATAAAACACTAAGGCATTCAGTATATTTGATTACATGTGACAGATTTTGACATAGATATAACTGAATTCATTGAATTCAAATCATTATTGTCATAATAATAACTAAAATACTACTACATAAATACTTTGCAGTTCAAAATCCATCTATTTCATATCAACATGTAAATTTCACTTTGGTTATTTTAACTAAGATTATAGTTATAAGTTTACCTACGTTTAAAAAAAATAATTATAAGACTAATGACATAAAAATATGCTTAATATTAACTTTCAAGTGAATCTGTTCTTTGCTAGGCTGAATGATAGACACTTTACAGATTTTGTAATTATCTAGAATAATAACTGCTTGATACTACTGAATCCAAAAGTAAGTCTATTTCACACACCATGTGTAGTCTCTTCATCGGTGAAAGTGTTCTCTTCAAAGGTATCTCATTAATGTCATGGGTTCTGATCGTCTGATGGACCCAAAACTCCATTTTTTAACTGATTATTGTTTGAACGGTGTCTGTGTATATGAGTACAGATATGTGTAAACGGTATAAAGTAACAAGTCAGAACAATCGATAACACTAACAAACAGGTAATTCCATTTCATTTATAAGCTGACTCTTCGAATGACACCGATTTAATCTAGAAAAGACAGTAGAGTTAGTGTATACCTACACAATGTGTAACAGTTTAGGCTTCTGTTATCTTATGTTCCTTTTAATGTTATTTAAAAAAAACTTATGAATTGTTTCAGTAACAGAATGATTGCTTTAAAAGAATCATTTATGACTAAATTAAAGGCTGAATAACTGACATGACAATTTACACAGTGTGTCACTTTTTGTAATTGTGTGCGTTAGTGCAATTTGTGTTCAAGTTAAATTAACCCATAATGAACACCATTGAAGGAGAATTTTATAGAGGTATTATTGTGATAGCTTAGAAGGTCTTTCAGTAAAATATGCAATCTCTAAAATAACTACCTAAAAGAATTTTAGACTAGCTAACTTCAATTTTATAATTTAAAAAGTATGCCTAATTCTCTTCAAAAATATTATTAAAACACCATTGCACACTCGTTGCATACTATGTCGATATTATGCATTTTACAGTAATACGTTATTCAGTCGTAAGAATTATGTTGGTTCCGATAGGTTAAGGTTTCTTAACTGTGTGCTAATATTACACTGTCATACAGAAGACGTACATTATTTAAAATGCTATGTAAAATGTGTATTAGTAGGATAAAGAGTTGCGTTAATTCAGTGATTCAGCCTTATGGTATGGAATAACACAGATTAGCATATACAGTTTACATCTACCATTGCTTTAACGACGATTCATATTAATCATAGTGTAATTTCATAAAAAATATTTGGTGTCCTGTGATAGGAAAACTTCAAATATTACCTTGAATACGTCTTCTCTAAGACAGATCTCGTTAAAATAACTAAAGAGAACCAGGCTAGAGAATCATTTCATCTGATTTAAATTCAGTCGGAAAGACAGAGGTTAAATATGACCTATAACCTCATCAGATGTGTAGAAGCTATTTAAAGAAATCATTTGGGGTGAGCAAATAGACAATTATCCTTCTTCAGTTGATGCTGGTACTGTTAGTAAGTCCTGCATATGTCTACCAGCTGATGTTACGCTCTCAAATGCTACAAATACAAACAATGACCACTTCTCCGATATTAACTCAAACGATGTCTTCAAGTGTCTCATATCCCTGAAACTTACGCAGTCCCTTGATGCAAATGATGTACTAGATATTATCCTCAATAAATGTGCTGATGTTTTATGTTGTCCTCTCACTGCTTTTTTAATGGTTCATTTCCAATTAACACTGTGCCTACTTCTTGGAAAGACATTAACATTGTTCCTGTGCCTAAATCATCAAGTGGGCGAACTGTCAACTTCAAACCTATTACCATTACCATTACTTCACCATTTTTTAAAACAGTGGAAAGACTACTTTTACTTAGTCTTGAACCTTCATTGAAGGCATTTAACGATCCTAATAAATTTGCTTGTGAACATGATAGGTGTATATTAGATGCCAGTGTCGTCTTATATCATAGCATTGTCTCTATTGTAGATAGAGGTGCCAAAGGTTTTCGGTGTGCCTTTCTAGATTACACATCTGCCTTCGACTCTGTACTTAGTCCTTCTATGTTAGACAAGCTTGCTGCGTTACGAGCAAAGTGCTGAATTACCAAGTGGTGGTATTCCTATTTTGCTGATAGTAAGGAGTACATTGTTTACAATGAAAAGTCCCCACTGCTTCACTTACTCTAGCTGATGTTTCTCAAGGAGCTGTTCTTTCTCCTTTTTTGTTTTCCTTCTTCTTACATGACTTACCCCATTCTGACGAGTCCTATTTTGTTAAGCATGACGATGATCTGATTGTTTCTATTCCAACGGTTATTTCTCAGTCAGACTGTTGCAAAATGAATGACATTTTACCAGAAACTAGTCAGTGGTCTTCTTCAAATGTTCTTAGGCTTAATCCCTCCAAATTTCAGGTCGTTAATTTCGATTTCAGACAAAATCGCAACTTACGTGAACTGGTTAGTTCACACGGTTCCACGATCATGGATGGAAATGAAGTTGAAAGTAAATCGAATATTAAACACCTTGGACTGTATGTTTCCTTTGATCTTAATGGTCTTCCGCCTCTAGTTATTTAGCAGAAAGGTATTTCGTTTGACGTTCTATGTAAGGAAGTTAAAATAACCTGGTATCATTTTGTCTCCACTGTTACCTTTTGTTAATTTTTGCATTCTACCCATACTTCTTTACTGTTCCCCCTTACTCTTTTCTGGGTCACTTAAGAAAGACTTTGTTGTACTCAGAAGGACATTAAAAGCCTTCAGTAGGGCGAGTGGGGTGCTAAACTGACTCGTTAATACTACTGTAGACATACAGACAGGCGTCTTCAAGAAATAAGCAAATATTGTTTTATCAGAAACTGAATATCCTCTCCATACACAACTTTCTCCTTGCATCTCATGATGTAGAACCAGAAGCAACTAAAGAAGACTGTATGTTCGGGCGACTAAGTAAAAACTCTACGACACCTTATATGGCAGATACACACTTTATGTGATGAGAAAAGTGTAAGACAGGAAACTACCAACTTACTGAGTAACTCAAAGTAAACATCTTTTTTCTTGTTACATTGTTGTCTATAATTTCACTTAATTTTATATTCATATTTTTATTGAACAGCATTATGAAAGTAAATGCTATATTTTAATAATTACCCCTGTAATGAGAAAGCTAGATGGAAGTGTGTATTACATGCTGAAAATTCCACAACTGGAAAAAACGTACTGTTTAGAAGAAAGCTATTATTGTTAAAAATAATTAAAATATTGGATCTCATTTCGATTAGTAATTATCCTCTCACCCGATCCATCAGAAACCACTGGCCTCTAAAAATCTACACTGAAATTAATTACTAACCTTCGATTTGAATAGATTTAAATTAACTTTAGTATAGATTTCATCACAAACTGCTGACTGTTTCATTCAGATTTTATTTTAAGGTATTATAGTAGCCGCTGGTGAGCTGTTATATGTTCCCTGTGTCGAAAGCACCTTGAATATCGTTTATTATTTTCTTATTTACATTAAATTTCCATTGAAGACTTAAGGGAATACAAGATATAATGCCTCTTTTTGTTTCTTTATGTTCCCAGTGGAACGTGGGGCTTCAAGCTGGAGGTTTGACGGATGCAGTGGTGTTTATTTTTATGGGATGCGATTACTAGACTCATGCCCAACCTTCTCTCTTTACCAGTCTTATTACTGGTTTGAAGAGGTAAAGGAATGTGTCGGTCGAGGATTGAACCACCTGCGCAGTTGGCGAGCATTCTACTTTTGTACCACCAGCGCACATGTATTTTTTATTATATTGGCTACCAGTTTTAAAGCAAATATAATGTATAATTTTACTTTTTGTTATTGAATTTAGAAGTAATTTCTACATTGAATACTAACTAGAACTTGTATTAGGGATCACAAAAAACAAAAAGAACTGCAGTGGTAATGGTGCATTATCACAATAACCAAAGTCCAGATAACCGGACAAACAGTAATCATAGTAGTTCGTGTAATCAGTTGACAAATTCATCAAATAAACTGAGAGATATTAACAAAGATGCTGTTATAATCTTGCTTTTATATTTCGTGATAACAGTGAGATTGAAATAGGGACACCGTATCAGATACGGACACGTGACCGCTCAATCTCTAGTTACTTTGTCATCGCATAAAACAACTACCTGTTTCTACAACCCGCTCTACTTAGGCAAAAAAACTACGTGAGACTGCAAGAGTATTTATGAGTTTCAATATAACTATGCTTACAAAAAGAGGCATATGTACATACATGACCAGTGAAGTGGGCGTGGAAAGAGATGTCCTTAAAAGGACTTATATCCATTTATGGTTAATTCCTAGACTGATCTTGATCACCATATCAGGTACAGCTGGTCATTAAAAGAGAAGAGTTATGGTTCAGGTGGGTGATTTTAGCTTAGTTGTGTTCTCTAAGTGTAACAAGAGAAGACTAGGGCCAGGTAACAGATCGTTTGTTAAAGAAATCAACATGTATTTATAGATTTTCATGTACATAATATAGATTACTGTTAGCAGAAAAACACAGTCCTCTGATTGGTTGTTCCTCAGAGAAAGTTAACCTTGCATCTCTTTGTGGCTGTTTCTTGGATGTCAGATCATCTATATGTTAACTGTATCCGCCTATGCAAAGTCTTTGTTCTCATTTTTCTGACGACCAATATTTGGGACATAAACATTGACGTGAATTACTGTCCACCAATTCTGGCTAACAGCCAGCTCTCACCACATAAGCTGGTTGATTTCATTGCGAAGCTTTCGTCCCCCATATAGGCAACATCATCAGAGCAGGTTTTAGTGTGAAATGAACTTATTTAATTTCTCTGTGAATGAAATAACGATATCTGCTGACAGCTGTTATAGTTACTGTTGGTTAATTTACTTCTTTATTGGTCATTTTTATGGACTTGGAATTTGAACTATTTTGTCACGTGTTAATTTATTTTTTTAGTTGGTAAATCTGATCTACAGTAATGTGTTTTTATAACTGCTGATTCATTTAGTTACCAGGCTCCTAAAAGTTTTTTTTGGCATTTTCTGGGGTTCGGTCTATTTAAGGTTTCTATATTTCCTCAATCAAGTTGGTGTCTGTAATAATCCAGGTGCGTCGATATGATAGAACACAAAAACAGTTGGGCACTGTCGCCTGAACATTAACAACCAATATATTCAATTTCTTTGGAGATTTCCCCATGAACCGATTGGTTAGAGATTAGTGAGAACCATGGAGCGCTGGACAGCTGTTTTGCACTAGTTCGGGACTCATCACAGTGCGCACCTACAATCATAACAGAGATGGAACTCAGCACCAGGCTAGTTGACCATTCAGAAACTGAGACCAGAATTCAGCGACACGTGAGCTCTAACTCTGTCACTTAGTGATACAGTACTTCTCCCAACCAACGAGTTCAATAAGCATCAGCTTTACTGTGAAAAGGCGTCTTAGTGTAGTTTCAGGGAATCCAACTAATAACTGTTAATGAGCTACAGGTGGGAACTTGGGTTAATTTTAGTGTAGATTTCGTCATGTTAAATCACGAATTGACATATCTAGAATTCACGAATCGTTGATATCACCAGTCAAATCTCTGCAAAAGAAGTGAAGTAGAGTGCTAGAAAAGACAAAAGACAATTCTAATACACCCTGGCCGGCAGCTAAAGCATGCATTTCGCAGGCGTAAGAGACACCAGGGCACTATATCAGACAACCAAGTCTCTATCTGGGAAGAGATCAACACAGGTAATGAAACAAATAAAAGATGCTCAAGGGAACCTGATCACTAAGGAGGAGAAACATATCAAACAATTTATTTTTTGATTTACAGCTTGATTCCACACTGTATTTTTGGTACAAGTATGGAATTTTCAGCATGGATATCGGTAGCCCAAATTATGCAGGCCGACCATAGATATCAGGTGTGCGCCGGCGTGGGCTCGAACCCCGGACCACGTGCATGGTCGGCGAGAGTCCTAACCACTGTGCCACCGACGCACAGGTGCTGATCACTTAAAAAGACTCTTGAATCGACCACCACTGGCAACTCGTCCAGAAATATCACCAGCAGCGCGTACAGAACTGCCTGCCAGTGGACATCAATTGCCTCACGAAAGCATAAGCCCTGAATGCGATCAAGCTACTAAGGTGCAGGAAGGAAGCAGGACTAGATGGCCTCTCTCTCAAAGCACTGAAGACGGCCACAGAGATTAGGGCAGATGTTCCCACTCCATTACTGCAAAAAGATCGGAAAGAAGGAAAGACGCCTACTGATTAAAAGAAGAGCTACCTCGTCAAACTGACAAAGAAGGGAGACCTGGGCCTGTTGCCTTATGGACTGGCTACCAGAAGTGATAACTTGCAATTAAGAGAAGGCGAAATGAAGTAATTAGGTGGCGCATGATGCATAAGATAAGTACCTGAAATAATAAAAAGTCACTTACTCATCTTTATTAACAACTGTCTTCGCTCAATACTGAAGATCAGATGGCCGGAAAGAATCACCAACAAGGAATAATGGGAACAACCCAAGCAAAAACCAATCGCCCAACAAATATGCAGGAGAAAGTGGAGATTGATCGGACACTCGCTGAGGAGACCGCTGGGTGACATCGCGCGCCAAGCCCTCGAGTGGAACCCGAAAGGGAAGCGGCGTGTGGGACGTCCAAAGGTGACATGGAGGAGATCGTGTGAAGAGGAGTTGAAAGAATATGGATTAACATGGATGCAGGCGAAAAGTATAGCAGAAGACAGAAGAAAATGGAGGCGTGCAGTTGAAGCCCTATGTTCCACTAGGAACCCAAGGGAGCAATAATAATAATAATACTCATCTCATTTACTTCCCTGTCTAATATTCCTTATATGCATGTTATTTACTTAGCATTCACTGATTCTTCTTCGGTGTACTTTATCTAGACAATTCAAGAAATCCGTAAAACGCCTATAGAGAATGGCCTTAATAAGTGTACAAACCAATTAACGCACCAGTGAGGTGCTTAACTAAGCAGTTGCAGGTACAAATTCTTAATGACTGACTTTCAACATAAAACTCAGCACAGAAGTGCAGCAGTTCAAGTTGTCGCATTTCATGCAGTACACAATTAAGATAATTAAGGTAATAATAAGCTTTATTCCAAAACAGTACTTGTGATACATAATGGAATTCTCAGCATTTTACTACAATATTGCATCCAGTTAGTACATTAACGATAAATAAAGTTCTACCTAGATTAAGGTTATCTCAGTTAGTTTTGACAACATATTAGCATGTCGGTAGCAAAGCCAAAATTAAACAGAGTGTTAGAAGGTGTTGGAAAATTAGGTTCTAGCATATTTACTGGCGTAAACAGAAAGAAAGAAACAAAGCTGCACATAACAGAGAAAAGAGGGAGAAAAGGAAAAGGAAGAAAGAAAAACGTTGTACCTTTAAATGATATGAGTTGGAGAGACGAGGTCCAGTTGTTCTACTGACTATTTAATAAGTTAAAGGTTTCACGCCTAATGCTTTCTTTATCGCACAGAACACGAGCTAAGTAGGGTATGGATCATAAGAATGAATGAATTATAAGAAGCGGAAATGTGAGACAGAAAGAATAAATCCATGAGAATACGGTATATGATGAGTGATGCATCCACATCACCCACAGACGTTTTGAGACATATCTCTAATATTTTCAATAAAACACCTTACTAATACTTAAATCAAACCTACAGAAGGCAACTAGGATATACTAAGTTTATGGAGGCCTTATGTGACTATGTGTATTGTTATTATTATTATTATGGTTCGCATTGGTTTGAATATTTCACTAATATGATTGAATATTTATTCAGTGTAATAAATTGAAAGAGAAATATACCCCGTAATATCTCATACAATCTACGACATATTGAAAAGGTGATATTAACCAATGAGACAATCGATTGTACTTGAATACTTGAGTTAATAGATTTTATAACTAGAAGATATTTAGTTACAAGTTACAATCAGTTTTCTGGAAACCGTACTTTCTCTTCTTTTTTATTGTTTGCATACTACACCCGAGAAATAAAATTGGATTAACTAAACATACTGAATTTTAAGCCAAAAGAAACAAACAATATATTTTTCATTTAATTTATCTCGCATCATATTGAAACACTGAAAGGCAATAATGTACACATTTTGAATGTAAGTCCATATGAACACAATTTTTTGAAATTTAGCATTGATTCTTTAAAATTTACTAGAAGTTTTTACTTTGGTAGCGTTTATCTCTGATTTGATATTAACTTTCCATTTGTTAAGCGTATATATTAGATGATCTTCCTTCAACAGAATATCGGGGCTTTTTAAAACCTGTATTAGTAATATCCTGAGGTTATTTTTCCTACTGAGATTAGAACACAGTTGACTGTGATGAAGGCAACACACAGGAAGCTGGTGTCTTAATCTCAATAGGACCAAATTACGTTTATTAGTTGGTTAACGGTCTATAGTGTTGAGTGACAAATAAATCATTTAAAATTATTTTAAAAAGGAGATTTTGTTCAAGATTCATGGAGAAATATGCTTCATCCGATGCATGAATTGTTCAATAGTATTTTTTTACCGATGAGTGGATACTTCAAGGTCATATCTGAGCTTGCGTAACTGGCAATACAGATTTTAGGAATTTTACTTTTGACATATTAATAAAACTTTGTCACCGTATTAATATGTTATTCAACAGTGAAACAGTATTATAATAATAATAATAATAATTTTTGCTTTATTCCAAAAACAGTACTAATGATACAGCAAGGAATTTTCAGCATTCAGTACAATATTGCATCTAATTTACTCAAAAACGACAACAAAAAAAAATTAAAAATACACATTACATAATAGTAATAAAACGATTGTTATAGCAGCTATATAGCAAAATACTGTATGCCATACGGAGAAAAATATGCATAAAGTACAAAATTGTAGTAATAATAGTAATACCAACTAAAATAAAATAGCAGAGTAATAATTAAACGATAGAAAGTGTGACACCATAAAATACAGAAAGATGAACGATGAAAGGGTCGATTCACTGTGCTAATTACATAGTAACTTGTAAGTTTCACGTCTAACAGAGTCTTCGTCACATAAAGTACGGGCTAAATAGGGTATTGTAGAATTTCTATACTTAGTAGTACGAGCATATAACTTTTTATATTGACTTCTCGTCCTACCTGATGAGATACAAGGGGACAGGTGTGAATAAAGGGGGTGCAGAGGGTCTGACATTATAGCCTTTGCCCATTTCGTACAGGAATTTATATGCCTCTCGACTATAGTATTAGCGAGCTCATGCAGTGGCAGACCACAAGCTCTACTCACAGCATTTAATACTCTTCGTAATATGATATAATCTTTTTTGAGAAGCCCAGGAAAGATTAATGGAGAGCAGTAGAGTACAATAGGTAAAATACAGGAGTTTAAAAATTGCAAAACTAAAGGTTGGTTGATACCTGATTGTCTTAACTTTTTAATGTAGAAGGTAAGACGAAACATTTTCTTAGAGATAGATAAGATATGGGATGACCATGAAAGGTCAGAGGAAAGAACTAATCCAAGGTATTTAATGCTTGATTTGGTTTCAATTTCCGTGCCATCTATGCTACAGGGATCATGAGAGTTAACTAGTTCAAGTAAGTCACGTCGATGCTTGAAAGTAAAGTCAACTGGCTGACATTTGGAAGGATTTAATATAAGACCATTTGACTTGGACCAGTTGTTGATGTCCAACAGAAAGCTATTAAGTTTGGAGCTGTCAGACTCGGAAGTGATAGGCAGTGATACAGTCAGATCATCTGCATATTTGACAAAGTTAGTTTCGTTTGAATGAGGCAGGTCATGTAGGAAGAAAGAAAAAAGAAAAGGAGAGAGGACAGCACCTTGTGGAACACCGGATTTTGTAAGCGAGGTAGAAGAAGATTTGCCGTTATATACAGTATACTGCATTCTATCAGAAAAATAGGAATGCAACCAACTCTTAGCCCAGGATCCTGTTTGTGTCAACGATAGCTTATTTAACAAAAGGCCCCTAGGTACAGAGTCAAAAGCAGATGTGTAGTCTAAGAAAGCACTACGAACATATTTAGCACCTTTGTCTAAACAAGAGACAACATTGTGATATAAGACAACCGCAGCATCCAAGGTACTTCTACCATGTTTGTATGCAAATTGTTTAGGATCATTAAAAGGTTTCAAAGCGGGTTCAAGACGAAGTAAAAGTAATTTTTCCATCAATTTTAAAAAGGGGGAAGTAATTGCAATAGGCCGAAATTTAATATCAGAACCAGAAGATGGTTTTGGTATAGGGATAATTTTAATGTTTTTCCATGCAAAAGGTAGAACGTTACCGGAAAAAGAAGCATTAAAAATGTTAGTAAGAGGATAACACAAAATATCAGCACAATTCCTGAGGACAATGGCAGGTATGCCGTCAGGACCAAGGCTTTGAGAAGGCTTAAGAGACCGGAGACATTTAAGCACATCAAGGGTATTAAAACCACTAAAGTTATTGTCAATATGATTTGTATCATTTGGAAGGGTATCAACAGAAGAGCGTATGAAAGATTTATTAAGAGTGTCAACATTAAGAGATGGAACAGAAATACATCGCTTACCGTTAGTAATTTCTTTGAAAAGTTTCCATAAATTAGAAGGGGTTTTACATGACAAAAATCTTTGATTATATAAAACATTTAGTCTTTTCATTTCCAGTTTTATCAGAATGTTTAACTTTTTTACACCAGGCTTATCATTTGTTTTGAACAACAGTTCTTTATTTCTACGTAGCTTTTTGAGATATGGCGAAGATAAGCGATCAAATCGAATGAATAATGTTTCTTTAGGACAACATATTTCGAAACAGAATTTAAGATAATCAGTAGTGTTTGTGATTGTTTCATCTAATGTTTGTTCTGTAAATAAGTCCCAGTTAGTGTCTTTCAACATGCATCTGAGCTTGTCTAGGTTGTCTTTTGAGTAGCATCTCCGTTGAACTTTACTGTAGAGGTGAGAGAGGACACCTTTGTGTGATTTGGAATATATTTTAGGCAGTACACGTATGATGCAGTGGTCAGAGTTAAGTAAAGGAGCACGTTTGCGAGCTTCATATATACCAACATCATTGATGAATACTAGATCCAGTTTTTTACCAAGACGGGTGGCAAAGTTAACAATATTGTCATGACCAAGTGATATAAGGAAGGAGTGATCGCATGCATTGAAGTCGCCAGTTACTATTGATAAAGAGTTCTCGAAGCAAGCTGCAGCAAAAGCGGTGAATTCATCAGCGAACATAGATAAATCCAATATGGTACAGCCAGGAGAGACATAAACATTAGAAATATAAATGAATTTGTATTTTGACAGGTGTTTCGGGCGACATCTCACAGTGATGCAATCAATGAAGTCATTCGAGAATTTGAAACAAACTTTGTTAGAAATGGACCATTTTGAGTGAATAAAAGTTGCAACACCTCCACCACATTTTTTCTTGGAACAAACACGGTCTTGTCGAAAAACATTGAAATTGTTTAGAGACACAATATTGTCATCGTATGAGTCATGGAGCCAGGTTTCTTGTAGAGTGACAATACCAGTATTGTGGTAGGTTCCGGATGACAACAGGGACTGAAAATCCAGAATTTTATTAGGCAGGGACCGGCAGTTGGTACTAATGATAACTGGAACAGTGGTGTGATGTATGGGTGTAGATTTTAAGGCACGCTGCCAACCTCCATGGTGCTTTTTCTTGAGTTTATTGCAAATATGAAAGTTTTTGGGTTTAAAACGTTTTATAAAATCCCGGGAGTGGATAATACGATTAGAATGCATAATGTGATATGTAAATACCAATAAAATACGAGTAAATAGATGCAAAATGTACATGGAATGTGGTAGCCCAAAATGTTCAAACAGGCCGCCAAGGTCATTCGATACATTTGCTGGATGTCATTTCAAATATATATATATATATATATATATATATATATATATATATATATATAAATTTGATATGACTGATATTATTATGAAAAGTAAATTGTGTCGAGATGTCATCCAGTAAATAATATTGTTTCTCTGTGATATATCTAATAAACAAATGAATATAGAATTTTAATTTTGTAATTTGGTTAGTTTTGACACATTTGAATAGTTCAACACTTAGTGAAGCCTGTAAAATTAATCCGGTTACACTTTCAGTCATCCAGGTGGATTGGAAAATATAGATGCTTCTTGTGGAATGTAGCAGATGATCACCATTACAAGATTTCACCTGTGTGAGTTGAGTACAACAGGTTGTGTGTGAGGACAAATACTTGTCAGCGACGACATTTGTGCCATATCATGAATTGGCAGAATTCGGAATTCATGGACCATTTGGTCGGGTTCCAGTGGATTAATGGTCTACAAGATCGCTCGCCTTATATCCAGAAGGTCATGGGTTCGGAACCCGGTCGGCACTACTGATGAAGAGTCCAGAACTAAGACGAAACTGGTGTCCAGTACTCCGAGGTTTTTCAGTGGTCCTCTTACCGATATTGGCTCATGACGAAATCCTGAAATTTGGTTAACTATCAAAGTGTCACTATCTTACATGCACACAACTTAGGGCATAAATCTGTTTAAACTAATTTACAATTTCCCGTTGACAGATTAGGTAAGACGGACATGTTTGGTTTCCATAAACATGTCGGCTCCTCGTATGTGAGTGCTTAAGTGATATCTGGGGGTTAACATGTTCGTATTTGGTAGCTGGTGATTGACAGTGGAATCGAGGATGTTCATTTTGTCCTGTTTTGGACCTGTTAGCTAGTTGTGCCAGCATTCTCAGTGAGTAATAACCATAGAGAACAAACATTTCATTTCAATACAGTCAGTCAGTGGGAAATAAAGAAACAATTAATTCAGACATAATAATTAGTAGTCGTTACATATGAGATATTTCTTGGCCCAGCTGGCCTATTGCGTAATGCCTCGGCATTTGAAAGGACGGATGATGGATTAGAATCTCAACAAGAAAAGCATCACTTACTGAGAATCCAGGTACACTTTCACTGACGAGTTCCAAATACGAAGGAACGCGAGTCTTGGAATCAACTACAAGTGACCATTCGCCGAATAACATCAAGACATGAGTGTTTTGGTATTTTTATCTGTTTTCAAGTTTCAGATTTTATTAGAAGATCTTTCAAGATCAGTCTGTCCGCCATTATCCTTGTTATTTATTGAAGAAATTATCTTAATCATTATTGAAAGTAATAGGTAATTCCATATTAAGTAAATATTAAATTGGGAAGTAAAATACGTTTAAATGTATATTATGTGCATAAAATAGTAAGGTAAACTTTTTCTCTGAAAATTAATGTAATGTGTAATAGTGTTTAAAAAGTAACTCATAAACTCCCTGTTTTATTAATGATATTCAGTCGCAGTAAATAAGAGAAACACTATCGAAGTAATTTTGATATTCAATTAATGAGAGCTTCCTTTGTTTACATAGTGATTGATTTACTTACTACTCCATTTATTTCTCTGAAATTTTGAACACATAGACGAGAAAAAGAGAAAGAAAATCACACAAGAAGAGGGCTATTGTATAGCTCGTAGTGGTTTGGAAATAGTCCTATCATACAACAGTTAGGCTTATCAGCTGATGACCTGTTATGTAGGAGTTGGCTGTAGTGGTTCATTAGCCTAGTCAGTGGAGTTTTATAGTATAAAAATAATAAAGGGATAAAGAGTGAGGAGGTAGATGTAGGTCAACTGTAAAGGTAAAAATAACGATAGTGATCAAAAAGCCGAAGAAAGGAGATTCGGATTATGCTTATTCCCCTAATTCTCGACACCATTATTTTCATATAAGTTCTGATTGACAATAACGAGTGTGATCCGATTAATCGAGACATTTTGAGCAAATACATTACACGATTCAGATAAATTACGTCTTCTGATTGTTTTGTCGAAATTCAATTAGATAACTAATTGTTTCAAGCTACATATCTGGAAATGACGTAACTGTTTAAGTGGTAACAAAGTGGAAGTGTTGAATGAATGTTAATTCTATTTAAAATATCTGATTACAAGGGATTAAGTTGGGTTAGCAGAGTGAGAAGGTACTGGTGTCTAAACTCCCCAACTCAAATCACCATCCTTACTCCTTGAAACGTCTCAAATTAAAATATGACAGTTGTTTGATATTCCTCAGTTTCCCAGTGGTAGTCTAGCTGTGTGTTAATGGTAGTGCCTCTTCTCAAAAGGTAAAAAGCTAAAGAAATAAATAGGTTTAAGGTACAGTTATTTTTTCAGTCCCTCATAATGTACTACCTTTAGCCTCAGATATCGTTTATCAATTATTAGTATATCACTGTAGATGAGAAATTTTATAAAATGAATTGCGAATTTCAAATCCTGTCTTTTATTTTGTTACTCATTTGACAAATTTCTTTAAATGTTTCTTAATTTCACCACCACAAGTATAGATTTTTTAAAGAAGGTTTAATGAACCATTTATAGTACTGAAAACGTGTAGCACAATTTGAAACTAGTATTCTATTTGCCATAGTTTTGTATAGTTATAAGATTAAATATCTCTTGCATTTCTTCAGATTGTTTCTACTTCTAGGGTATACGAATTTACATTTCTATTGATGTGATAACTTCTAGTCAGATGCTTCAGTATATGAATACAGAAATGGTTTATCAGAAATTGTATATGTTGGTTATACTTTTGTGTCATTTTACAAAGTTCACTCTCCTTTATCTAACAACTGGGCTCTTGATTGACTGCTTAAATATGAAATCATATACGACCTTCAACGTAAATATTGATTTAATTCAGCGTTTGTGTTTGAACACTAGTATTTAGACATTAGTTTTATTTGTTATCCGATGTCTGCGTTATCACATTTGACGTATATATGAATTATAAACTGACAGTGACTGTAAAATTGAACTTACTATACATCACTCTAAATACACCTAAATAGTTATGGTAAATAAGCATATAGGTTGTTTGAATTTTTAACTTATAATTTGAAAAGTTTTGAGAATTAGGAAAGGAATACCAGTCTTGGACTAAGTGATCAGCTTATTATCTCAGAAGTTGTGCTACAGCTTCAGACAGTATGGTCTGCGTCTTGTCAGAATATGACGGTGGAATCGAATTTGGTAATGCATTCATTGATAGCAAAGTTGAAGTGGTCTAAATACCGGGTGGTATTTTTGTCAATTAAGAGACGAGCTCATCACAAGTGGATACAGACAGACAGTGATAAAAAAGTCGAGGAATTCTGGCTAGGTACTTGAATTAACTGGTAATAGATAGCATCAAATTATGTAATTTTAGCTGAGAATTCAACACAGTTTCTTATAGAAACTCAAAATATCCATATCGCAATTGCTAATTTGCTTGTATTTATGAAGATTTCCTGCACTTAATTCTCTTTGTAAACTTTTGTAAAACAAGAACGATAGACATTTTAGGATGATTTGAATTCATTTGTAGTTATTAATTTATGGTATCCTAATTTGGTATAGTAGAGTTGCAGAATGTGGTATTTTCACATGTAAGCAACAATGTATATGGGAAAGAGAATGTGTCAAAAAGAGTGTAAGACTATTTAATAGGGCTCTTGGTGGATGGGTCACGCCATCATTTCGGGTAGTAAATAGACGGAGTAATATTAGGTTGAAGTGATATTCAGAAGCAGCAACAGTCCAATGACTGAAGTCTAATTTATATGTATAGAAGAATTTTATAGTCATTGGTAATTTATTGCTTATTATTTAGTTATTATTTTCAAGTATTGGGTTTTAATTAGTATTTAATTGGTGGTTGGTGACTAGCAGTGGAATCCAGGATGCGCATTTCGCCCTATTTGGGACTCGTCATCTGGATGTACCTGCATTTCTTAGTGAGTGATGACGTTCCCACTGAGGCTCGACCCCAGTAACCATAGTTTCAAACGCCAAAGCGTTATCCACTAGACCACTTGGGCCGCGAGAGCCACCTCTTGTGCAACGGGTCATATTATTATTGAATTGAATTTTTGATTTTCCCGTCGATTGATTGAACTGAAGTGCTAACTAGCTTGAAGCCCTATGTTCCACTGGTGAACGTGAAGGAAAAAATTGGTTTTTGTATGGATTTTTTTAGTTTGATTGGTTGGATGATTTCATTAAGAGTTGACATCAGTTAGAGAACCGTTGGAAAACCTGGGAGTATTGGACACCTGTTTCCTACGTCCTAGTCTGAGACTCTTGGTCGGTACGCCCCCACCGACAGGATTCGAACCCAGGATCTTCTGGTTACAAAGCAGAAGTTAGAATTCATAGGCCATTGGGTCGGGTTCCAGTGGATTAATGGTCTACGAGATTCCTCACCTCTTAACCAGATGGTCCTAGGTTCGAATCCTGGCGGTGGGAATGCACTGATGAAGAGTTCCGAACTAGGACGAAACAGCTGTCCAGTACTCCGAGGTTTTTCAGTGGTTCTCTAAATGGTGTCAAGTCATAATTATTATTTTTTCGTAATCTTGCTGTGCCTAAATAATGTTCACTTATGCTATACATTTAACTATTCATTATATTTATTCCACAGCAATCTCTGCTTTACCAGACTTTTAACTCCTGTAATGCTATATATTTCATGTCATAACTGCTCCTTGAACGATTCTGAATGGTAATCACGCCTATTCAGTGTTACGCTGAACTCTTTTGTCTTTCTCTGGATAGAATTTAAAATGTGTTCTGTTACTTTAATAACCATTTGTACTATTGCCCGCAGTGATTAACCGGGTATCGCTGTATATGTACGCCTTATCTTCAAATCCCCGTTTGTACATATCTTCCGCGTTGTGTTACTTCTGTCCTTCACATATTGTATTTCTTTGAGTCCCTTTCATGTCTCCCATGTTTCTCCTCAACGTTGAATCATTTTCTTTCTCTGACATCAAGTCATCTATCTCCCAGCTATTTGATATTTTTAGGCCGATGAACGTCTCTTTATATACTGCTGATAAATCTTATCAGTAACCCATTCCATAATTTCATTCCTACTCCTATATATATGGAAATGACATGACGTCATTCAGTCGTAGAGTTATACTGTAGACAGTTCACGTTTATCTTGATTGACTAAATCCATTGGGAAATCTGTTGATCTAGTTCAGTGTATAGGTCATAAAGGTATTATAGGTTTCTCTATCTTAGGAAGTTCATGTATTTGTGGTATATGCTTCAGGATATCAGTATTACACATAGCTTATTGTCAGTTGAACTCAATCTAAACAATTTAAGTGATCATTTCAGTCATTAATACCATGTCTATACTATTCTTTTCGGTAGAGAGGTGTTTACGGTCATTCAGTGAACGTGTTATCTCTGAAATGTGGTTTCATTTGCTTAACAAAAATACATTGGAAAATTTAACGACTCACTGGCACAATTCATTAGTTTCCTGTAAGTTAATCAACAGCCATTTGGTAAATATTGAGAAAGAAATTCTTAATGGCGGACTGGTTAGCTAAATCTAGTAGTGTGGCAATTACAAATTTCTCTATCTATCTAATGTCGGACTTGAATAGTTGAATCAATGAGCATTTACAATATATATATATATATATATATATATATATATATATATATATAGCAACAGAGGAGCTAGGTTGCCTGTTCTCACCATTAATGGGGAATGGAGACTCATTGTGCTTCTGGAGACATTTTAGGATTATGCTCTGAAATTCTTATTTGCAAAGATCGATGGGTCCTCCCTATGTATGTGTGTCCCAATGTATATTTAAATTGGTAAATACATCTTAAATTCGTTAGTAAATATACTTCAGAAACAACGCATACACATAGTAAAGTCATTTCACTGAAAGTAGAACAGGACAACTATCAAACAGTTTTCAACTCTTCACTATATCTTGGTGACTCCTCGGTTTTAATATTAATTGCATTTTCTAAACAATTCAACCTCAACTGATCATTTTTCTTTCAACAAATTACATCATCTTAACTAGTGCCAAAGCTAAAAACTGTAAACTCTTTCATTGATTATTATATATTTCCATCGTTGAATTTAAAATAAGACACATAAGCTAACAGTATTATTTCCAGTTATATTTTTTAGGCCTTACTTTAATGTAGATCGCTTCATTTGTAAAGTAGATCCCAACTGAGGAGGTGGAGGTGTGAGTAAATTTCACTATTGGTTTTGTTACAAACCAATATCAGCCACACAGTCACTGGCTTTGATTTCTGGTAAGGTCAAAAGTGCACACCAATGGACAGTCGCGAGCGAGGATTAAACAGCTGTCCAGTGCTTCCTAGTTTTCAGGGATTCTCTGACTGGTGTTGGTTCGTGATGAAATCTAACTGAAACTTCATACTTCCCTCTGACCTTTTAGATTATTTGCAAAGATGTCTTTACTAATATATCATATTCATCCAAGTTAGACAATCATGAATCTCATCCGGCGTTATGAATATCAAATTTAAGGGTTGGGTGGCAATAGAATTTCATATAATTATGCACTGGACAATGCCGTCATTTGCTATATTAGCTACAATTCTTATTGCATTTTCAGTTATTGGCTTGCAGCAATCAAAACATTTCAGTTAGAAGTCCACCTAAAAGCATGGTGTACTGGACAGCTTTTTCGTCCTTGTCTAGGAATCCACGATAGATCTAACTCAGGACCTTCAATTCACATTCACTCAAAGGGTATCCAATAGCTTATCCAAATGAATTTGTTCAATTCGTTCAGCGTTTAGGACAAGGCATGTAAATAAGACATTGTCTGATGTTCATTTCTATGTTCAGCAGTAAAGTTATCCTATGAAGTAATAAACCATTTGGATAGGGAATTAATACACAGTGTAAAAATTAAGTTGATGCATAAAAATGATTGAATGGTTATTGATTAAACCCGTACAAGCACCATCCTAATTTAAACAATCCTTTCTTAGATTTATTACTTTAAGATGCTTAAGTAAAAATATTTTCTCAATCATTTCGTTTACAGTTAATTTGACGTTGTAAAATACGAAGAAGATAACGATTCACATGGTTAAATTGATTTCGCTGTTCTACCTTACCCTTCTTTTTGGCTTCTGTCCGGTAAAGCCAGGTGAGTTATATTATTTTCATTGTTAATTTGTTTTGCAAATTACATAGTTAAGAATATCAGGCCACCCTCAGGTTGTAATCTATAATTTGTTGTACTACTGATTTTGTACTGTTAGTCGTTGAATTCATTAAGCAGAGTAAATGAATCATGAGACTGTCTCGGATAGCCATGGTAAGTTTCGCACATAAATTCAGATACCTATTATATAGAAAGAAAACTTGTGATGAATATGAAAAGTTTCATTTTAGAAGATAATGCCATGCAAGTTCCAAAATGTTAATCAAAATTATGCATTGTCATGTACAGCTGCAGCTGATTTTATCACGTTTAAGGATCTTGGTCAATAGATTTCGACTTCAGACACTACTTAACTTTACTCCATTGAGAAATATCACATATGCAATATTTAAAATTAATTTAAACGTTGGCTAGGTTTAGTTTTTTTTAGGAAAGTGCCAGAATTTCTCTCCAAATATGAAGTGATATACAGAAACACAAGATGAAAAATATGAACCAGTCCTTCTATTTGGTTCTTTTACGCAGACAGCTTACTTAAAAGCCAATTAAATGAAACAAATATTACAGTGTGCACCAAAATAATAATAAAGAAAAGAAACGACTGAATAAACGGATACCATATTAAAATAAACGTATACTTTAATCGTATATATATATATATATATATGTATATTTCCTCGCAACTACTTCTGAGAGACATAACTAAATAGTTTTAGGTTTAACAACAGATTGCCCTTCTTGAAATCTCTTAATACTAATTCACTTAACAATAGTAACTAACAGTTTTTTTGATTGCATACTAGTCACTAACTAGTGTAATGTGTCTAGTCCTATCTTCACAGCAGACTATCAGTCGAGCTTGCAATGTAGCCACCTTGCTAGGTGGCTCGCCATTACGGTACACTGTGAATTGTCGGTATTAGATGGTTGGGGGCAATCGCCAAGAAGCCTTGGACCTAGGTTCCGTGCTAGTTGGCACTCATCAGCGAGGCGTATCTACAACCTGGAAGGAACTCATGTCCCTTCTGAGATTCGAATCTGCAACCTTGACTGATCGAATTCAGTCTTCAGTGAAGATGGGACTACACACAATACACTAGTTATTGACTAGTATGCAATCAAAAATATCCAATACAGTCTTACAGGAGGTCAATCGCGAGCCTGAATAGCTCAGTGGTAAGGTCTTTGACTGCAGCACTGGGTGACGAAGGCTCAAATCTCAGAAGGGACATAAGTTCCTTCAATGTTGCAGGTACGCCTTGCTGATGAGTGCCAGCTAGCACGAAACCTAGGTCCAAGGCTTCCTGCCGACTACCTCCAACCATCTAATAGTAAATAACAGTTTATAGATAAATGTTTCGTTATCCTCATAGAGAGACTGCACTTATCTCCACGATCCAAATTTCATAGACTTCCACCATATCTGAAGCTAAATACTTTTTGTTTATTTCACTTTATTCATATTTTCTTCTAACAGATTTTGGCTGTGCGTTCAAATAAGCCATCTGATATCATCACGGCTTTTAGACTTGTCAACTGATTCATGTAGCTAATTTAGAAAGTGGATATTTAGCTGAAACTTCAGTGTAACATTTTCCAAGGGAATGCTATATTGGGTGAATGCTGATAGTTTTCACAAGAACAAAATTTCCTCCACGCATATAATTAACGACAAACAATAGATCCATTTACACAGGTTAATTCTCCAGATAATTATTAGAAATAATGAGAATAATCGCTTAAACTTTAATCTAGAATAAAACCAAATTACTACAATCCACTGAATACGCTGATTGGTGAAACCTCCAGAGCCAAACACCTGTGACGTTAAACAAGTGAGGTAGTGAAAAGTAATGTCCTCTAAACAAAAGGCGAATATGTTGTTAAATTAACCTGCTGAAAATCATGAAAGTTCAACAAAAGATTGATCACTATTGGCGATTGTGCTATATGTAGAGGTGACAATAGTTACGCTTTATTAGCCATAGGATTCCAAGCCATTTACTGAATGTTTAGTTGTTTGCAACGCAGCCAAAGCTTCATCAGGGCTCCTCATGAACATGAACCTCTGAAGAGTCACTAGCTATAATGCAACATCTTCAAACTGCTTCAACTTTCAGTTTTGCTCTGAATGATATGGACTGGCGATGGAATCTAGCTTGAAGCAACCAAACTTCTACAAGCCAAGACTTGAAGGATAAAATGTTAAATACGAAGCGAAGTTTCTGTTACATTAAAAAATGGAAATAATACACTTTTAATCTTCACTTTAAGATATTCCGGAGCAAGTCGCACTATAAGAGGAGATTAATTTTAGTGTCTTCTTTTGAGATTCAGCAGAACTGGATATGTGACTCTTTATTTCGTTCTTTTTCTATCAGTAGGTATTTCATTCTAGATTCTTACTTATCACGAAAACTATTACAAGATAAACAGATTTCAGATGAACTACTTCAACAAATAAAATTTTAGATTTCTATCTACTGAAAATAATAAAAAAGAGAACAATAAACTTGAAATTTCTCTCTTACTTTATGTTTCATTCAGAGGCGTCAACAAATTCAGAGTATCCTTCATCGTTTTCCCATGGAACTGAACAGTCAACAACAGTTGCAACGGTGGAAGAAAATTTACTCACTGGATCTGAAAATAAAATTACCCCCGAAAATGCAACAGAAGGTTAGGAAGAAGTATATTAACTGGTATTTTATCATTCGAATTGGGATTGTTTTCGTTAGTCATACGTTAGTAGGCTATTATCGATATGATGAGTGACAAATGTAAGTGAAAGGAAAATCTGGATCATGCTATGATTCAGACGAGTGGCTTCCTTGTAAGAATATTGGCATCGTTGCCTATGATCTTACAGACACAACTGCTAGCTAAGCCACCAATCTACCGCGATCACCGCGAGTGATAGTGAGCCGTTATGTGAATAGGTGATAAGTGCAGATCCGTTTGTTAGTACATAAGCCGACCAACTTGCTCTTCTGTAAATTTTAATCATATTAAATAAGAACCGTCGAAGTTGTTAATTAGTAACTGGGACCTAGACAACCCTGGAAATCATTGTTGATCAGTGTTTTCAGTTAATCACGTAGACAACGCGAATGTCAGAGCTTGAAAAATTCGTCAAAGTCAGTGTCTTCAAGAATAAATCTCTCGGTGTCGTCTCATATCTTTAGTTACACCTTGGACTTTTATAATTTTGGACAGCATTTGATCAAATACTATTAAAATAAAAAAAATCGCTATTCGGATTTTAGGTTATTCAGCTTTAGAGCCTGAAAAAGTTCGAAAAGTTCTAATAGTGTGAGTCAGTTTGTAATGTATGATTTCAGACAATAGTTATGAAAACTCTCAAAGTAATGACAAATATATTAGTGCTAAAAATTACAAATGTTACAAGTAGTTAGAAAAAAAACACACAAACATCAAGTCAGTAGAAGTCAACACGGTCGTTAGAAGAAGTTAGTAGAAGTGGTTGGATGATTTTCATTTTTATACACAACTCTGGTTTATCTAGCTGAACGGGTAAGCTTTCAGCAATACCAAGGAGACGAAAGCGAATCGCCTTTGGTAGTTTGTTCATCATTTTGCAGCATACTTTGAAGGAAGTGCTTATTGAGATGAAATGACCAGTGGTGACGACATGTTCGATTGTTGCGCTCTTTGTACGGCTACCACTTCCCTTCTGCCGCCACACTGGATAGTGTTCTTTGACCCTTTTTGACAGGATGCCCGTCGAATAACCGATGTACTTGGCTCCACAGCAACAGGTTAACTGATATATGCACACAGAAGTGGCCAGATGCGGCATCATGTCCTGAAGGCTTCTGTAGATCAATGGGCGTCTGGTGAACACTGCACTTAGCGTTGCTGCGACGAATGTTGTTTTCAAAGATGCTGAAATTCTTCTTTTGAGGATATCGCAGGCTCAGTGTCTCTTGATATACAGATTCATAGAAAGTATCTCAATTGAAACAAGTGATGCTGAGTACCTCTGGATCTTGACTCCCTCCCTAGTGACAGTTCTATTGCTCATCACATTTTTGGAATGTTTTGACAAAAATAAACTTAACTTATGTCAAATTAACTGTAGTCAAGATTTGACAGAATAGTTCTAAAAGATTTGGGCGCCGAGTGAGAAGTAGACACTCGTAAAAAATTATATTTGTAAAATCTCAGCGATATTGAAATGAGTAATTCCAACGTTTCGTTCGGCAATCTGGTCCGAACTTCTTCAGGGAAATTAATCGAAATTAACATAACAGAGGTTTATATATAAAAGGAACATCTCTCATTTTTAAAAACTTTGTCCAATCATCAGTCATAAAACAGGCATCAACATGTACAATAAACAAAATTGTATGAGTTGTGATCAAAATTTGACCTCAGACTTACAAATATTGATCTACCTTTGTTAAACACTTTAAACACAGTGTGTATGTGTGCGGATAAACAGTTGTAAAACAATGTCTTAACGTCTCCATAAGTAGATATAGACAGTCAGGAACTTTGATCAAGTATTATTAGTTAGTGATACATATCCATTCTTATTTATTAATCAGGATTTCCTATGCGTCAGCCAACATCACACCTTCATGTCTGTTCAAACTGTTAGTATCTAGAATCTTATGATTAGACGTATTTTCAAAATTATGGTGTTTAGGATTAGAGTTTAGTTGAAGCACCCTGTCAAACTCATGACTTTGTCTTCTTTCTGAAAATTGAGCTGATTTATTCGACCTACTGGAGTTGTCAGTTGACTGAACAGCTACGGATTTAGGGTACGCATTCTGTTGCGGACACCGGAGAGTGGAAACACGATGATTGTGCCAATTACATAGTTTCTTTGTTAATTTAATTCGATTGCAAAATAAGTCAAATGAACTGTAGTCAAGATTTGACAGAATAGTTCTAAAATATTTGGGCGCCGAGTGAGAAGTAGACACTCGTAAAAAATTATATTTGTAAAATCTCAGCGATATTGAAATGAGTAATTCCAACGTTTCGTTCGGCAATCTGGTCCGAACTTCTTCAGGGAAATTAATCGAAATTAACATAACAGAGGTTTATATATAAAAGGAACATCTCTCATTTTTAAAAACTTTGTCCAATCATCAGTCATAAAACAGGCATCAACATGTACAATAAACAAAATTGTATGAGTTGTGATCAAAATTTGACCTCAGACTTACAAATATTGATCTATCTTTGTTCAACATTTTTAATAATATATATAGTAATTTAACTTTTAACAAATGTCTACTTCTCACTCGGCGCCCAAATATTTTAGAACTATTCTGTCAAATCTTGACTACAGTTCATTTGACTTATTTTGCAATCGAATTAAATTAACAAAGAAACTATGTAATTGGCACAATCATCGTGTTTCCACTCTCCGGTGTCCGCAACAGAATGCGTACCCTAAATCCGTAGCTGTTCAGTCAACTGACAACTCCAGTAGGTCGAATAAATCAGCTCAATTTTCAGAAAGAAGACAAAGTCATGAGTTTGACAGGGTGCTTCAACTAAACTCTAATCCTAAACACCATAATTTTGAAAATACGTCTAATCATAAGATTCTAGATACTAACAGTTTGAACAGACATGAAGGTGTGATGTTGGCTGACGCATAGGAAATCCTGATTAATAAATAAGAATGGATATGTATCACTAACTAATAATACTTGATCAAAGTTCCTGACTGTCTATATCTACTTATGGAGACGTTAAGACATTGTTTTACAACTGTTTATCCGCACACATACACACTGTGTTTAAAGTGTTTAACAAAGATAGATCAATATTTGTAAGTCTGAGGTCAAATTTTGATCACAACTCATACAATTTTGTTTATTGTACATGTTGATGCCTGTTTTATGACTCATGATTGGACAAAGTTTTTAAAAATGAGAGATGTTCCTTTTATATATAAACCTCTGTTATGTTAATTTCGATTAATTTCCCTGAAGAAGTTCGGACCAGATTGCCGAACGAAACGTTGGAATTACTCATTTCAATATCGCTGAGATTTTACAAATATAATTTTTTACAAACTTATTTTGATTCTCATCGGACAAACGTAATATCAAGGTCCTTATTCCTAATTTACCATTATTTGCGAAGACGCTCCAAAACACAACAACCAATTAAAACTTGTATTGCTGGGCAGTTAAAATCTTTATTATACAAAAGTTTATAAACAAATGTTTTACAAGGAATGCACTTTACTTTTATTCGTATTCTGTCGTTTTCTTACAACTTGTATACGACTGAATCATTCGCTCCTTCGTGTTGCCCGCCAATGGCTATCAAGGTCAATGAACCAACTTTCAATGTTGACATTCCTTTACACCTAGTGTATAAGCACGCATACAGAAATAAGCGTATATCAATGCGATTGTACAGCTAAGTGAATAAATTCGCTGAAACCCCTCGCTGGACTACGTCTTTTATTTTTATTACTGTCTGATGGGGATTATTCATGAATTAAAATGAAGTTATCAAATTCTAATACATTAGGACATCATAACCCATCAGGTTCATAAATGCTTAAATTGAGACATAGAGGAACTAACACCATTATGGAAGATATACAGGTAATGCCCAGATACCTGTACGACAAATGAGCGGTTTGAACTGTGATGACCCACCCAACTAAAGGGTTTTCTATTAGAAATCAGTTTATTCACTTGTTTATGCAAAATGTTGCTCACTTAATGCAACCGTTTTACAGTCATACATACATTATCCCACTTTTTTCATGCTAAATTTATCTTATCCTTTCTCTGTAACTACCTTCGACAGTCTTCACATCGGATTCTACAAATAATGTTACCAGTGTTCCTGTTACAGCGATGAATACCCTTATAACTTCTGAAAAACTTGTGCCATCAGATTCATTAATTTCCGCAGGTAAGCCTCAACTTGTCCATTCCTCCTTATAATTTCATATATCTTTTGAATGCATTGTTCACTCTGGCCTTTTCGGCATTTTCAAATTTAATTTTGAGCCGTCGTTTACTAATTATTATATAATGTTCATTGATAGAGTGTGCCATCGCCTATATGGCTATAAATTCTAACTAGCTCCTCTCCCAAATTGAGTGAAAATGGTTGTATATCATTTATAATATTCAACGTTAAAAGTCAACGTGTATTTTGTTCACTTCAGCACTCACCAATATTTTGCACATGCATCCCTGAGCAATAGCACTAAGTAGCACAACGAAAACCTAAATGAATAAATGAAACAGATATGAAAGGCATTCATTAGGAAGATTATAAAAGGTCAAAAGAAAAATTTAAAAAAATAACGGTGAAATTAATAATGATAACATAAATAAGAAAAAATATAAGGCATCTACAGTTTTACCATATAAAGAGAGGACATCCAAGACCTTATGTAGGATTCTTAATAAAGAAGGAATTAGGGGGGGCATTCAAACCCGCAAACTAACTCAGAGATAAGCCCTGTAGGCCAAATGACTCTGTTGACCCAATTAGACAAAATAATGTAATTTACAAAATACCTTTCAATGGCTGTGAGAGAGGTCAACTACATAGGTCAAGTTAGTAAATCAGAGTAATTAAACAGTCAGAAGAAAAGAATTTAGTGGCTAAGGTTAAAATGATTGACCCTGCGAAGATAAGTAATTTAGAAATAAGTTCAGCGATCGCACTTCATGCATAAACACACAACCACACAATACAGTGGGGGAGGGTTAAACTTCTAAGAAGTAATATAGAAAGGTGGATAGTGAGGTTGATTTCTGAGTCTTTGTTTATAGAATCTTCAGTTAACACTTGAACTAGGAATTACTCATCGTCGATACCAGAGATATAGAAAGTACTACTCTCGATCAAATCCAGTGATGAAAAATAGTGGAATATTATATAAATGAAGTTATAAAGTTGTGCGAGTAACTTTATTTATTTTTTATTTTTGATTACAGCATGATTTCACACCGTATTTTTCGTACAGGTATAGAGTTTTTGGCATGTAATATCGGTAGCCCAAATTTTGTGGGCCGACCATAGATATCAAGTGTGCGTCGACAGAGGATCGGACTCCGGACCATGTGCATGATCGGCGAAAGTCCTAACCGCTGTGCCACCGACGCACAGGAATAAATTGTATTAGAAGCGTGGTCATCAGTAGATATAACTGTATAAGAAAGTGAGAATTTGTCAAGATAAACTTTCTCCATAATGGGAGGAATCTATATGAGTCTTTTTTGGAGTAAAGGCGTATAATAATATGTTGTATGTATCTTCATAAAAGAACACTTCGTTAAAAGTTTGAAAGCACCTAACTTATTGATGAGTATTGAAAGATTCGAAAGGAAAATATATCAAGGAGTTTGACATTCTAAGAGAGTACACTGTAGTGTACCTCACCTTGCGATAGTACACATATGTGATAGATTTTGAGAGAGATTTTAGAATATGCAATTTGATTGCCAATGACGTGAAGAGAGATTCGTTTGCAGCTTAATGTAATGATATAAAACAATAATAAAATTAATTTCATAATAATGAAGAATGAAAATGGTAGATAGATATCTAACCATAAGCAGGGTTGAGAAAACGTTGTGGGTAGGCTAAAAAGTAAATGGAGTTGCTGTTTTATCCTAAACAAAACAAAAAAACATCAAGGAAATTAAGGAAAATGTGGGATAGACGCAAACTGAAAAACATTGCAGGGAAAAAAATACACACCACAAAAAAAGAACCATACAAAAAATACCAGAAAGCAACATAAGTGCGAAAAAAGCGACAATATAAGATATGAAGTCGAAATTCAACATAGAAAACTTCAAAAAAAGAAACGCCAAACAAAATAAATAATCGAAAAATGATTAAACCGGCGAAGAATAAATACAGACACAAAAACCAACAATAAATACACCACGGATACGGACAAAAAATGAAAAAAGGAGAAAATATCCCCCCACTATTTGTATTTGTTATCCCAACATTTATATATTTATAAGTGTAAAGCCTGAAAACGATTATTACTATATGGTTTAATTACTTGTGTTGTAAATATGTTCATTATAATATGATTAGTAATAGCAATAATAATGACTTTATTCCCAACAATACGCCTGATACAGTGTGGAATTTTCAGCATCTAGTACACTGTGTTCCATCTAATGTTCTCTTCATATATTTACATATTACGGTGAAGGATGGTGTGGGAATAATTAAGAGGATATTTACAATAAATACGAAATTAAAATTAAATATAAAAAGTGACAACAAGATAATAATAATAGTAGGAAGGATAAAAGGTGCCGACGTATTTACTGTTTCACAATGAGTTAATAGTTTAATGTGCTATTGCAAATGTATGTGTAGGCGGTTGTTACTTCCCGGCTGCCCACATCACCGTGGAAGTTGACTGATTCTTCGGGTAGCTGAAACAAAAAGAGGGTTAGTGATGAGTAACCGCAGAGCTCATGGGACACCTACTTGAGGCCAACCGTTCACACACGGTCTGTATGAATTGGTTTCTTGGATTGGTTCCGTATTAATAAACTTACCGTCGGTTACGGAGCACCATAAGTTAAGTTGGGATGTACAGTTGTTAGGGTCGACCTTTTCTAACCCTCTTTCCCTCTCTCCAGAGTGGAGAGACCATATCTGGCTGGTTGGCATTCTGGTCATCTGAGGGAAACATATTACTGTGGCTGTTACATCCTTATTCTCCAGCAGTACGACTTCGCCCACAGATCCCCAGGATAGTGTAGAATAGAATTCTTACATTATGCGGGTAACTGCTTTTAGTCTGAACGCTATCCCAACAACCTGCATGACACAATAGCTCTAGGCTGTGTAGCTTGTTGGGTCATTGCGGTATGCAAGCCTGACCAACACGTCATGGTAACAGCTATCGATTCGGCCCACCTTTTTCCTTACCTTAAAGGGTTTATTTGTCTCTCCTGCTTCCATGTTAACTCCTTATTGCGAATATTTCAACGACGTCCAAGGATTTAACATTGATGTTACTTGATTCGTTGGTGAGTGACAGTGAAATCCAGGCCATGTGAATTTCGTCCTAATTAGGACTTCATCAACTAGTGAATACATCTGAAATTCCAGTGAATAATCATGATGTCCCTACCACTGGAAATTGAACTCTGCAACAATCATTTCAAACGATAAACTCTCAACGGGGACACCATTCCTTACTGGGGAATATAAGTACATCCACCAGATGACAAGTCCAGAAAGGGACGAAACGCACATCGAAATTGGATTCCACAGCTATCAGCTACCATCAGTGAGAATGATGCCATAGTAAAAAAAACTAGTTTATTTATCGAGTTTGCCCAAGGATCGATGTCACTTAGGGGACCATTGAATACTAGTACCAGAGTACTGGAAAGCTGTTTCGTCCTAGTTTGGAGTTCGAATCCGGGACCTTCTGGGCAGTATACCATTTGATTTAATGTCCAATGAATTCTAGCTTCTACCAATTCGTGATTTTCGCACGATTGGCAACACCCGATATCATCGGTAAGAAATTCATCCTCACACTTAACTGGATGAATCTCACTGGTCACAACTTCTCATTAGAACTCCAGAAAACTCCGTCCTTTAGCAAGTCAACAGGTAGCATGAGGTTAATTCTCCAGGGTTGATTTGTAAAGATTAGGTTTACTTTGTCGCAGCTGTTATTATTATTATTATCGTATTGTCTCTTTTTGATCCGTTTCCAGTGTGGTGAAAAGTAGAAAAGCCATTCTATTTTTAACCAATTTATTTAACCCTGTTACGTAATGTTTTGTTTATCGAGTAATCTTATGAATTTCATACCACCTTTCTGTGAGATATATATATATGTTGCATGAATGATTTTATAAATTACGTAACCTGCTTTGTTTTCGCTCAATATATTTAACTATGATTTATCATCACAAATATTTTGTCGCGATTCACACCACTATTACAGTCATTATTATTATTGACACCTATTCTCTAAATGTCCACACCGGATACATTTACTAACAATTCTAAACACGATATTCAGGGAAGAGATTAATTTTCAACGAATTTATTATCGAGAATTTGATCTTAGAGATTTGATATCAGTTAGAGAACAAATTTTAAGAAAATGTCATGGAGTACTGTATAGACAGCCATTTCACCCTCCTTCGAGACTCGTCTGTAGTACGCATCCACCGCCAGGGTTCGAACTCAGGACTTTCTCGTTACTAATCAAGTTTGTAGACCACTCAGTGACTGGGAGTGTACCCCAAATACTCATCAACCTTATTCAACATCTGGCTGTACGACAACGGCACATGTCAAGCGATCCACAACGGAAAACTCAGCGGAGCGTTTGCAGTAAACACAGGAGTCAGACAAGGGTGCTTATTATCACCCACGATGATATTCCTAGTTGTGGTGGACTGACTGGATTATGCGTCAGACAGTGAGTGGGAAACGAGAAGACAGGGATATCCTGGACCGACCGACGTGAAGAACCTAGAAGACCTGGATTTCGCGCGTGGATGATTTATGCTTGATGTCACACAAAATCGGAAACTTACAAGCGAAAACTGACAAATTGGTTGAAGAAGCATCCGGCGAAGACAGAACTCCAGGTGGACATAGACAAGACAGAGGTTATGAAAATAATCAACCAACCAACAACAGCAGCAGAGACATCTAGCTCCAGTCACCATCACCATCAACGGGAGGGATTTCAAAGAGGTTACTTCATTCATTTACCTACAGGCAGTTGAAACAGACGAGGATGTCAAATCGAGAATCGGGAAGGCGAGAAACATTCATCAACCTGAAACAACCAATCTGGAAATCTTCGTTACTCAACTCTTCGTCAACGACAAAATTCGGATTTTCAATACAAACAGCGTCAAGTCAGTCAGTTCCTCTATACGGATCAGAAACTTGGCGAGTGGGTCACAAAGAATGTTTCCAACAGCTTGTTGCAGACCTTCATCAATCAACAACTGTCTTCGCTGGCTCTATACTGAAGATCAGATGACCGGGCCGGGCCGGAAAGAATCACCAACAAGAAAGTATGGGAACAAACACACCAATCGCCAACAAATTGCCCAACAAATATGCAGGAGAAAGTGGATGGTTATGGATTGGACACTCGCTGAGTAGGCCGCTGGGTGACATCGCACGTCAGGCGATTACCCGAGTGGAACCAGGCCGAAAGGGAAGCGGTGAGTGGGACATCCAATGGTGGGTGACATGGAGGAGATTGTGTGAAGAGAGAGGAATTGAAACAGTATGGACTAACATGGATGCAGGTGAAAAGTACAGCAGAAGGAAGACAGAAGTGGCAAGTGGAGACGTGCAGTTGAAGCTCTATGTTCCAATGGCACTAGGAACCCAAGGGAACAATAATAATAATACAGTGACTGGGACCTGACTCACTGGTCACTCCATGGATTCTGACTTTTATGAATTTATGATTTTAGTTTGACTATCAGCCAGTGTCATTGTCGAGAATTTGTTCTTACTCCTGACCGACTTAGTGTATCTCAATGGTGGTCACGACTTCTCACTAGAACACCATGAAACTTAGTCCTGAAGTCACTAACTATACAATAATCATGTTTATACTATATATTTTTTAAAAGAAGCTATACCAAATGAGCAAATTTAAGCATTGGGCATGAATTCATATGAACTGTGACCAAGATTTAACCAAATACTTTCAAAATAATTGGGTGCTGAGTGAGATGTAGACATGTGTAAAAATTATATTTGTAAAATCCCAGGAAAAGAGATTTCCTTAACAAGTGTATATATGTATGCCTTTCTTATTTTAATTTGCATTAAATTCCTCGGAAAATGTTCGAACCACCTTGCTGAACAAAACGTTGGAATTACCCAATTTCAATTTCGGCTAGATTTTACAAATACAATTCTTTACAATAGGTGTGAATTGAGACAAAATACTTTTATGATTATAATCATTAGTTAAGCAGCCAGTGATATCAAAATAGATTATGTAGCGTATAATAATTAAAAGTTTACAGGGTTTCATCATGAGGTGATATCAGTTAGAGAACCACTGGGAAACCACTACCGGAGTACTGGACAGCTGTTCCGTTCCGTTGGTTTGGGACTCTTCGTCCGTACACACCCACCGCCAGTGTCTGAGCCCAGGATCTTCCGTTTACAAGGCTAGTGAGCTCATAGACCATAAAGCCACTAGAACTCCATCAAATGGCCCGTGAATTCCAGTTTATGCCGTCTCACGACATAGCGCGACCAACAGTCAATGTTATCGGTGTCGTGTATTTGTCCTTACGATCGATCTGCTGCACCGTATGGGTCACGACTTCCCACTAGAAATCCAGGTAACTACATACATGAATAGGGCCAGTCACTAGTGAGCATCCCATAGATATTCAAGTATTGGTTGGTAGGGGTGTGATTGATAGAAGTTAGAATTCACGGGTCAATCGATCGGGTCCCAGTGACTTAATGGTCTACGAGCTCGCTGGCCTTGTGGCCAGAAGGTCCTGGATTCAAACACTGGTGGTGGCTGCATACTGATGAAGACTCCCAAATCAATGGGACGAAACAGCTGTGCAGTACTCTCTGCTAGTTTTCCAACGGTTCCCTAACTGATGTCATCTCATGATGAAATCCTGTAACCAAACAATCAAATCCCTATAAGCCAATATTTGTATAACTAAATGTCTTGATCAATAGAAAAGGGGAGGGCGTAAGGTTAATAACGTTATTAGACAAATAAAAGGATTACATAACAAGGCCAGAAGTTAGATAGATTTAGAGTTTAATACAGCAAAAAAATATGAATGAATTACACTAATAAAAAGAAGGTGGGCGGGGGGGAGAGAAATGCAATAACTCCAGAAACTATTTTGTGATTAAAACAATTTTGATTTTCCTGCCAACTGACTGAATCAATGTGTTTGACCTCTGTTGATGACATGTCAACCGCATTGTATGCAGTCTTCTAAGAGTGGATGAAGTTTTGGAATTTGAAAAGATGACTACTGAGCTCAAATCTCAGTGTAGAGGAACATTATCACTGATTCACTGAGGGGGGGGGGGCTTTAGGTAAACCAATAAGCTGACGAGTTCATAAATAGGACGAAATGCACATCTGAGTGGATTCCACCGCTTGTTATCGTTCAAAAAATCACTTCAAGTTAATCACTTCTCCAAACATCGTCGAAGGCTCCATAGTAGCGAACATGTCAACAGTACAGGCTGAAAATTTTGGTCCAATCAAACAAATAATAGCATATGAGATATGTTCTATTTTCAACTGTTTGTGCTCTTATCCTGTGAAAAAATCTCATCGACGATAAGAACCTACACACGCAAACACACACACACACACAAAAGACAACTCATTGCCTGCTGAGGATTTGTGTGGACTGTGGATGAATTACAATTGCTGGATTTCCGTCGTGAACCAACATCGACAGGGGCAAGATCATGGATTAAACTCGAAACCTTCAGGCTACCAGATCAAGTTTGCTGACCAATCAGCCACTTGAGATGTGAAATTCAATCACTTATGGGTGACCTAGCACAACCCTCAGTTCATCAATGCCTACGTTGAGTTTCGGCTTCATCCTGACACTTGTGGTGGGCCGCCCTACTGGTCACGACATTTCAGTACACAGAACATCTATCCAGTAGGCATCCATGAACAACTGGAGATTGTTGATATTTAGATTATGAATCCCAGACTTCTTTGACAAAACAACTGGCTGTTCAGTACTCGATGTTGACTTCCAATGATCTCTCCAACTGATGTTTCTTTCGTGATACAATCAACATTGGAAGAAGATTAACCAAATTCTCATAAAATGTATTATCTAAAATATCATTTATCAAGTGTTAGTTTGCAGGGATATGATTGGTTACAGGAAGGATCATGAGCTGACATCAGTTAGAGATCCACTTTGAGACCTGGGAGTACTGAACACTTGTTTCGTCCCACTATTTTGGGACTCTTCAGCAATACGCCCCAATCGCCATGGTTTGAACACAGAACCTACTAGTTACACAGCGAATGAGCTCGTAGTCAATTCAACCATTAGGTTCCAAACCGACGGCTAGTCGCCAAGTTAGAGAAGATGACAGTTGTTCGCATGTGGCATTGGCTGATGGGTTCGCTAAATATGTATGTCACATATGGGCGGAAATTGGAATTCGTGGGCTGTCGGGTCGGATCCCAGTGATTTAATGGTCTAGGAGCCGGTGTCGTAGCTAATAGGACCTGCGTTTCAGCCCTGAGAGCGGGTGAGTCCCGCCGATGAGTCATTGGTTTTCGAATGGTTCTCGAAGTAGTGTCAATTTGGGATCGATCATTTAAATCATTATGATTATTCCCTATGGTTCGAAGTGGGGCATCATTGGCTTAAACAGAATGCCTCCATTCTGTCGTGTTATCTGCAGACCACAATCGCCCATAGACAGTCATTACTTCACTACAAAAAATATATTATGTCCATATCGCACCACAGCCTAACCAGTCGTTTCTAATTATGCTTGCAATAAAGAGTTTGGCGAGCAACGTGACCCCATGGTATACTCAACAATTCAGTAATTCAATCAATCTCACCTCCCCCTACTCCACATCATACAACGCCCACCACTATCCACACCAATCGCCATCTCGACAATCACCCAACACACAGACACTCACACACCACCACTATCCTATCAATGAGTGAGGAACATGTCCACAGCCACACGCGAATCAACTCACACAAGCAAAAACACAAACACAAACACACACAAACATACACTCACAATCACTCACACATACCACTAAACACACGAACTCTTTACTCCCATATAAACTGAGACACAAACTGTCAAACTCACATGTGCTCAATCACTCCCAAAATCACACACTCACTCACTCACTCACTCACTTACTCACTCACTTACTCACTCACTAACTCACTACCAGTCAACCACGGACAGTGTCAGGCCAACACATTCATCAATCCGCCAGTTGACACACAATCACACCTACACAACCACACGGATTGTTGCTGCTCAAACTCACACCCTACAAACCACCAACTCGTCCACAATCACACACAAACACACACACACACAGCAAATAGGGAGACTACACACGAACACAAACGCGCTCCCTCCCACGAAGGCGCTCACACACATACACATTTACGCACACACTCGCACACACACACACTCACTTCAACTCTCCTCACTCGATTCACTCCCTCAACACCATTGCATACACGCGAAACTCTCACTTCCCCTGTGCAATCATGCAAGTGTTGACCATTGCTTCCTGTCTTCTCTTCATCTCCCTCTATCTGCAGGTCTGCAGTCATCAGCTTCCACCATCTCCCCGTCGGCCAGTTACACCAGCGAGACAACTCCGTCTGGTCAGCCAACCTCTACGCCACACATATTCAACACGACAATCACATCACCAACACCCGGACGATCCGAGTCGTCGACAACTCAAACCACCTCCGAGACCAACGCCACAAACACTGGGACCACGTCCACAGGTGAGTCTGAACTTCACTCACACAAACACACAGATAGATACACGCACAATCACTCACTCACCCACACACGCACTCAGACACTCCAACAGTCGGTCAGTCCGTCAATCAGTCATCACCTGAATCAGATACTCAGTGGGTCACTCATTCAGTACCTCAGTCAGTCTCACCTCCCCCTACTCCACATCATACAACGCCCACCACTATCCACACCAATCGCCATCTCGACAATCACCCAACACACAGACACTCACACACCACCACTATCCTATCAATGAGTGAGGAACATGTCCACAGCCACACGCGAATCAACTCACACAAGCAAAAACACAAACACAAACACACACAAACATACACTCACAATCACTCACACATACCACTAAACACACGAACTCTTTACTCCCATATAAACTGAGACACAAACTGTCAAACTCACATGTGCTCAATCACTCCCAAAATCACACACTCACTCACTCACTCACTCACTTACTCACTCACTAACTCACTACCAGTCAACCACGGACAGTGTCAGGCCAACACATTCATCAATCCGCCAGTTGACACACAATCACACCTACACAATCACACGGATTGTTGCTGCTCAAACTCACACCCTACAAACCACCAACTCGTCCACAATCACACACAAACACACACACACAGCAAATAGGGAGACTACACACGAACACAAACCTGCTCCCTCCCACGAAGGCGCTCACACACATACACATTTACGCACACACTCGCACACACACACACACACACTCACTTCAACTCTCCTCACTCGATCCACTCCCTCAACACCATTGCATACACGCGAAACTCTCACTTCCCCTGTGCAATCATGCAAGTGTTGACCATTGCTTCCTGTCTTCTCTTCATCTCCCTCTATCTGCAGGTCTGCAGTCATCAGCTTCCACCATCTCCCCGTCGGCCAGTTACACCAGCGAGACAACTCCGTCTGGTCAGCCAACCTCTACGCCACACATATTCAACACGACAATCACATCACCAACACCCGGACGATCCGAGTCGTCGACAACTCAAACCACCTCCGAGACCAACGCCACAAACACTGGGACCACGTCCACAGGTGAGTCTGAACTTCACTCACACAAACACACAGATAGATACACGCACAATCACTCACTCACCCACACACGCACTCAGACACTCCAACAGTCGGTCAGTCCGTCAATCAGTCATCACCTGAATCAGATACTCAGTGGGTCACTCATTCAGTACCTCAGTCAGTCTCACCTCCCCCTACTCCACATCATACAACGCCCACCACTATCCACACCAATCGCAATCTCGACAATCACCCAACACACAGACACTCACACACCACCACTATCCTATCAATGAGTGAGGAACATGTCCACAGCCACACGCGAATCAACTCACACAAGCAAAAACACAAACACAAACACACACAAACATACACTCACAATCACTCACACATACCACTAAACACACGAACTCTTTACTCCCATATAAACTGAGACACAAACTGTCAAACTCACATGTGCTCAATCACTCCCAAAATCACACACTCACTCACTCACTCACTCACTTACTCACTCACTAACTCACTACCAGTCAACCACGGACAGTGTCAGGCCAACACATTCATCAATCCGCCAGTTGACACACAATCACACCTACACAATCACACGGATTGTTGCTGCTCAAACTCACACCCTACAAACCACCAACTCGTCCACAATCACACACAAACACACACACACAGCAAATAGGGAGACTACACACGAACACAAACCTGCTCCCTCCCACGAAGGCGCTCACACACATACACATTTACGCACACACTCGCACACACACACACACACACTCACTTCAACTCTCCTCACTCGATCCACTCCCTCAACACCATTGCATACACGCGAAACTCTCACTTCCCCTGTGCAATCATGCAAGTGTTGACCATTGCTTCCTGTCTTCTCTTCATCTCCCTCTATCTGCAGGTCTGCAGTCATCAGCTTCCACCATCTCCCCGTCGGCCAGTTACACCAGCGAGACAACTCCGTCTGGTCAGCCAACCTCTACGCCACACATATTCAACACGACAATCACATCACCAACACCCGGACGATCCGAGTCGTCGACAACTCAAACCACCTCCGAGACCAACGCCACAAACACTGGGACCACGTCCACAGGTGAGTCTGAACTTCACTCACACAAACACACAGATAGATACACGCACAATCACTCACTCACCCACACACGCACTCAGACACTCCAACAGTCGGTCAGTCCGTCAATCAGTCATCACCTGAATCAGATACTCAGTGGGTCACTCATTCAGTACCTCAGTCAGTCTCACCTCCCCCTACTCCACATCATACAACGCCCACCACTATCCACACCAATCGCAATCTCGACAATCACCCAACACACAGACACTCACACACCACCACTATCCTATCAATGAGTGAGGAACATGTCCACAGCCACACGCGAATCAACTCACACAAGCAAAAACACAAACACAAACACACACAAACATACACTCACAATCACTCACACATACCACTAAACACACGAACTCTTTACTCCCATATAAACTGAGACACAAACTGTCAAACTCACATGTGCTCAATCACTCCCAAAATCACACACTCACTCACTCACTCACTCACTCACTAACTCACTACCAGTCAACCACGGACAGTGTCAGGCCAACACATTCATCAATCCGCCAGTTGACACACAATCACACCTACACAACCACACGGATTGTTGCTGCTCAAACTCACACCCTACAAACCACCAACTCGTCCACAATCACACACAAACACACACACACACAGCAAATAGGGAGACTACACACGAACACAAACCTGCTCCCTCCCACGAAGGCGCTCACACACATACACATTTACGCACACACTCGCACACACACACACACACTCACTTCAACTCTCCTCACTCGATCCACTCCCTCAACACCATTGCATACACGCGAAACTCTCACTTCCCCTGTGCAATCATGCAAGTGTTGACCATTGCTTCCTGTCTTCTCTTCATCTCCCTCTATCTGCAGGTCTGCAGTCATCAGCTTCCACCATCTCCCCGTCGGCCAGTTACACCAGCGAGACAACTCCGTCTGGTCAGCCAACCTCTACGCCACACATATTCAACACGACAATCACATCACCAACACCCGGACGATCCGAGTCGTCGACAACTCAAACCACCTCCGAGACCAACGCCACAAACACTGGGACCACGTCCACAGGTGAGTCTGAACTTCACTCACACAAACACACAGATAGATACACGCACAATCACTCACTCACCCACACACGCACTCAGACACTCCAACAGTCGGTCAGTCCGTCAATCAGTCATCACCTGAATCAGATACTCAGTGGGTCACTCATTCAGTACCTCAGTCAGTCTCACCTCCCCCTACTCCACATCATACAACGCCCACCACTATCCACACCAATCGCAATCTCGACAATCACCCAACACACAGACACTCACACACCACCACTATCCTATCAATGAGTGAGGAACATGTCCACAGCCACACGCGAATCAACTCACACAAGCAAAAACACAAACACAAACACACACAAACATACACTCACAATCACTCACACATACCACTAAACACACGAACTCTTTACTCCCATATAAACTGAGACACAAACTGTCAAACTCACATGTGCTCAATCACTCCCAAAATCACACACTCACTCACTCACTCACTCACTCACTAACTCACTACCAGTCAACCACGGACAGTGTCAGGCCAACACATTCATCAATCCGCCAGTTGACACACAATCACACCTACACAACCACACGGATTGTTGCTGCTCAAACTCACACCCTACAAACCACCAACTCGTCCACAATCACACACAAACACACACACACACAGCAAATAGGGAGACTACACACGAACACAAACGCGCTCCCTCCCACGAAGGCGCTCACACACATACACATTTACGCACACACTCGCACACACACACACACACTCACTTCAACTCTCCTCACTCGATCCACTCCCTCAACACCATTGCATACACGCGAAACTCTCACTTCCCCTGTGCAATCATGCAAGTGTTGACCATTGCTTCCTGTCTTCTCTTCATCTCCCTCTATCTGCAGGTCTGCAGTCATCAGCTTCCACCATCTCCCCGTCGGCCAGTTACACCAGCCAGACAACTCCGTCTGGTCAGCCAACCTCTACGCCACACATATTCAACACGACAATCACATCACCAACACCCGGACGATCCGAGTCGCCGACAACTCAAACCACCTCCGAGACCAACGCCACAAACACTGGGACCACGTCCACAGGTGAGTCTGAACTTCACTCACACAAACACACAGATAGATACACGCACAATCACTCACTCACCCACACACGCACTCAGACACTCCAACAGTCGGTCAGTCCGTCAATCAGTCATCACCTGAATCAGATACTCAGTGGGTCACTCATTCAGTACCTCAGTCAGTCTCACCTCCCCCTACTCCACATCATACAACGCCCACCACTATCCACACCAATCTCCATCTCGAAAATCACCCAACACACAGACACTCACACACCACCACTATCCTATCAATGAGTGAGGAACATGTCCACAGCCACACGCGAATCAACTCACACAAGCAAAAACACAAACACAAACACACACAAACATACACTCACAATCACTCACACATACCACTAAACACACGAACTCTTTACTCCCATATAAACTGAGACACAAACTGTCAAACTCACATGTGCTCAATCACTCCCAAAATCACACACTCACTCACTCACTCACTCACTAACTCACTACCAGTCAACCACGGACAGTGTCAGGCCAACACATTCATCAATCCGCCAGTTGACACACGATCACACCTACACAATCACACGGATTGTTGCTGCTCAAACTCACACCCTACAAACCACCAACTCATTCACCATCACACACAAACACACACACACACAGGAAATAGGGAGACTACACACGAACACAAACGCGCTCCCTCCCACGAAGGCGCTCACACACATACACATTTACGCACACACTCGCACACACACACACACTCACTTCAACTCTCCTCACTCGATCCACTCCCTCAACACCATTGCATACACGCGAAACTCTCACTTCCCCTGTGCAATCATGCAAGTGTTGACCATTGCTTCCTGTCTTCTCTTCATCTCCCTCTATCTGCAGGTCTGCAGTCATCAGCTTCCACCATCTCCCCGTCGGCCAGTTACACCAGCCAGACAACTCCGTCTGGTCAGCCAACCTCTACGCCACACATATTCAACACGACAATCACATCACCAACACCCGGACGATCCGAGTCGCCGACAACTCAAACCACCTCCGAGACCAACGCCACCAACACTGGGACCACGTCCACAGGTGAGTCCTTAATTCACACACACAATCACACAGATAGATACACACACAAACACTCATTCACCGACACACGCACTCAGACACTCCAACAGTCGGTCAGTCCGTCAATCAGTCATCACCTGAATCAGATACACAGCGGGTCACTCATTCAGTACCTCAGTCAGTCTCACCTCCCCCTACTCCACATCATACAACGCCCACCACTATCCACACCAATCGCCATCTCGACAATCACCCAACACACAGACACTCACACACCACCACTATCCTCTCAATGAGTGAGGAACATGTCCACAGCCACACGCGAATCAACTCACACAAGCAAAAACACAAACACAAACACACACAAACATACACTCACAATCACTCACACATACCACTAAACACACGAACTCTTTACTCCCATATAAACTGAGACACAAACTGTCAAACTCACATGTGCTCAATCACTCCCAAAATCACACACTCACTCACTCACTCACTCACTAACTCACTACCAGTCAACCACGGACAGTGTCAGGCCAACACATTCATCAATCCGCCAGTTGACACACGATCACACCTACACAATCACACGGATTGTTGCTGCTCAAACTCACACCCTACAAACCACCAACTCGTCCACAATCACACACAAACACACACACACACAGCAAATAGGGAGACTACACACGAACACAAACGCGCTTCCTCCCACGAAGGCGCTCACACACATACACATTTACGCACACACTCGCACACACACACACACACTCACTTCAACTCTCCTCACTCGATCCACTCCCTCAACACCATTGCATACACGCGAAACTCTCACTTCCCCTGTGCAATCATGCAAGTGTTGACCATTGCTTCCTGTCTTCTCTTCATCTCCCTCTATCTGCAGGTCTGCAGTCATCAGCTTCCACCATCTCCCCGTCGGCCAGTTACACCAGCCAGACAACTCCGTCTGGTCAGCCAACCTCTACGCCACACATATTCAACACGACAATCACATCACCAACACCCGGACGATCCGAGTCGCCGACAACTCAAACCACCTCCGAGACCAACGCCACAAACACTGGGACCACGTCCACAGGTGAGTCTGAACTTCACTCACACAAACACACAGATAGATACACGCACAATCACTCACTCACCCACACACGCACTCAGACACTCCAACAGTCGGTCAGTCCGTCAATCAGTCATCACCTGAATCAGATACTCAGTGGGTCACTCATTCAGTACCTCAGTCAGTCTCACCTCCCCCTACTCCACATCATACCACGCCCACCACTATCCACACCAATCGCCATCTCGACAATCACCCAACACACAGACACTCACACACCACCACTATCCTCTCAATGAGTGAAGAACATGTCCACAGCCACACGCGAATCAACTCACACAAGCAAAGACACAAACACAAACACACACAAACATACACTCACAATCACTCACACATACCACTAAACACACGAACTCTTTACTCCCATATAAACTGAGACACAAACTGTCAAACTCACATGTGCTCAATCACTCCCAAAATCACACACTCACTCACTCACTCACTCACTCACTAACTCACTACCAGTCAACCACGGACAGTGTCAGGCCAACACATTCATCAATCCGCCAGTTGACACACAATCACACCTACACAATCACACGGATTGTTGCTGCTCAAACTCACACCCTACAAACCACCAACTCGTCCACAATCACACACAAACACACACACACACAGGAAATAGGGAGACTACACACGAACACAAACGCGCTCCCTCCCACGAAGGCGCTCACACACATACACATTTACGCACACACTCGCACACACACACACACACTCACTTCAACTCTCCTCACTCGATCCACTCCCTCAACACCATTGCATACACGCGAAACTCTCACTTCCCCTGTGCAATCATGCAAGTGTTGACCATTGCTTCCTGTCTTCTCTTCATCTCCCTCTATCTGCAGGTCTGCAGTCATCAGCTTCCACCATCTCCCCGTCGGCCAGTTACACCAGCCAGACAACTCCGTCTGGTCAGCCAACCTCTACGCCACACATATTCAACACGACAATCACATCACCAACACCCGGACGATCCGAGTCGCCGACAACTCAAACCACCTCCGAGACCAACGCCACCAACACTGGGACCACGTCCACAGGTGAGTCTGAACTTCACTCACACAAACACACAGATAGATACACGCACAATCACTCACTCACCCACACACGCACTCAGACACTCCAACAGTCGGTCAGTCCGTCAATCAGTCATCACCTGAATCAGATACTCAGTGGGTCACTCATTCAGTACCTCAGTCAGTCTCACCTCCCCCTACTCCACATCATACAACGCCCACCACTATCCACACCAATCGCCATCTCGAAAATCACCCAACACACAGACACTCACACACCACCACTATCCTATCAATGAGTGAGGAACATGTCCACAGCCACACGCGAATCAACTCACACAAGCAAAAACACAAACACAAACACACACAAACATACACTCACAATCACTCACACATACCACTAAACACACGAACTCTTTACTCCCATATAAACTGAGACACAAACTGTCAAACTCACATGTGCTCAATCACTCCCAAAATCACACACTCACTCACTCACTCACTCACTCACTCACTCACTAACTCACTACCAGTCAACCACGGACAGTGTCAGGCCAACACATTCATCAATCCGCCAGTTGACACACAATCACACCTACACAATCACACGGATTGTTGCTGCTCAAACTCACACCCTACAAACCACCAACTCGTCCACAATCACACACAAACACACACACACACAGGAAATAGGGAGACTACACACGAACACAAACGCGCTCCCTCCCACGAAGGCGCTCACACACATACACATTTACGCACACACTCGCACACACACACACACTCACTTCAACTCTCCTCACTCGATCCACTCCCTCAACACCATTGCATACACGCGAAACTCTCACTTCCCCTGTGCAATCATGCAAGTGTTGACCATTGCTTCCTGTCTTCTCTTCATCTCCCTCTATCTGCAGGTCTGCAGTCATCAGCTTCCACCATCTCCCCGTCGGCCAGTTACACCAGCCAGACAACTCCGTCTGGTCAGCCAACCTCTACGCCACACATATTCAACACGACAATCACATCACCAACACCCGGACGATCCGAGTCGCCGACAACTCAAACCACCTCCGAGACCAACGCCACCAACACTGGGACCACGTCCACAGGTGAGTCTGAACTTCACTCACACAAACACACAGATAGATACACGCACAATCACTCACTCACCCACACACGCACTCAGACACTCCAACAGTCGGTCAGTCCGTCAATCAGTCATCACCTGAATCAGATACTCAGTGGGTCACTCATTCAGTACCTCAGTCAGTCTCACCTCCCCCTACTCCACATCATACAACGCCCACCACTATCCACACCAATCGCCATCTCGAAAATCACCCAACACACAGACACTCACACACCACCACTATCCTATCAATGAGTGAGGAACATGTCCACAGCCACACGCGAATCAACTCACACAAGCAAAAACACAAACACAAACACACACAAACATACACTCACAATCACTCACACATACCACTAAACACACGAACTCTTTACTCCCATATAAACTGAGACACAAACTGTCCAACTCACATGTGCTCAATCACTCCCAAAATCACACACTCACTCACTCACTCACTCACTAACTCACTACCAGTCAACCACGGACAGTGTCAGGCCAACACATTCATCAATTCGCCAGTTGACACACAATCACACCTACACAATCACTCATTACATAACATGAAATAAGATAAGCCTTATTGCAAATGAATACTTTTGTAAGAGGATGTGATTCTCAGCATTTTACTACAATATTTGATCCAACGTTTACGTTAACATTAAATAAAGTTCAAGATAGGATAAAATTATCTCAACAACTTATGAGTATTTCTGTAGCAAAGCCAAAATTAAAGTGTTTGAAGGTGTTAGAAAAGTAGATACTACTAGCATATTTACTGGCGTAAGCGATAGCAAAATGGTCGAGATATACAGAGTGTGAAAGAACGAACAAGAATGTTTTAAGTAGAGTTTGCAAGGAAGAGAGAAACAAAACAGCACATAACAAAAATAAATACAGAATGAAGAGCGAGAAAACGTTGTACCTATAAATGATGTGAGTTGGAAAGACGAGATCCATTGGTTCTACTGACTATTTAATAAGTTAAAGGTTTCATGCCTGATGCATTCTTTATCGCACAGAACACGGGCTAGGTAGGGTATGGATGAGTTTTTGTACTTACTAGTGCGGGCATATAGTTTCCTATATAGGCTTCTTGTTTTCCCTGAAGAGATACATGGGGAGAGTTGTGAATGTAGAGGGTGTTGTGAGTCAGATAAAATGGATTTCGCCCATTTTTCACATGAGTCCATATGCCTGTCCACCAGAATATTAACAAGCTGGCTAAGTGGCAAACTGCTTACCCTGCTGACAACCTTTAACATCCTACGTAATAAGGTATAGTCTTTCTTCAATAGCCCAGGAAAGACTAAGGGGGAGCAATAGAGAATAATAGGCAGAATACGGGAGTTAACAAATTGTAGTAGTAAGGGTTGGGTTACACCAGAATGTCTTAACTTCTTGATGTAGAAGGTAAGACGGTATATTTTCTTGGAAATCGTCAAGATATGAGACGACCAGGAAAGATCAGAAGATAGAGTGACGCCTAGGTATTTAATTTCCGACTTGGTTTCTATTTCACTGCCATCTATGTTGCACACCTCGTGAGTGCTAACCAGTTTGTTTAGGTCAGATTTATGCCTAAAGGTGAAATTAACTGTTTGGCATTTGGAGGGGTTTAAGGTTAGACCGTTTTCCTTGGACCATTGGCTAATTTCCGATAAGAAGCCATTTAGTTTAGAGCAGTCACTTTGACATTTGACAGGTAAAGATACAGTTAGGTCATCAGCATATTTGACAAAGTTAATGTCATTTGAAGACGGTAGGTCATGTAGGAAGAAAGAAAAGAGAAGTGGGGAGAGTACAGCACCTTGGGGGACACCAGCTTCTGTGAGCACAGCAGAGGAGGATTGGCCTTTGTATACGGTGTACTGCATTCTGTTTGAAAAGTAGGAATGCAACCAGTTAGTGACCCAGGACTCGGTTTGTGTCATGGAGAGCTTATTTAGCAAGAGACTTCTAGGTACAGAGTCGAAAGCAGAAGTAAAGTCAAGAAACGTGCAGCGGACATATTTGGCACCTTTGTCTAATGATGAGATAATACTGTTGTGTAAGACGGCTGCAGCGTCTAAAGTACTCCTACCCTGTCTGTAGGCAAATTGTTTGGGGTCTTCGAAGCTTTTAAGGGAGGGTTCGAGTTTAAGAAGTACTAGTTTTTCCATGAGCTTTAGAAACGGGGAAGTGATGGCGATGGGTCTGAACTTTACGTTCTTGCTATTTCCAGGTTTAGGGACAGGGACTATTTTAATGTCTTTCCATGGAACAGGTACAACGTTTTCGGAGAAAGAAGCATTTAGGATATTAGTTAGAGGAAAACATAAAGCATCTGCACATTGTTTTAGAACATATGCAGGTATGCTATCAGGGCCAAGACTATGTGAGGGCTTAAGAGTTTTAAGACATTTCAAAACATCGAGAGTATTGAAGTCCTGGAAGTTATCAGCTACAAGATTGGTAACGTTAGAAGTGGTTATAGTAGAAGGAGAGCGTATAAAAGACAGATTAAGAGCATTAACATCACAAGAGGGAAAAACATTACATCGCTTACTTTGCCAGTAATTTCATTGAAAAGTTTCCACATGCTGTTAGGAGATTTGCATGATAAAAGTGTTTGGTTATAGATAGCATTAAGATTTTTGATTTCAGATTTGATTTGAGCATTAATCTTTTTAAGTCCTAACTTGTCTTTGCATTTATATAACATTTCTTTTTGCCTGCGAAGTTGTTTGAGACGGGGAGACGAGAAGCGGTCGAGGCGTTTGAACAGTGTTTGTTTGGGACAGCATATGTCGAGGCAGAACTTAAGATAATCCATTATATTGGTGATTGAGTCATCTAATGTACTTTCATAGAATAGATCCCAGTTGGTATCTTTTAACATGCATCTTAGATTGAGTAAGTTGTCAGATGTGTAGCATCTTTGTTGTGCTTCGTAGACAGGTGTGAGAAGATTTTAATATGTGTTTTGCTGTATATTTTTGGCAAAACGCGGACAATGCAGTGATCGGAGTTATGTATCGGTGAACGTCTACGTGTTTCATATACTCCTTCGTCATTAGTAAAAACGAGTCGAGTGTTTTGTCAAGTCGAGTGGGAAATTTGACTATGTTTGTGTGACCAAGAGCTTCAAGAAAGGAGCAATCTGATGTGTTGAAGTCTCCAGTAATAACGGATAGAGAGTTGTCGAAGTTGGCAGCAGCAAACATGGTGAATTCATCAGCAAAATTAGATAGATCAGATGGAGAGCAACTAGGAGAAATGTACATGTTTGTAATATAGAATTGTTTATATTTGGGGAGATGTTTGGGGCGACATTTGACAGTAATACAGTCAATGAAGTCATTTGAGAAGGTGAAGCAGACGTTATTTGAGACAGACCATTTGGAGTGAATAAAAGTTGCAACGCCACCACCATTTTTCTTATTACAACATTGACGGTCTTGACGAAATAAAATAAAGTCCTTTAGTGAGATAAGGTTGTCATCATACAGTTCATGCAACCACGTTTCTTGTAATGCGATTATGGCGGTGTTATGATACGTATCAGTTGACATCAGGGATTGTAGGTACATTATCTTATTTGGCAGAGAGCGACAGTTTGAGTTCATTATGACGGGGACCGTAGTTAAGTGTATTGGTGTACGTTTGAGAGCTCTCTGCCAACCACTACGATGTTTCCTTCTTGGTTTCTTTGGAATATGAAAGTCATTTGGTCGTAAATCATTAATAAAGTTACGAGAGTAAATGATTCTGTTAGAATTCATATTTAAGTGATAAGTGTATGCTGGTAAACAGTGAACTAGATGAAAATGTTGATATTTTGTTAGCAAGCACAAAAATTCGCACAGGCCGCAAACACAAACACACGCAAACATACACTCACAATCACTCACACATACCACTAAACACACGAACTCTTTACTCCCATATAAACTGAGACACAAACTGTCAAACTCACATGTGCTCAATCACTCCCAAAATCACACACTCACTCACTCACTCACTCACTCACTAACTCACTACCAGTCAACCACGGACAGTGTCAGGCCAACACATTCATCAATCCGCCAGTTGACACACAATCACACCTACACAATCACACGGATTGTTGCTGCTCAAACTCACACCCTACAAACCACCAACTCATCCACAATCACACACAAACACACACACACACAGGAAATAGGGAGACTACACACGAACACAAACGCGCTCCCTCCCACGAAGGCGCTCACACACATACACATTTACGCACACACTCGCACACACACACACACACACTCACTTCAACTCTCCTCACTCGATCCACTCCCTCAACACCATTGCATACACGCGAAACTCTCACTTCCCCTGTGCAATCATGCAAGTGTTGACCATTGCTTCCTGTCTTCTCTTCATCTCCCTCTATCTGCAGGTCTGCAGTCATCAGCTTCCACCATCTCCCCGTCGGCCAGTTACACCAGCCAGACAACTCCGTCTGGTCAGCCAACCTCTACGCCACACATATTCAACACGACAATCACATCACCAACACCCGGACGATCCGAGTCGCCGACAACTCAAACCACCTCCGAGACCAACGCCACCAACACTGGGACCACGTCCACAGGTGAGTCTGAACTTCACTCACACAAACACACAGATAGATACACGCACAATCACTCACTCACCCACACACGCACTCAGACACTCCAACAGTCGGTCAGTCCGTCAATCAGTCATCACCTGAATCAGATACTCAGTGGGTCACTCATTCAGATACACGCACAATCACTCACACACACACATAGGCACTCACACACTTAAACTTTCAGTGAGTCAGACTATGTTTCATTACCTGAATCAAATACTCATGCAGTAAGTCTTTCAGTGCCTCAGTCAGTCTCACCTCCCCCTACTCCACATCATACAACGCCCACCACTATCCACACCAATCTCCATCTCGAAAATCACCCAACACACAGACACTCACACACCACCACTATCCTCTCAATGAGTGAAGAACATGTCCACAGCCACACGCGAATCAACTCACACAAGCAAAGGCACAAACACAAACACACACAAACATACACTCACAATCACTCACACATACCACTAAACACACGAACTCTTTACTCCCATATAAACTGAGACACAAACTGTCAAACTCACATGTGCTCAATCACTCCCAAAATCACACACTCACTCACTCACTCACTCACTAACTCACTACCAGTCAACCACGGACAGTGTCAGGCCAACACATTCATCAATCCGCCAGTTGACACACAATCACGCCTACACAATCACACGGATTGTTGCTGCTCAAACTCACACCCTACAAACCACCAACTCATCCACAATCACACACAAACACACACACACACACAGGAAATAGGGAGACTACACACGAACACAAACGCGCTCCCTCCCACGAAGGCGCTCACACACATACACATTTACGCACACACTCGCACACACACACACACACACTCACTTCAACTCTCCTCACTCGATCCACTCCCTCAACACCATTGCATACACGCGAAACTCTCACTTCCCCTGTGCAATCATGCAAGTGTTGACCATTGCTTCCTGTCTTCTCTTCATCTCCCTCTATCTGCAGGTCTGCAGTCATCAGCTTCCACCATCTCCCCGTCGGCCAGTTACACCAGCCAGACAACTCCGTCTGGTCAGCCAACCTCTACGCCACACATATTCAACACGACAATCACATCATCAACACCCGGACGATCCGAGTCGCCGACAACTCAAACCACCTCCGAGACCAACGCCACAAACACTGGGACCACGTCCACAGGTGAGTCTGAACTTCACTCACACAAACACACAGATAGATACACGCACAATCACTCACTCACCCACACACGCACTCAGACACTCCAACAGTCGGTCAGTCCGTCAATCAGTCATCACCTGAATCAGATACTCAGTGGGTCACTCATTCAGATACACGCACAATCACTCACAAACCCACATAGGCACTCACACACTTAAAATTTCAGTGAGTCAGACTATGTTTCATTACCTGAATCAAATATTCATACAGTCAGTCGTTCAAAGGCTCAGTCAGTCTCACCTCCCCCTACTCCACATCATACAACGCCCACCACTATCCACACCAATCTCCATCTCGAAAATCACCCAACACACAGACACTCACACACCACCACTATCCTCTCAATGAGTGAAGAACATGTCCACAGCCACACGCGAATCAACTCACACAAGCAAAGACACAAACACAAACACACACAAACATACACTCACAATCACTCACACATACCACTAAACACACGAACTCTTTACTCCCATATAAACTGAGACACAAACTGTCAAACTCACATGTGCTCAATCACTCCCAAAATCACACACTCACTCACTCAATCACTCACTAACTCACTACCAGTCAACCACGGGCAGTGTCAGGCCAACACATTCATCAATCCGCCAGTTGACACACAATCACGCCTACACAATCACACGGATTGTTGCTGCTCAAACTCACACCCTACAAACCACCAACTCATCCACAATCACACACAAACACACACACACACACACAGGAAATAGGGAGACTACACACGAACACAAACGCGCTCCCTCCCACGAAGGCGCTCACACACATACACATTTACGCACACACACGCACACACACACACACACTCACTTCAACTCTCCTCACTCGATCCACTCCCTCAACACCATTGCATACACGCGAAACTCTCACTTCCCCTGTGCAATCATGCAAGTGTTGACCATTGCTTCCTGTCTTCTCTTCATCTCCCTCTATCTGCAGGTCTGCAGTCATCAGCTTCCACCATCTCCCCGTCGGCCAGTTACACCAGCCAGACAACTCCGTCTGGTCAGCCAACCTCTACGCCACACATATTCAACACGACAATCACATCACCAACACCCGGACGATCCGAGTCGCCGACAACTCAAACCACCTCCGAGACCAACGCCACCAACACTGGGACCACGTCCACAGGTGAGTCTGAACGACACACACACAAACACACAGATAGATACACGCACAATCACTCACACACCCACATAGGCACTCACACACTTAAACTTTCAGTGAGTCAGACTATGTTTAATTACCTGAATCAAATATTAATACAGTCAGTCGTTCAATTGCTCAGTCAGTCTCACGTCCCCCTGCTCCACATCATACAACGCCCACCACTATCCACACCAATCTCCATCTCGAAAATCACCCAACACACAGACACTCACACACCACCACTATCCTCTCAATGAGTGAAGAACATGTCCACAGCCACACGCGAATCAACTCGCACAAGCAAAAACACAAACACAAACACACACAAACATACACTCACAATCACTCACACATACCACTAAACACACGAACTCTTTACTCCCATATAAACTGAGACACAAACTGTCAAACTCACATGTGCTCAATCACTCCCAAAATCACACACTCACTCACTCACTCACTCACTAACTCACTACCAGTCAACCACGGACAGTGTCAGGCCAACACATTCATCAATCCGCCAGTTGACACACAATCACACCTACACAATCACACGGATTGTTGCTGCTCAAACTCACACCCTACAAACCACCAACTCATCCACAATCACACACAAACACACACACACACAGGAAATAGGGAGACTACACACGAACACAAACGCGCTCCCTCCCACGAAGGCGCTCACACACATACACATTTCCGCACACACGCACACACACACACACACACACTCACTTCAACTCTCCTCACTCGATCCACTCCCTCAACACCATTGCATACACGCGAAACTCTCACTTCCCCTGTGCAATCATGCAAGTGTTGACCATTGCTTCCTGTCTTCTCTTCATCTCACTCTATCTGCAGGTCTGCAGTCATCAGCTTCCACCATCTCCCCGTCGGCCAGTTACACCAGCCAGACAACTCCGTCTGGTCAGCCAACCTCTACGCCACACATATTCAACACGACAATCACATCACCAACACCCGGACGATCCGAGTCGCCGACAACTCAAACCACCTCCGAGACCAACGCCACCAACACTGGGACCACGTCCACAGGTGAGTCTGAACTTCACTCACACAAACACACAGATAGATACACGCACAATCACTCACAAACCCACACATGCACTCACACACTACAACTTTCAGTGAGTCAGACATTTGTTCATTACCTGAATCAAATACACATTAACTCAGTCATTCAGTGCCTCAGTCAGTCTCACCTCCCCCTACTCCACATCATACAACGCCCACCACTGTCCACACCAATCTCCATCTCGAAAATCACCCAACACACAGACACTCACACACCACCACTATCCTCTCAATGAGTGAAGAACATGTCCACAGCCACACGCGAATCAACTCGCACAAGCAAAGACACAAACACAAACACACACAAACATACACTCACAATCACTCACACATACCACTAAACACACGAACTCTTTACTCCCATATAAACTGAGACACAAACTGTCAAACTCACATGTGCTCAATCACTCCCAAAATCACACACTCACTCACTCACTCACTCACTCACTAACTCACTACCAGTCAACCACGGACAGTGTCAGGCCAACACATTCATCAATCCGCCAGTTGACACACAATCACACCTACACAATCACACGGATTGTTGCTGCTCAAACTCACACCCTACAAACCACCAACTCATCCACAATCACACACAAACACACACACACACAGGAAATAGGGAGACTACACACGAACACAAACGCGCTCCCTCCCACGAAGGCGCTCACACACATACACATTTACGCACACACTCGCACACACACACACACACTCACTTCAACTCTCCTCACTCGATCCACTCCCTCAACACCATTGCATACACGCGAAACTCTCACTTCCCCTGTGCAATCATGCAAGTGTTGACCATTGCTTCCTGTCTTCTCTTCATCTCCCTCTATCTGCAGGTCTGCAGTCATCAGCTTCCACCATCTCCCCGTCGGCCAGTTACACCAGCCAGACAACTCCGTCTGGTCAGCCAACCTCTACGCCACACATATTCAACACGACAATCACATCACCAACACCCGGACGATCCGAGTCGCCGACAACTCAAACCACCTCCGAGACCAACGCCACCAACACTGGGACCACGTCCACAGGTGAGTCTGAACTTCACTCACACAAACACACAGATAGATACACGCACAATCACTCACTCACCCACACACGCACTCACACACTCCGACAGTCAGTCAGTCAGTCAGTCATTTTTCATCTGAATCAGATACTCAGTGTGTAGCTCATTTAGTACCTCAGTTAGTCTCACCTCCCCCTACTCCACATCATACAACGCCCACCACTATCCACACCAATCTCCATCTCGAAAATCACCCAACACACAGACACTCACACACCACCACTATCCTCTCAATGAGTGAAGAACATGTCCACAGCCACACGCGAATCAACTCGCACAAGCAAAAACACAAACACAAACACACACAAACATACACTCACAATCACTCACACATACCACTAAACACACGAACTCTTTACTCCCATATAAACTGAGACACAAACTGTCAAACTCACATGTGCTCAATCACTCCCAAAATCACACACTCACTCACTCACTCACTCACTCACTAACTCACTACCAGTCAACCACGGACAGTGTCAGGCCAACACATTCATCAATCCGCCAGTTGACACACAATCACGCCTACACAATCACACGGATTGTTGCTGCTCAAACTCACACCCTACAAACCACCAACTCATCCACAATCACACACAAAACACACACACACACAGGAAATAGGGAGACTACACACGAACACAAACGCGCTCCCTCCCACGAAGGCGCTCACACACATACACATTTACGCACACACTCGCACACACACACACACACTCACTTCAACTCTCCTCACTCGATCCACTCCCTCAACACCATTGCATACACGCGAAACTCTCACTTCCCCTGTGCAATCATGCAAGTGTTGACCATTGCTTCCTGTCTTCTCTTCATCTCCCTCTATCTGCAGGTCTGCAGTCATCAGCTTCCACCATCTCCCCGTCGGCCAGTTACACCAGCCAGACAACTCCGTCTGGTCAGCCAACCTCTACGCCACACATATTCAACACGACAATCACATCACCAACACCCGGACGATCCGAGTCGCCGACAACTCAAACCACCTCCGAGACCAACGCCACAAACACTGGGACCACGTCCACAGGTGAGTCTGAACTTCACTCACACAAACACACAGATAGATACACGCACAATCACTCACACACACACACAGGCACTCACACACTACAACTTTCAGTGAGTCAGACTTTGTTTCATTTCCTGAATCAAATACTCATGCAGTAAGTCGTTCAGTGCCTCAGTCAGTCTCACCTCCCCCTACTCCACATCATACAACGCCCACCACTATCCACACCAATCTCCATCTCGAAAATCACCCAACACACAGACACTCACACACCACCACTATCCTCTCAATGAGTGAAGATTATGTCCACAGCCACACGCGAATCAACTCACACAAGCAAAGACACAAACACAAACACACGCAAACATACACTCACAATCACTCACACATACCACTAAACACACGAACTCTTTACTCCCATATAAACTGAGACACAAACTGTCAAACCCACATGTGCTCAATCACTCCCAAAATCACACACTCACTCACTCACTCACTCACTCACTAACTCACTACCAGTCAACCACGGACAGTGTCAGGCCAACACATTCATCAATCCGCCAGTTGACACACAATCACGCCTACACAATCACACGGATTGTTGCTGCTCAAACTCACACCCTACAAACCACCAACTCATCCACAATCACACACAAACACACACACACACAGGAAATAGGGAGACTACACACGAACACAAACGCGCTCCCTCCCACGAAGGCGCTCACACACATACACATTTACGCACACACTCGCACACACACACACACACTCACTTCAACTCTCCTCACTCGATCCACTCCCTCAACACCATTGCATACACGCGAAACTCTCACTTCCCCTGTGCAATCATGCAAGTGTTGACCATTGCTTCCTGTCTTCTCTTCATCTCCCTCTATCTGCAGGTCTGCAGTCATCAGCTTCCACCATCTCCCCGTCGGCCAGTTACACCAGCCAGACAACTCCGTCTGGTCAGCCAACCTCTACGCCACACATATTCAACACGACAATCACATCACCAACACCCGGACGATCCGAGTCGCCGACAACTCAAACCACCTCCGAGACCAACGCCACCAACACTGGGACCACGTCCACAGGTGAGTCTGAACTTCACTCACACAAACACACAGATAGATACACGCACAATCACTCACAAACCCACACATGCACTCACACACTACAACTTTCAGTGAGTCAGACTTTGTTTCATTACCTGAATCAAATACACATTATGTCAGTCATTCAGTGCCTCAGTCAGTCTCACCTCCCCCTACTCCACATCATACAACGCCCACCACTATCCACACCAATCTCCATCTCGAAAATCACCCAACACACAGACACTCACACACCACCACTATCCTCTCAATGAGTGAAGAACGTGTCCACAGCCACACGCGAATCAACTCGCACAAGCAAAGACACAAACACAAACACACACAAACATACACTCACAATCACTCACACATACCACTAAACACACGAACTCTTTACTCCCATATAAACTGAGACACAAACTGTCAAACTCACATGTGCTCAATCACTCCCAAAATCACACACTCACTCACTCACTCACTCACTCACTAACTCACTACCAGTCAACCACGGACAGTGTCAGGCCAACACATTCATCAATCCGCCAGTTGACACACAATCACGCCTACACAATCACACGGATTGTTGCTGCTCAAACTCACACCCTACAAACCACCAACTCATCCACAATCACACACAAACACACACACACACAGGAAATAGGGAGACTACACACGAACACAAACGCGCTCCCTCCCACGAAGGCGCTCACACACATACACATTTACGCACACACTCGCACACACACACACACACTCACTTCAACTCTCCTCACTCGATCCACTCCCTCAACACCATTGCATACACGCGAAACTCTCACTTCCCCTGTGCAATCATGCAAGTGTTGACCATTGCTTCCTGTCTTCTCTTCATCTCCCTCTATCTGCAGGTCTGCAGTCATCAGCTTCCACCATCTCCCCGTTGGCCAGTTACACCAGCCAGACAACTCCGTCTGGTCAGCCAACCTCTACGCCACACATATTCAACACGACAATCACATCACCAACACCCGGACGATCCGAGTCGCCGACAACTCAAACCACCTCCGAGACCAACGCCACCAACACTGGGACCACGTCCACAGGTGAGTCTGAACTTCACTCACACAAACACACAGATAGATACACGCACAATCATTCACACACACACACACGCACTCACACACTACAACTTTCAGTGAGTCAGACTTTGTTTCATTACCTGAATCAAATACACATTATGTCAGTCATTCAGTGCCTCAGTCAGTCTCACCTCCCCCTACTCCACATCATACAACGCCCACCACTATCCACACCAATCTCCATCTCGAAAATCACCCAACACACAGACACTCACACACCACCACTATCCTCTCAATGAGTGAAGATTATGTCCACAGCCACACGCGAATCAACTCACACAAGCAAAGACACAAACACAAACACACGCAAACATACACTCACAATCACTCACACATACCACTAAACACACGAACTCTTTACTCCCATATAAACTGAGACACAAACTGTCAAACTCACATGTGCTCAATCACTCCCAAAATCACACACTCACTCACTCACTCACTCACTCACTAACTCACTACCAGTCAACCACGGACAGTGTCAGGCCAACACATTCATCAATCCGCCAGTTGACACACAATCACGCCTACACAATCACACGGATTGTTGCTGCTCAAACTCACACCCTACAAACCACCAACTCATCCACAATCACACACAAACACACACACACACAGCAAATAGGGAGACTACACACGAACACAAACGCGCTCCCTCCCACGAAGGCGCTCACACACATACACATTTACGCACACACTCGCACACACACACACACACACTCACTTCAACTCTCCTCACTCGATCCACTCCCTCAACACCATTGCATACACGTGAAACTCTCACTTCCCCTGTGCAATCATGCAAGTGTTGACCATTGCTTCCTGTCTTCTCTTCATCTCCCTCTATCTGCAGGTCTGCAGTCATCAGCTTCCACCATCTCCCCGTCGGCCAGTTACACCAGCCAGACAACTCCGTCTGGTCAGCCAACCTCTACGCCACACATATTCAACACGACAATCACATCACCAACACCCGGACGATCCGAGTCGCCGACAACTCAAACCACCTCCGAGACCAACGCCACAAACACTGGGACCACGTCCACAGGTGAGTCTGAACTTCACTCACACAAACACACAGATAGATACACGCACAATCACTCACTCACCCACACACGCACTCACACACTCCGACAGTCAGTCAGTCAGTCAGTCATTTTTCATCTGAATCAGATACTCAGTGTGTAGCTCATTTAGTACCTCAGTTGGTCTCAACTCCTCCTACACCACATCATACAACGCCCACCACTATCCACACCAATCTCCATCTCGAAAATCACCCAACACACAGACACTCACACACCACCACTATCCTCTCAATGAGTGAAGAACATGTCCACAGCCACACGCGAATCAACTCACACAAGCAAAAACACAAACACAAACACACACAAACATACACTCACAATCACTCACACATACCACTAAACACACGAATTCTTTACTCCCATATAAACTGAGACACAAACTGTCAAACTCACATGTGCTCAATCACTCCCAAAATCACACACTCACTCACTCACTCACTCACTAACTCACTACCAGTCAACCACGGACAGTGTCAGGCCAACACATTCATCAATCCGCCAGTTGACACACAATCACGCCTACACAATCACACGGATTGTTGCTGCTCAAACTCACACCCTACAAACCACCAACTCATCCACAATCACACAGAAACACACACACACACAGGAAATAGGGAGACTACACACGAACACAAACGCGCTCCCTCCCACGAAGGCGCTCACACACATACACATTTACGCACACACTCGCACACACACACACACACTCACTTCAACTCTCCTCACTCGATCCACTCCCTCAACACCATTGCATACACGTGAAACTCTCACTTCCCCTGTGCAATCATGCAAGTGTTGACCATTGCTTCCTGTCTTCTCTTCATCTCCCTCTATCTGCAGGTCTGCAGTCATCAGCTTCCACCATCTCCCCGTCGGCCAGTTACACCAGCCAGACAACTCCGTCTGGTCAGCCAACCTCTACGCCACACATATTCAACACGACAATCACATCACCAACACCCGGACGATCCGAGTCGCCGACAACTCAAACCACCTCCGAGACCAACGCCACCAACACTGGGACCACGTCCACAGGTGAGTCTGAACTTCACTCACACAAACACACAGATAGATACACGCACAATCACTCACTCACCCACACACGCACTCACACACTCCGACAGTCGGTCAGTCAGTCAGTCATTTTTCATCTGAATCAGATACTCAGTGTGTAGCTCATTTAGTACCTCAGTTGGTCTCAACTCCTCCTACACCACATCATACAACGCCCACCACTATCCACACCAATCTCCATCTCGAAAATCACCCAACACACAGACACTCACACACCACCACTATCCTCTCAATGAGTGAAGAACATGTCCACAGCCACACGCGAATCAACTCGCACAAGCAAAAACACAAACACAAACACACACAAACATACACTCACAATCACTCACACATACCACTAAACACACGAATTCTTTACTCCCATATAAACTGAGACACAAACTGTCAAACTCACATGTGCTCAATCACTCCCAAAATCACACACTCACTCACTCACTCACTCACTAACTCACTACCAGTCAACCACGGACAGTGTCAGGCCAACACATTCATCAATCCGCCAGTTGACACACAATCACACCTACACAATCACACGGATTGTTGCTTCTCAAACTCACACCCTACAAACCACCAACTCATCCACAATCACACAGAAACACACACACACACAGGAAATAGGGAGACTACACACGAACACAAACGCGCTCCCTCCCACGAAGGCGCTCACACACATACACATTTACGCACACACGCACACACACACACACACACACTCACTTCAACTCTCCTCACTCGATCCACTCCCTCAACACCATTGCATACACGCGAAACTCTCACTTCCCCTGTGCAATCATGCAAGTGTTGACCATTGCTTCCTGTCTTCTCTTCATCTCCCTCTATCTGCAGGTCTGCAGTCATCAGCTTCCACCATCTCCCCGTCGGCCAGTTACACCAGCCAGACAACTCCGTCTGGTCAGCCAACCTCTACGCCACACATATTCAACACGACAATCACATCACCAACACCCGGACGATCCGAGTCGCCGACAACTCAAACCACCTCCGAGACCAACGCCACCAACACTGGCACCACGTCCACAGGTGAGTCTGAACTTCACTCACACAAACACACAGATAGATACACGCACAATCACTCACTCACCCACACACGCACTCACACACTCCGACAGTCAGTCAGTCAGTCAATCATTTTTCATCTGAATCAGATACTCAGTGTGTAGCTCATTTAGTACCTCAGTTAGTCTCACCTCCCCCTACTCCACATCATACAACGCCCACCACTATCCACACCAATCTCCATCTCGAAAATCACCCAACACACAGACACTCACACACCACCACTATCCTCTCAATGAGTGAAGAACATGTCCACAGCCACACGCGAATCAACTCACACAAGCAAAGACACAAACACAAACACACACAAACATACACTCACAATCACTCACACATACCACTAAACACACGAATTCTTTACTCCCATATAAACTGAGACACAAACTGTCAAACTCACATGTGCTCAATCACTCCCAAAATCACACACTCACTCACTCACTCACTCACTAACTCACTACCAGTCAACCACGGACAGTGTCAGGCCAACACATTCATCAATCCGCCAGTTGACACACAATCACACCTACACAATCACACGGATTGTTGCTTCTCAAACTCACACCCTACAAACCACCAACTCATCCACAATCACACAGAAACACACACACACACAGGAAATAGGGAGACTACACACGAACACAAACGCGCTCCCTCCCACGAAGGCGCTCACACACATACACATTTACGCACACACTCGCACACACACACACACACTCACTTCAACTCTCCTCACTCGATCCACTCCCTCAACACCATTGCATACACGCGAAACTCTCACTTCCCCTGTGCAATCATGCAAGTGTTGACCATTGCTTCCTGTCTTCTCTTCATCTCCCTCTATCTGCAGGTCTGCAGTCATCAGCTTCCACCATCTCCCCGTCGGCCAGTTACACCAGCCAGACAACTCCGTCTGGTCAGCCAACCTCTACGCCACACATATTCAACACGACAATCACATCACCAACACCCGGACGATCTGAGTCGCCGACAACTCAAACCACCTCCGAGACCAACGCCACCAACACTGGGACCACGTCCACAGGTGAGTCTGAACTTCACTCACACAAACACACAGATAGATACACGCACAATCACTCACTCACCCACACACGCACTCACACACTCCGACAGTCAGTCAGTCAGTCAGTCATTTTTCATCTGAATCAGATACTCAGTGTGTAGCTCATTTAGTACCTCAGTTGGTCTCAACTCCTCCTACACCACATCATACAACGCCCACCACTATCCACACCAATCTCCATCTCGAAAATCACCCAACACACAGACACTCACACACCACCACTATCCTCTCAATGAGTGAAGAACATGTCCACAGCCACACGCGAATCAACTCACACAAGCAAAGACACAAACACAAACACACACAAACATACACTCACAATCACTCACACATACCACTAAACACACGAACTCTTTACTCCCATATAAACTGAGACACAAACTGTCAAACTCACATGTGCTCAATCACTCCCAAAATCACACACTCACTCACTCACTCACTCACTCACTACCAGTCAACCACGGACAGTGTCAGGCCAACACATTCATCAATCCGCCAGTTGACACACAATCACGCCTACACAATCACACGGATTGTTGCTGCTCAAACTCACACCCTACAAACCACCAACTCATCCACAATCACACACAAATACACACACACACACAGCAAATACGGGGACTACACACGAACACAAACGCGCTCCCTCCCACGAAGGCGCTCACACACATACACATTTACGCACAAACTCGCACACACACACACTCACTTCAACTCTCCTCACTCGATCCACTCCCTCAACACCATTGCATACACGCGAAACTCTCACTTCCCCTGTGCAATCATGCAAGTGTTGACCATTGCTTCCTGTCTTCTCTTCATCTCCCTCTATCTGCAGGTCTGCAGTCATCACCTCCCACCATCACCCCGTCGGCCAGTTACACCAGCCAGACAACTCCGTCTGGTCAGCCAACCTCTACGCCACACACTCTCAACACCACAATCACATCATCAACACCCGGACTATCCGAGTCGCCGACAACTCAAACCACCTCCGGGACCACCGCCACCAACACTGGCACCACGTCCACAGGTGAGTCTGAACTTCAATCACACACACACACACACACTTACCAACTCACTCACTCACTCACTCACTCACTCACTTCCTCCCTTAATACCTCAGTCAGTCTCACTTTCCCTTACTCCACATCATCGAACCCCCACCACTATCTACACAAATCTCGCTCTCGTGAATCACCTAGCACACAGACACTCACACATAAACGCAGACTCACACACTCACTCCCACTCGACGACTGTCTTCACAATGAGAGAAGCACATGTCCACAGCCACACAAACACGAACCTTCACAAGCACAAACACAAACACCCAAAAGCATACACTCACATTCACTCACACACCCCACTAGAAACACGAATTCATTATTCACATAAAAAATGAGACACAAAATTTCAAACTCGCATGTACTAAATCACTCCCGAAATCACACACACACTCACTCACTAAATCAATATTAGTCAATCACGGACAAAGTCAGGCGAACACATACATAAAATCGCCAGTTGACACGAAATAACACATATACAATAACACGGATTACTCCTGCTCAAAATCACACACTCGAATCCATTAAAAAATGCAAAAAACACAAAAAAAACAGAGACAAATTATTAAACAAATGCATCCAATCTCCCAAAGAGAGACAGTCACTCGGCCAACACATTCACGCAGCCACCCACTCACTCACACAATCACCCAATCACACACTCACCATCGCACTCACTTTCACACGGTCATCAACATGCACAGACACTGGTGCAAACACACACCTACAAATCGGCCGAAACACATGTGTGTCCACGCCCACATACACACTCACATTCACCACTGTCTCTCATCCATGTGCATGCATGCACGCGTGCAATTATACATGCACGCACGCAAGTAAGTATGCATGCAAGCAAATGCTAACCACTGCTTTCTGTCCTCTCTCCATCTCCCTCTATCTACAGGTCTGCAGTCATCACAGTCCACCATCACTCCGTCAGCCAGTGAAACCAGTCAGCCCACTCCGTCTCACCAGCCCACATCCACGCCACTCCTCCTCCACACCACAATCACACCGACAACACCCGGACTATCCGAGTCGCCCACAACTCCAACCACAACACTCAACACCGACATCATCGGAACCAACACCACTGTCACCACCTTCACTGGTGAGTCAATCTCAGTTTCCTCTCATTCTCCACACACCCGTCTTCCCAGTGATCATCTTCCTCACACTCCTCGTAAGCCTCGCCTACTCACACTCTTGCGCACATTCAAGCTACTCCGTCCTCTCCTAAACCCCGTATGCTAATTCCAACACTGCGCCAATCCACATCACACCCTCCAGTCAACTCGGAATCTCACACACTCCTCCTGAACTCACAACACACAAACACACAGGAAACACTCACACTGCCACACAAACCACAACCAACACACTCTCACAAACGAAACCAACACACAGACACACACTCATGCACACGCATGCACACGCGGACTCATGCAGACACATCCAATCACACATCGACACTCCAACACTCACAATCTCTCTCCGACTCAGGCAAAAACACACCAACAACCACACGAACACGCCCACACATTCACTCTCACACACACACACACAAACAAACAAACCCGATCCTACACATCGGATGATCACACACTCACACACGGAATACCTTAAACACGCAGATGCAACGACAACAATCACCATCTCCAAACACAAATCAACAACGTCAGAATGAGAACGACACTTGTTGTCGATATTTTTCGATGTTTTGATTTCCAGTGTATGCCCAAGTTAATATTCTCTCATATCGGCTCACGTCGTTCAGAGAAAATGTACCACAATGCAGTTAAATCATCGTTCTAAAATAATGCAATCAATAAATTGAAAGGAATGACTCGTGATTGTCAATGATTTCGTTGTAGTAACAAAGCATCGATTGTCTGTGAACAGGCGTCTTTTCACACGAAACAATCAATTCACAAGGGATATCAGTAGTATATTGCTTTTCTTATTTTGGTTCCTGTGTCACAATCCTTTTGTTATCGTTTCTCGACTTTTAGAAATCGTGGTCTTCCGACTTGCAACTGTATTATACACGGACAGCGAGAGAACACCGTATGTTTGGCAGCCTGATTTATCCAACACATCATCAAATGCATACATAAATCTAGCTCAAACATTTTGCAACAAGGTCAGTTAATCGTTTACAGTTTTATGCATTGAATGCAATTCACAATGATTCAGAACATGCATTTAGTGGATGACTTCGGTTTTGAGTCAGTTAAAAATTTAATAATACTCATAGATAATTTATTTTCTGCACGTTAAATGAAGTGCAACGGGTGCGATAAATCATAATAGTCATAGGAATAATCATGTCCAGATTCTAACGAAGATTCGAATTTCTCATTAAACCTCTAGCCACCGACGAGTAGCTCTCAATGCAATATCATTCAGATAGTTCATGCGACAGGCTCTCTTCCTTGTATATCTGAATTATTCATGTTGAATACAGAGAACACCGAATGTGCTGTCAAAAGATCAGGCGAAGTAATACCTAATATGGGAATGTCTGCGATTACATTTAATCAGGGAATTCGTGATACAGATTGAGCTGATTGATGAAACATTCAAAGTTCAATATCCACTTGGTTAATGACTCCACTTGTCAGCCCACTACACTTCTTGGCTTTCTAGTCTTGCCCACTAATAAAGATGACTGTTCATATCCACATTTTAAGAGATAATCTTCGTTTGGTACTGCTGTTCTGTTTGACCTACTTCATTCAGTTGAGGATGCTTCATTGCCCTTGCAAACAACGTTTTCAGCGCCAACTTCAGAATTAGGTGAGATTGTATGATTTGCGAGAGATGAAGTCACTGATTTTCTGATTATTCTGACTTGAACCTTACGAGCAGCAGAATAAGGGCAGCATTGATGACAACTGATCCAAGTCAGGATCATCAGGAAATTGGTCACTTCATTCATGGCGAATTCGGAAATCTCATTTAATTTTGAATTTACGGCTGAATATGTCGTCCGAAAGGGGATGGTGGAAGCTCCGCGATTGAAACACCGGGCACATAGGATGCAGTAACACTGGATATGTCTACTTGATGTACACATTCTCTACATCAATCCAAGAACATACGCCCATTTTCTTTGATAACGAAAGAATTTCACAAGACGGTGAGTGGAGATATTGCATTACAGTCAACATTACGAGGCAACTACAATGCAAACCATTTGACTGAATTCATTCGAACTAGTCAGAAACCACCCCTTCTTGTCGTTCAAATGATGTGCGCCCACAAAATTCCACATCACTTTTCATGGCGTCCACAATAATTACCTTTGAAATAATGACCTCTGAATTCTGGATTCATTTCTTTAGATTTTGGCCATTTTCAATCTATGGAATCCAGTTGCTTCCAAAGGAGCCCGATGTTACAATGTTGTATTTATACCAGTTGATTTTGTTATTCTTGAGAAAAGACAGTTGAATGCAACTGGTACCGAGGGACAGAATGCGACTCAAGGTGTGCAGGGGAACGCAGATATCGATTTGATTTCAACGAATGAGACAAATTTGAATGAAACGCAGTTGGTTGAAATCATTTCCTCTGTCCAAAATCAGTCAAATGTAACTTCGGATACATATTTTTTCAATGTACAAGCAATTCGTAAGTCACAAATATTTCTGGTAGTAGATTAAATGCAATGAAGCAGGTCAGATTAGGCTCGTATACAACAATAGTAATAATAATAACTGCTTTGTTCTACAAAGTTCGTCGTCGCATAAGACAGAATTTGAAGCTTGTCCTATGCCATGGTACTTAACCCATGTGCAAGACCTTCAAGTAATATAAACGTGATAGATAATGCACCATTTGAAGCAATATTGTTCTATCCAGAGCAGGTTCCATTGCTCTTGCGTTTACTTCAAAACATTCATATCAGTAGGTTGAGACCATACAATTCATGAAGGCAGTTGGATGTCTAAAACATCATGAAGTGCAGTAAGTATGCTGCGATGTGATGGATAGGAAAATTTGGTAGCCTGGTGTTTTCAGCAGGCCACCGGAATGCGTATATATATACATGTATATATAAGTGTATGTCAGATCCCAAACTGCTGGGCTAAGTAGTCTTCTGACATATCAAAATCTGAACGTAGATAAAGTGAATGGCTTGCGTTATTTAATTATACCAATTTCGGGAATGCGTGTTGGTGAATGGCACGTGTCTAGTATATTCAACTTCGTGTTGGTTTTTCGCTGTATGACTTCTAGAAATCGGCCGTGATGGTTTCCCATGACAGTCTGGAAGTCATTTTCATGTCTGGCTTTATGAGAACAATTATCATCCTAACTGCGAATATTTAAAATAACGTGAATCAGCCTACTCGTGTTTGCCAGTGAACAGCACTTCACTGCATGGCCTTCTCCTATTTGTTTTACAAAGCATAGAAGCCCTGCTCTTCATCCAGATCACCGGAAATCATATCAAACCTATGATGATGCCTGAATGTAATTTCCACTAATGATCCTCAGCAACCATAAGGAATACAAGTACCTCTCTGACACCGAACTATACCCGCGAAACAATTCAAGCCATAATTTTGTTCTCAATAAAGTGGGCACGATTTTATCGGGCTGATTTAATGGATTGGTATGTCATGAAGTTTACTGATCCTGCAGTAGACTTACCTGGCTTGTGGAGTTTACTATCTTGAGTTTTGTATCAATTGCTATGACATGAGTGAATCAGTTTTCGATGAAATATGCATTCAGTTTTAGTGCGTACATCCGCTATAGTATAAGTGTTGAGCTCAGAGAATGTTTGAAAACTTTGCAGTTTACCAATTGTAGTCTTCTACTTAACAAATCTGCCCACTGAAAGCGAAATGTATTTCTGAAAGGGGAAATTCTGTCAAACACTGTCAACCTAGGCTGATATGCATTTCTGTGCAAGACAAATGACATAACTGTCAGGTCGAATAGGTGATTAACTCAAATTCTATTCAACAAGGTGTTATCAACGAAAAATGTCCACAGGATTTTGTACTAAACTACTCACACACGCGTCTCACTAGTTTTATGCGCCAGCCAATTATTCGATCAAAGAAAGTGTATACGTTCACAGAGAAGCGAAAGTACAGGAAAAGAAATTGGGATAGCTGTACTCTTTGTCATTTTTTTCCTGGGTTCGTCATCCAATACGCAATGTGGTGAAATCAGTAGATAATAAAGCCCAAAACACATTTTTCCTTACTACAACATGCCAATCCCAATTTTTTTCTTTCTTTTCTTCAAGGGACTTATGTCGCACCTACAGCGATGACGGTGTCATCAGCACCTTTGACACAGACGACAAGAGAATTGCAGGGAGCAACTGAAAGTTTTTTTAACTTCACATCAACAACCACGACTGATGGGCATTTTACTTCCCAAGTCTATACATCAGGTAAGTTTCTTTATTTGTGCTACTGTGCTCATTCAATCACTATATGTTTGAATGAAGTGTCAATAAAGTTGCAAGATATTTAGAATGAAGCGGTGTACTACTGATCTGACAGAAGTATCTAGTGATCACTGATCAAGTAGACACCACACAGTTCTCCGGATGGTATTCATCTCCACACAATTGTCAGCCTCGAGAAGAATACAATTTGCATGCTGGACAATATAATTTTCAATAAAGAAGGAGATCGATATAAACCAACAATTGGACTTCATCATATATTGATATCTTTTGTCATGGGATTCCAATCCTGCATTCAGTTTCTCTCCATCCAAGGAATTTTCACGTCTAGAAACCTGTTATCTCATCTACATGAGAGTGATTGCTTGTAAAACTGTTGTCCGCGATAAGTGGAAAGCTTTTCTAAAATGAATACACAATGTGGAAGATATAGACATTTCAGTCTAGAAAACCAACGTCAAAGTGCACTTGGAACAGAAAATTAAATGTGCATACAGACGTCATCAATGTTCGAATATCTAGCTATTTCAACCTAGTCAGAATGATACTATCAATGCATATTGTATTCGGGATGAGTGTTAGACAGTTGTGTTAACTTTCTTCTGAAAAACAGGTAATAAACGATGTCATCCGCTCCTTGATTCGACGTGCAGGTAACCTCTCGGATCGCTTCAACACGAGAATAGTAGGCAGTGTTTGACAACTGCACTATTTGCAATTATTAGTGTTCTCTGAGCTGGTTGGTTTAGTTGCGGAGCTTTCGTCGTCTTTCTGAACGACATCTTCAGCGTAGTATTTAGGATAAAGTGAAATGATTAAAATGATCGCATCATTTCCAATATTTCACCACAATCGCTCAGAACTACTATGATTGCGTCTGATTGTTAAGATAGTGGTGAAAATCCATGTGGCGAATCTGAATTCCTTTATCGTCGAAGTAATGGCGGGATGTAGACTGGTAAGAATGAGTTGACTTTGTGTTAAGTAAATTTCATTGAGTACACACTCAACCGATTGCGTATCACTTAAATGTAAGACGTGTGGACTCTGACGCTAGTGAAATTATGAGAGACATTTAGTCGAATCCTGCATTGTGAATCTAGCCGCAGATTTTTCAAATGCATGCGAATTGTTTCACTATCCATTGAACAGAATTAAATGTGTATATTCGAAATACAACTCGGATAAATTATAAGGTGAGCAGTGAGTAAAAGGCATATCAGGGTAAGCGCTTAGCACACAACATACACAAGTGCCACAAAACGACATAATGAGGAAAACTAATACAAAACACATGTATTCACACCAAAATTAGCATAAGGGATCACGAGAAATCGAAGTGAGGCGGAAGTCAGACAACGGAAGCATAAAGCCACGCATAGGAAAAATTCCATAAAAGACTTGAAGCGAATAAGTGAAAAGCTCTGGAATGGGACTGTAGAAGTAAAAAGCTGGGGAGAAATAGAATGCGGATAGAAAATAGTCCTAAATAGTGGAAACCTCACACAACCAATGAAATAAGAACACGGATAAAAATCAAAAGAGAATCCAAAATAATCAAAGAAAAATCCCGCTTAAACAGAAGCGAAGAAGCCAGCGAGTCATAATAATAGTGATATTAATTATAATAAATGCTTTTGTCGAAAAAGTTCTTCTGGCACAAATGTGGAATTTTCAGCGTGTAATGCAATATCGAATCTAATTCCCTCACTAATTGAAATAGGGTATTTATACTAATATTGTTGTTCAATAAGAAGTGAATTTGAAATTAAATCAAGTGAAAATATTAGCAGTGAGGGACTTCCCATTGTGAAACGTGTACTGCTTGCTACCAGCAATATAGGAATGCAATCACTTGATAATCCAGCACTTCGCGCGTAACGCAGCAGGCTTGTCTAACATAGAAGGCCTAGGTACAGAGTCGAAGGCAGATGTGTAATCTAGAAAGGCACACCGAAAACCTTTGGCACCTCTATCTACAATAGAGACAATGCTATGATATAAGACGACACTGGCATCTAATATACACCTATCATGTTCACAAGCAAATTTATTAGGATCGTTAAATGCCTTCAATGAAGGTTCAAGACTAAGTAAAAGTAGTCTTTCCACTGTTTTAAAAAATGGTGAAGTAATGGTAATGGTAATAGGTTTGAAGTTGACAGTTCGCCCACTTGATGATTTAGGCACAGGAACAATGTTAATGTCTTTCCAAGAAGTAGGCACAGTGTTAATTGGAAATGAACCATTAAAAAAGCAGTGAGAGGACAACATAAAACATCAGCACATTTATTGAGGATAATATCTAGTACATCATTTGCATCAAGGGACTGCGTAAGTTTCAGGGATATGAGACACTTGAAGACATCGTTTGAGTTAATATCGGAGAAGTGGTCATTGTTTGTATTTGTAGCATTTGAGAGCGTAACATCAGCTGATGGGCATATACAGGACTAACTAAAAGTACCAGCACCAACTGCAGAAGAATCATTATTTATTTCCTTACCCTTGTTGATTTCCTTAACCAACCTCCACATATTTGATGAGTTTTCGCATGATAATAACTTTGGCTATAGATGAAATTGAATCTCTGTATTTATAGTTTAATTTAAATGTTCAGTTTTTAAACACCAGGATTGTCATTCATTTTGTGCAACTATTCTTTTTCTCAGCGAAGCTTTCTGAGCTGAGCAGAGGAAAAGTGGTCGAGTCTTGTGAAGAGTGTCTCTTTTGAACAACAAACATCAAGATGGACTTTGAAACAAGGAGTTACGTGAACTACTGTGTCATATAGAACTTGTTCAGTACACAAGTTCCAATTTGTATCATTTTTCATGTTTCTGGATAACAAATACTGTCATGCGAGTAAAATCTATATTGTGTTTGCCTTCCAAGGCTCATGAAGGCCCTTTTTGCAGCTTTCCATATATTTTCGGCTATTTTTCTAGCTTCAGATAGCCGAAGTCATTTGCAAACACTAGATCAAGGATATTTTTATTCGTGTTGGAATGTTGAAAATATCTTCATGACCGTAAGATGCAAGGAAAATGAAGTTACACCAACTGAAATCGCCAGTAACTACTAACAAGGAGTGTCCAAGGGAGGTCCTTCAAATGTATATGTAGTTGTATTCGGGTGAGTGTTTCTGTTAACATTTAACGGTGAGGCAGACAATCTCGTCACTAGGGAGTCTACAAATACATTATTTGAAGTACACAATTGAGAATTAACGAAGTTTGGAACGCCACCATCACATTTCCTTGTGGAGCCACGTCGAATTTGTCTGGATAATTTGAAATCATTTAGACAAACAAATTATCATCATATTGGCCATGCAACCAGGTTTCTTGAAGAGTTATAACACCAGCATTGAGAAATACATTCGAGAACACGAGAGATTGCAGACAGTTATTTTTTCCTGGCAAAGAACGATAGCATGCGTCCATAATCTGCCACACAGTTGTTTCAGGAATTCGAATGTTTCGGAGGCACGTTGTCGTCAGCAATGATGAAGGTCAACAGATACCTAACAAATCACTCCATCCGCAGGTTTACCCAACGTATAAGCTTCGACAATCAATAAAAAAATACATGAAAAAATTCAGAAGAAAACAAGTCTAAACATAGGAGACAAGCAAAATAAGAGGAAAAAAGAAATAATCAAAAGAAACCAGGAAAATAGGGAGGCAGAGAAACAGAAAAAACAAGATTAAACAGCACAAAAAGGAGCCATAAAAATACACATATTCCCATACAACAACTAAACTAAACTAAAACAGACAAAGACAGAGACACATGAACCCAGAGCAGCACGAAGTCGCTCAAATACAGAAAAAAGAATATTTAAACAAAACAAAAACTCCACAAAAACCATCGAAAACTTGTGAAAACGCATCGAACACAGGTGAATATACATCGAATATTTGCGATGCACAGTTCACAAAATATTTCAATCATATCTTCATCTCCCTCTATCTGCAGGTCTGCAGTCATCACCTCCCACCATCACCCCGTCGGCCAGTTACACCAGCCAGACAACTCCGTCTGGTCAGCCAACCTCTACGCCACACACTCTCAACACCACAATCACATCATCAACACCCGGACTATCCGAGTCGCCGACAACTCAAACCACCTCCGGGACCACCGCTACCAACACTGGGACCACGTCCACAGGTGAGTCTGCCTGTCACTCACACACACACACACACTCACCAACTCACTCACTCACTCACTCACTCACTTCCTCCCTTAATACCTCAGTCAGTCTCACTTCCCCCTACTCCACATCATCGAACGCCCACACACTATCCACACAAATCTCGCTCTCGTGAATCACCAAGCACACAGACACTCACACATAAACGCAGACTCACACACTCACTCCCACTCGACGACTGTCTTCAAAATGAGAGAAGCACATGTCCACAGCCACACAAACACGAACCTTCACAAGCACAAACACAAACACCCAAAAGCATACACTCACATTCACTCACACACCCCACTAGAAACACGAATTCATTATTCACATAAAAAATGAGACACAAAATTTCAAACTCGCATGTACTAAATCACTCCCGAAATCACACACACACTCACTCACTAAATCAATATTAGTCAATCACGGATAAAGTCAGGCGAACACATACATAAAATCGCCAGTTGACACGAAATAACACATATACAATAACACGGATTACTCCTGCTCAAAATCACACACTCGAATCCATTAAAAAATGCAAAAAACACAAAAAAAACAGAGACAAATAAGTAAAGGAATACATCCAATTCCCAAAGAGAGACAGTCACTCGGCCCACACATTCACGCAGCCACCCACTCACTCACACAATCACCCAATCACTCACTCACCAACTCATCCACAAACTCAATCACACACTCGCCATCGCACTCACTTTCACACGGTCATCAACATGCACAGACACTGGTGCAAACACACACCTACAAATCGGCCGAAACACATGTGTGTCCACGCCCACATACACACTCACATTCACCACTGTCTCTCATCCATGTGCATGCATGCACGCGTGCAATTATACATGCACGCACGCAAGTAAGTATGCATGCAATCAAATGCTAACCACTGCTTTCTGTCCTCTCTCCATCTCCCTCTATCTACAGGTCTGCAGTCATCACAGTCCACCATCACTCCGTCAGCCAGTGAAACCAGTCAGCCCACTCCGTCTCACCAGCCCACATCCACGCCACTCCTCCTCCACACCACAATCACACCGACAACACCCGGACTATCCGAGTCGCCCACAACTCCAACCACAACACTCAACACCGACATCATCGGAACCAACACCGCTGTCACCACCTTCACTGGTGAGTCAATCTCAGTTTCCTCTCATTCTCCACACACCCGTCTCCCCAGTGATCATCTTCCTCATACTCCTCGTAAGCCTCGCCTACTCACACTCTTGCGCACATTCAAGCTACTCCGTCCTCTCCTAAACCCCGTATGCTAATTCCAACACTGCGCCAATCCACATCACACCCTCCAGTCAACTCGGAATCTCACACACTCCTCCTGAACTCACAACACACAAACACACAGGAAACACTCACACTGCCACACGAACCACAACCAACACACTCTCACAAACGAAACCAACACACAGACACACACTCATGCACACGCATGCACACGCGGACTCATGCAGACACATCCAATCACACATCGACACTCCAACACTCACAATCTCTCTCCGACTCAGGCAAAAACACACCAACAACCACACGAACACGCCCACACATTCACTCTCACACACACACACACACATATAAAGAAACAAACTCGATCCTACACATCGGATGATCACACATTCACACACGGAATATCTTAAACACGCAGATGCAACGACAACAATCACAATCTCCAAACACAAATCAACAATGTCAGAATGAGAACGACACTCGGCTCACGCATTCACGCTGCCACCCACTCACTCACACAATCACCCAATCACTCACTCACCAACTCATCCACAAACTCAATCACACACTCGCCATCGCACTCACTTTCACACGGTCATCAACATGCACAGACACTGGTGCAAACACACACCTACAAATCGGCCGAAACACATGTGTGTCCACGCCCACATACACACTCACATTCACCACTGTCTCTCATCCATGTGCATGCATGCACGCGTGCAATTATACATGCACGCACGCAAGTAAGTATGCATGCAATCAAATGCTAACCACTGCTTTCTGTCCTCTCTCCATCTCCCTCTATCTACAGGTCTGCAGTCATCACAGTCCACCATCACTCCGTCAGCCAGTGAAACCAGTCAGCCCACTCCGTCTCACCAGCCCACATCCACGCCACTCCTCCTCCACACCACAATCACACCGACAACACCCGGACTATCCGAGTCGCCCACAACTCCAACCACAACACTCAACACCGACATCATCGGAACCAACACCGCTGTCACCACCTTCACTGGTGAGTCAATCTCAGTTTCCTCTCATTCTCCACACACCCGTCTCCCCAGTGATCATCTTCCTCATACTCCTCGTAAGCCTCGCCTACTCACACTCTTGCGCACATTCAAGCTACTCCGTCCTCTCCTAAACCCCGTATGCTAATTCCAACACTGCGCCAATCCACATCACACCCTCCAGTCAACTCGGAATCTCACACACTCCTCCTGAACTCACAACACACAAACACACAGGAAACACTCACACTGCCACACGAACCACAACCAACACACTCTCACAAACGAAACCAACACACAGACACACACTCATGCACACGCATGCACACGCGGACTCATGCAGACACATCCAATCACACATCGACACTCCAACACTCACAATCTCTCTCCGACTCAGGCAAAAACACACCAACAACCACACGAACACGCCCACACATTCACTCTCACACACACACACATATAAAGAAACAAACTCGATCCTACACATCGGATGATCACACATTCACACACGGAATATCTTAAACACGCAGATGCAACGACAACAATCACAATCTCCAAACACAAATCAACAATGTCAGAATGAGAACGACACTCGGCTCACGCATTCACGCTGCCACCCACTCACTCACACAATCACCCAATCACTCACTCACCAACTCATCCACAAACTCAATCACACACTCGCCATCGCACTCACTTTCACACGGTCATCAACATGCACAGACACTGGTGCAAACACACACCTACAAATCGGCCGAAACACATGTGTGTCCACGCCCACATACACACTCACATTCACCACTGTCTCTCATCCATGTGCATGCATGCACGCGTGCAATTATACATGCACGCACGCAAGTAAGTATGCATGCAATCAAATGCTAACCACTGCTTTCTGTCCTCTCTCCATCTCCCTCTATCTACAGGTCTGCAGTCATCACAGTCCACCATCACTCCGTCAGCCAGTGAAACCAGTCAGCCCACTCCGTCTCACCAGCCCACATCCACGCCACTCCTCCTCCACACCACAATCACACCGACAACACCCGGACTATCCGAGTCGCCCACAACTCCAACCACAACACTCAACACCGACATCATCGGAACCAACACCACTGTCACCACCTTCACTGGTGAGTCAATCTCAGTTTCCTCTCATTCTCCACACACCCGTCTCCCCAGTGATCATCTTCCTCACACTCCTCGTAAGCCTCGCCTACTCACACTCTTGCGCACATTCAAGCTACTCCGTCCTCTCCTAAACCCCGTATGCTAATTCCAACACTGCGCCAATCCACATCACACCCTCCAGTCAACTCGGAATCTCACACACTCCTCCTGAACTCACAACACACAAACACACAGGAAACACTCACACTGCCACACGAACCACAACCAACACACTCTCACAAACGAAACCAACACACAGACACACACTCATGCACACGCATGCACACGCGGACTCATGCAGACACATCCAATCACACATCGACACTCCAACACTCACAATCTCTCTCCGACTCAGGCAAAAACACACCAACAACCACACGAACACGCCCACACATTCACTCTCACACACACACACATATAAAGAAACAAACTCGATCCTACACATCGGATGATCACACATTCACACACGGAATATCTTAAACACGCAGATGCAACGACAACAATCACAATCTCCAAACACAAATCAACAATGTCAGAATGAGAACGACACTCGGCTCACGCATTCACGCTGCCACCCACTCACTCACACAATCACCCAATCACTCACTCACCAACTCATCCACAAACTCAATCACACACTCGCCATCGCACTCACTTTCACACGGTCATCAACATGCACAGACACTGGTGCAAACACACACCTACAAATCGGCCGAAACACATGTGTGTCCACGCCCACATACACACTCACATTCACCACTGTCTCTCATCCATGTGCATGCATGCACGCGTGCAATTATACATGCACGCACGCAAGTAAGTATGCATGCAATCAAATGCTAACCACTGCTTTCTGTCCTCTCTCCATCTCCCTCTATCTACAGGTCTGCAGTCATCACAGTCCACCATCACTCCGTCAGCCAGTGAAACCAGTCAGCCCACTCCGTCTCACCAGCCCACATCCACGCCACTCCTCCTCCACACCACAATCACACCGACAACACCCGGACTATCCGAGTCGCCCACAACTCCAACCACAACACTCAACACCGACATCATCGGAACCAACACCACTGTCACCACCTTCACTGGTGAGTCAATCTCAGTTTCCTCTCATTCTCCACACACCCGTCTCCCCAGTGATCATCTTCCTCACACTCCTCGTAAGCCTCGCCTACTCACACTCTTGCGCACATTCAAGCTACTCCGTCCTCTCCTAAACCCCGTATGCTAATTCCAACACTGCGCCAATCCACATCACACCCTCCAGTCAACTCGGAATCTCACACACTCCTCCTGAACTCACAACACACAAACACACAGGAAACACTCACACTGCCACACAAACCACAACCAACACACTCTCACAAACGAAACCAACACACAGACACACACTCATGCACACGCATGCACACGCGGACTCATGCAGACACATCCAATCACACATCGACACTCCAACACTCACAATCTCTCTCCGACTCAGGCAAAAACACACCAACAACCACACGAACACGCCCACACATTCACTCTCTCACACACACACACAAACAAACAAACCCGATCCTACACATCGGATGATCACACATTCACACACGGAATATCTTAAACACGCAGATGCAACGACAACAATCACAATCTCCAAACACAAATCAACAACGTCAGAATGAGAACGACACTCGTCTCACGCATTCACGCTGCCGCCCACTGACTCACACAATCACCCAATCACTCACTCACCAACTCATCCACAAACTCAATCACACACTCGCCATCGCACTCACTTTCACACGGTCATCAACATGCACAGACACTGGTGCAAACACACACCTACAAATCGGCCGAAACACATGTGTGTCCACGCCCACATACACACTCACATTCACCACTGTCTCTCATCCATGTGCATGCATGCACGCGTGCAATTATACATGCACGCACGCAAGTAAGTATGCATGCAATCAAATGCTAACCACTGCTTTCTGTCCTCTCTCCATCTCCCTCTATCTACAGGTCTGCAGTCATCACAGTCCACCATCACTCCGTCAGCCAGTGAAACCAGTCAGCCCACTCCGTCTCACCAGCCCACATCCACGCCACTCCTCCTCCACACCACAATCACACCGACAACACCCGGACTATCCGAGTCGCCCACAACTCCAACCACAACACTCAACACCGACATCATCGGAACCAACACCACTGTCACCACCTTCACTGGTGAGTCAATCTCAGTTTCCTCTCATTCTCCACACACCCGTCTCCCCAGTGATCATCTTCCTCACACTCCTCGTAAGCCTCGCCTACTCACACTCTTGCGCACATTCAAGCTACTCCGTCCTCTCCTAAACCCCGTATGCTAATTCCAACACTGCGCCAATCCACATCACACCCTCCAGTCAACTCGGAATCTCACACACTCCTCCTGAACTCACAACACACAAACACACAGGAAACACTCACACTGCCACACAAACCACAACCAACACACTCTCACAAACGAAACCAACACACAGACACACACTCATGCACACGCATGCACACGCGGACTCATGCAGACACATCCAATCACACATCGACACTCCAACACTCACAATCTCTCTCCGACTCAGGCAAAAACACACCAACAACCACACGAACACGCCCACACATTCACTCTCACACACACACACACAAACAAACAAACCCGATCCTACACATCGGATGATCACACACTCACACACGGAATACCTTAAACACGCAGATGCAACGACAACAATCACCATCTCCAAACACAAATCAACAACGTCAGAATGAGAACGACACTTGTTGTCGATATTTTTCGATGTTTTGATTTCCAGTGTATGCCCAAGTTAATATTCTCTCATATCGGCTCACGTCGTTCAGAGAAAATGTACCACAATGCAGTTAAATCATCGTTCTAAAATAATGCAATCAATAAATTGAAAGGAATGACTCGTGATTGTCAATGATTTCGTTGTAGTAACAAAGCATCGATTGTCTGTGAACAGGCGTCTTTTCACACGAAACAATCAATTCACAAGGGATATCAGTAGTATATTGCTTTTCTTATTTTGGTTCCTGTGTCACAATCCTTTTGTTATCGTTTCTCGACTTTTAGAAATCGTGGTCTTCCGACTTGCAACTGTATTATACACGGACAGCGAGAGAACACCGTATGTTTGGCAGCCTGATTTATCCAACACATCATCAAATGCATACATAAATCTAGCTCAAACATTTTGCAACAAGGTCAGTTAATCGTTTACAGTTTTATGCATTGAATGCAATTCACAATGATTCAGAACATGCATTTAGTGGATGACTTCGGTTTTGAGTCAGTTAAAAATTTAATAATACTCATAGATAATTTATTTTCTGCACGTTAAATGAAGTGCAACGGGTGCGATAAATCATAATAGTCATAGGAATAATCATGTCCAGATTCTAACGAAGATTCGAATTTCTCATTAAACCTCTAGCCACCGACGAGTAGCTCTCAATGCAATATCATTCAGATAGTTCATGCGACAGGCTCTCTTCCTTGTATATCTGAATTATTCATGTTGAATACAGAGAACACCGAATGTGCTGTCAAAAGATCAGGCGAAGTAATACCTAATATGGGAATGTCTGCGATTACATTTAATCAGGGAATTCGTGATACAGATTGAGCTGATTGATGAAACATTCAAAGTTCAATATCCACTTGGTTAATGACTCCACTTGTCAGCCCACTACACTTCTTGGCTTTCTAGTCTTGCCCACTAATAAAGATGACTGTTCATATCCACATTTTAAGAGATAATCTTCGTTTGGTACTGCTGTTCTGTTTGACCTACTTCATTCAGTTGAGGATGCTTCATTGCCCTTGCAAACAACGTTTTCAGCGCCAACTTCAGAATTAGGTGAGATTGTATGATTTGCGAGAGATGAAGTCACTGATTTTCTGATTATTCTGACTTGAACCTTACGAGCAGCAGAATAAGGGCAGCATTGATGACAACTGATCCAAGTCAGGATCATCAGGAAATTGGTCACTTCATTCATGGCGAATTCGGAAATCTCATTTAATTTTGAATTTACGGCTGAATATGTCGTCCGAAAGGGGATGGTGGAAGCTCCGCGATTGAAACACCGGGCACATAGGATGCAGTAACACTGGATATGTCTACTTGATGTACACATTCTCTACATCAATCCAAGAACATACGCCCATTTTCTTTGATAACGAAAGAATTTCACAAGACGGTGAGTGGAGATATTGCATTACAGTCAACATTACGAGGCAACTACAATGCAAACCATTTGACTGAATTCATTCGAACTAGTCAGAAACCACCCCTTCTTGTCGTTCAAATGATGTGCGCCCACAAAATTCCACATCACTTTTCATGGCGTCCACAATAATTACCTTTGAAATAATGACCTCTGAATTCTGGATTCATTTCTTTAGATTTTGGCCATTTTCAATCTATGGAATCCAGTTGCTTCCAAAGGAGCCCGATGTTACAATGTTGTATTTATACCAGTTGATTTTGTTATTCTTGAGAAAAGACAGTTGAATGCAACTGGTACCGAGGGACAGAATGCGACTCAAGGTGTGCAGGGGAACGCAGATATCGATTTGATTTCAACGAATGAGACAAATTTGAATGAAACGCAGTTGGTTGAAATCATTTCCTCTGTCCAAAATCAGTCAAATGTAACTTCGGATACATATTTTTTCAATGTACAAGCAATTCGTAAGTCACAAATATTTCTGGTAGTAGATTAAATGCAATGAAGCAGGTCAGATTAGGCTCGTATACAACAATAGTAATAATAATAACTGCTTTGTTCTACAAAGTTCGTCGTCGCATAAGACAGAATTTGAAGCTTGTCCTATGCCATGGTACTTAACCCATGTGCAAGACCTTCAAGTAATATAAACGTGATAGATAATGCACCATTTGAAGCAATATTGTTCTATCCAGAGCAGGTTCCATTGCTCTTGCGTTTACTTCAAAACATTCATATCAGTAGGTTGAGACCATACAATTCATGAAGGCAGTTGGATGTCTAAAACATCATGAAGTGCAGTAAGTATGCTGCGATGTGATGGATAGGAAAATTTGGTAGCCTGGTGTTTTCAGCAGGCCACCGGAATGCGTATATATATACATGTATATATAAGTGTATGTCAGATCCCAAACTGCTGGGCTAAGTAGTCTTCTGACATATCAAAATCTGAACGTAGATAAAGTGAATGGCTTGCGTTATTTAATTATACCAATTTCGGGAATGCGTGTTGGTGAATGGCACGTGTCTAGTATATTCAACTTCGTGTTGGTTTTTCGCTGTATGACTTCTAGAAATCGGCCGTGATGGTTTCCCATGACAGTCTGGAAGTCATTTTCATGTCTGGCTTTATGAGAACAATTATCATCCTAACTGCGAATATTTAAAATAACGTGAATCAGCCTACTCGTGTTTGCCAGTGAACAGCACTTCACTGCATGGCCTTCTCCTATTTGTTTTACAAAGCATAGAAGCCCTGCTCTTCATCCAGATCACCGGAAATCATATCAAACCTATGATGATGCCTGAATGTAATTTCCACTAATGATCCTCAGCAACCATAAGGAATACAAGTACCTCTCTGACACCGAACTATACCCGCGAAACAATTCAAGCCATAATTTTGTTCTCAATAAAGTGGGCACGATTTTATCGGGCTGATTTAATGGATTGGTATGTCATGAAGTTTACTGATCCTGCAGTAGACTTACCTGGCTTGTGGAGTTTACTATCTTGAGTTTTGTATCAATTGCTATGACATGAGTGAATCAGTTTTCGATGAAATATGCATTCAGTTTTAGTGCGTACATCCGCTATAGTATAAGTGTTGAGCTCAGAGAATGTTTGAAAACTTTGCAGTTTACCAATTGTAGTCTTCTACTTAACAAATCTGCCCACTGAAAGCGAAATGTATTTCTGAAAGGGGAAATTCTGTCAAACACTGTCAACCTAGGCTGATATGCATTTCTGTGCAAGACAAATGACATAACTGTCAGGTCGAATAGGTGATTAACTCAAATTCTATTCAACAAGGTGTTATCAACGAAAAATGTCCACAGGATTTTGTACTAAACTACTCACACACGCGTCTCACTAGTTTTATGCGCCAGCCAATTATTCGATCAAAGAAAGTGTATACGTTCACAGAGAAGCGAAAGTACAGGAAAAGAAATTGGGATAGCTGTACTCTTTGTCATTTTTTTCCTGGGTTCGTCATCCAATACGCAATGTGGTGAAATCAGTAGATAATAAAGCCCAAAACACATTTTTCCTTACTACAACATGCCAATCCCAATTTTTTTCTTTCTTTTCTTCAAGGGACTTATGTCGCACCTACAGCGATGACGGTGTCATCAGCACCTTTGACACAGACGACAAGAGAATTGCAGGGAGCAACTGAAAGTTTTTTTAACTTCACATCAACAACCACGACTGATGGGCATTTTACTTCCCAAGTCTATACATCAGGTAAGTTTCTTTATTTGTGCTACTGTGCTCATTCAATCACTATATGTTTGAATGAAGTGTCAATAAAGTTGCAAGATATTTAGAATGAAGCGGTGTACTACTGATCTGACAGAAGTATCTAGTGATCACTGATCAAGTAGACACCACACAGTTCTCCGGATGGTATTCATCTCCACACAATTGTCAGCCTCGAGAAGAATACAATTTGCATGCTGGACAATATAATTTTCAATAAAGAAGGAGATCGATATAAACCAACAATTGGACTTCATCATATATTGATATCTTTTGTCATGGGATTCCAATCCTGCATTCAGTTTCTCTCCATCCAAGGAATTTTCACGTCTAGAAACCTGTTATCTCATCTACATGAGAGTGATTGCTTGTAAAACTGTTGTCCGCGATAAGTGGAAAGCTTTTCTAAAATGAATACACAATGTGGAAGATATAGACATTTCAGTCTAGAAAACCAACGTCAAAGTGCACTTGGAACAGAAAATTAAATGTGCATACAGACGTCATCAATGTTCGAATATCTAGCTATTTCAACCTAGTCAGAATGATACTATCAATGCATATTGTATTCGGGATGAGTGTTAGACAGTTGTGTTAACTTTCTTCTGAAAAACAGGTAATAAACGATGTCATCCGCTCCTTGATTCGACGTGCAGGTAACCTCTCGGATCGCTTCAACACGAGAATAGTAGGCAGTGTTTGACAACTGCACTATTTGCAATTATTAGTGTTCTCTGAGCTGGTTGGTTTAGTTGCGGAGCTTTCGTCGTCTTTCTGAACGACATCTTCAGCGTAGTATTTAGGATAAAGTGAAATGATTAAAATGATCGCATCATTTCCAATATTTCACCACAATCGCTCAGAACTACTATGATTGCGTCTGATTGTTAAGATAGTGGTGAAAATCCATGTGGCGAATCTGAATTCCTTTATCGTCGAAGTAATGGCGGGATGTAGACTGGTAAGAATGAGTTGACTTTGTGTTAAGTAAATTTCATTGAGTACACACTCAACCGATTGCGTATCACTTAAATGTAAGACGTGTGGACTCTGACGCTAGTGAAATTATGAGAGACATTTAGTCGAATCCTGCATTGTGAATCTAGCCGCAGATTTTTCAAATGCATGCGAATTGTTTCACTATCCATTGAACAGAATTAAATGTGTATATTCGAAATACAACTCGGATAAATTATAAGGTGAGCAGTGAGTAAAAGGCATATCAGGGTAAGCGCTTAGCACACAACATACACAAGTGCCACAAAACGACATAATGAGGAAAACTAATACAAAACACATGTATTCACACCAAAATTAGCATAAGGGATCACGAGAAATCGAAGTGAGGCGGAAGTCAGACAACGGAAGCATAAAGCCACGCATAGGAAAAATTCCATAAAAGACTTGAAGCGAATAAGTGAAAAGCTCTGGAATGGGACTGTAGAAGTAAAAAGCTGGGGAGAAATAGAATGCGGATAGAAAATAGTCCTAAATAGTGGAAACCTCACACAACCAATGAAATAAGAACACGGATAAAAATCAAAAGAGAATCCAAAATAATCAAAGAAAAATCCCGCTTAAACAGAAGCGAAGAAGCCAGCGAGTCATAATAATAGTGATATTAATTATAATAAATGCTTTTGTCGAAAAAGTTCTTCTGGCACAAATGTGGAATTTTCAGCGTGTAATGCAATATCGAATCTAATTCCCTCACTAATTGAAATAGGGTATTTATACTAATATTGTTGTTCAATAAGAAGTGAATTTGAAATTAAATCAAGTGAAAATATTAGCAGTGAGGGACTTCCCATTGTGAAACGTGTACTGCTTGCTACCAGCAATATAGGAATGCAATCACTTGATAATCCAGCACTTCGCGCGTAACGCAGCAGGCTTGTCTAACATAGAAGGCCTAGGTACAGAGTCGAAGGCAGATGTGCAATCTAGAAAGGCACACCGAAAACCTTTGGCACCTCTATCTACAATAGAGACAATGCTATGATATAAGACGACACTGGCATCTAATATACACCTATCATGTTCACAAGCAAATTTATTAGGATCGTTAAATGCCTTCAATGAAGGTTCAAGACTAAGTAAAAGTAGTCTTTCCACTGTTTTAAAAAATGGTGAAGTAATGGTAATGGTAATAGGTTTGAAGTTGACAGTTCGCCCACTTGATGATTTAGGCACAGGAACAATGTTAATGTCTTTCCAAGAAGTAGGCACAGTGTTAATTGGAAATGAACCATTAAAAAAGCAGTGAGAGGACAACATAAAACATCAGCACATTTATTGAGGATAATATCTAGTACATCATTTGCATCAAGGGACTGCGTAAGTTTCAGGGATATGAGACACTTGAAGACATCGTTTGAGTTAATATCGGAGAAGTGGTCATTGTTTGTATTTGTAGCATTTGAGAGCGTAACATCAGCTGATGGGCATATACAGGACTAACTAAAAGTACCAGCACCAACTGCAGAAGAATCATTATTTATTTCCTTACCCTTGTTGATTTCCTTAACCAACCTCCACATATTTGATGAGTTTTCGCATGATAATAACTTTGGCTATAGATGAAATTGAATCTCTGTATTTATAGTTTAATTTAAATGTTCAGTTTTTAAACACCAGGATTGTCATTCATTTTGTGCAACTATTCTTTTTCTCAGCGAAGCTTTCTGAGCTGAGCAGAGGAAAAGTGGTCGAGTCTTGTGAAGAGTGTCTCTTTTGAACAACAAACATCAAGATGGACTTTGAAACAAGGAGTTACGTGAACTACTGTGTCATATAGAACTTGTTCAGTACACAAGTTCCAATTTGTATCATTTTTCATGTTTCTGGATAACAAATACTGTCATGCGAGTAAAATCTATATTGTGTTTGCCTTCCAAGGCTCATGAAGGCCCTTTTTGCAGCTTTCCATATATTTTCGGCTATTTTTCTAGCTTCAGATAGGCCGAAGTCATTTGCAAACACTAGATCAAGGATATTTTTATTCGTGTTGGAATGTTGAAAATATCTTCATGACCGTAAGATGCAAGGAAAATGAAGTTACACCAACTGAAATCGCCAGTAACTACTAACAAGGAGTGTCCAAGGGAGGTCCTTCAAATGTATATGTAGTTGTATTCGGGTGAGTGTTTCTGTTAACATTTAACGGTGAGGCAGACAATCTCGTCACTAGGGAGTCTACAAATACATTATTTGAAGTACACAATTGAGAATTAACGAAGTTTGGAACGCCACCATCACATTTCCTTGTGGAGCCACGTCGAATTTGTCTGGATAATTTGAAATCATTTAGACAAACAAATTATCATCATATTGGCCATGCAACCAGGTTTCTTGAAGAGTTATAACACCAGCATTGAGAAATACATTCGAGAACACGAGAGATTGCAGACAGTTATTTTTTCCTGGCAAAGAACGATAGCATGCGTCCATAATCTGCCACACAGTTGTTTCAGGAATTCGAATGTTTCGGAGGCACGTTGTCGTCAGCAATGATGAAGGTCAACAGATACCTAACAAATCACTCCATCCGCAGGTTTACCCAACGTATAAGCTTCGACAATCAATAAAAAAATACATGAAAAAATTCAGAAGAAAACAAGTCTAAACATAGGAGACAAGCAAAATAAGAGGAAAAAAGAAATAATCAAAAGAAACCAGGAAAATAGGGAGGCAGAGAAACAGAAAAAACAAGATTAAACAGCACAAAAAGGAGCCATAAAAATACACATATTCCCATACAACAACTAAACTAAACTAAAACAGACAAAGACAGAGACACATGAACCCAGAGCAGCACGAAGTCGCTCAAATACAGAAAAAAGAATATTTAAACAAAACAAAAACTCCACAAAAACCATCGAAAACTTGTGAAAACGCATCGAACACAGGTGAATATACATCGAATATTTGCGATGCACAGTTCACAAAATATTTCAATCATATCTTCATCTCCCTCTATCTGCAGGTCTGCAGTCATCACCTCCCACCATCACCCCGTCGGCCAGTTACACCAGCCAGACAACTCCGTCTGGTCAGCCAACCTCTACGCCACACACTCTCAACACCACAATCACATCATCAACACCCGGACTATCCGAGTCGCCGACAACTCAAACCACCTCCGGGACCACCGCTACCAACACTGGGACCACGTCCACAGGTGAGTCTGCCTGTCACTCACACACACACACACACTCACCAACTCACTCACTCACTCACTCACTCACTTCCTCCCTTAATACCTCAGTCAGTCTCACTTCCCCCTACTCCACATCATCGAACGCCCACACACTATCCACACAAATCTCGCTCTCGTGAATCACCAAGCACACAGACACTCACACATAAACGCAGACTCACACACTCACTCCCACTCGACGACTGTCTTCAAAATGAGAGAAGCACATGTCCACAGCCACACAAACACGAACCTTCACAAGCACAAACACAAACACCCAAAAGCATACACTCACATTCACTCACACACCCCACTAGAAACACGAATTCATTATTCACATAAAAAATGAGACACAAAATTTCAAACTCGCATGTACTAAATCACTCCCGAAATCACACACACACTCACTCACTAAATCAATATTAGTCAATCACGGATAAAGTCAGGCGAACACATACATAAAATCGCCAGTTGACACGAAATAACACATACAATAACACGGATTACTCCTGCTCAAAATCACACACTCGAATCCATTAAAAAATGCAAAAAACACAAAAAAAACAGAGACAAATAAGTAAAGGAATACATCCAATTCCCAAAGAGAGACAGTCACTCGGCCCACACATTCACGCAGCCACCCACTCACTCACACAATCACCCAATCACTCACTCACCAACTCATCCACAAACTCAATCACACACTCGCCATCGCACTCACTTTCACACGGTCATCAACATGCACAGACACTGGTGCAAACACACACCTACAAATCGGCCGAAACACATGTGTGTCCACGCCCACATACACACTCACATTCACCACTGTCTCTCATCCATGTGCATGCATGCACGCGTGCAATTATACATGCACGCACGCAAGTAAGTATGCATGCAATCAAATGCTAACCACTGCTTTCTGTCCTCTCTCCATCTCCCTCTATCTACAGGTCTGCAGTCATCACAGTCCACCATCACTCCGTCAGCCAGTGAAACCAGTCAGCCCACTCCGTCTCACCAGCCCACATCCACGCCACTCCTCCTCCACACCACAATCACACCGACAACACCCGGACTATCCGAGTCGCCCACAACTCCAACCACAACACTCAACACCGACATCATCGGAACCAACACCGCTGTCACCACCTTCACTGGTGAGTCAATCTCAGTTTCCTCTCATTCTCCACACACCCGTCTCCCCAGTGATCATCTTCCTCATACTCCTCGTAAGCCTCGCCTACTCACACTCTTGCGCACATTCAAGCTACTCCGTCCTCTCCTAAACCCCGTATGCTAATTCCAACACTGCGCCAATCCACATCACACCCTCCAGTCAACTCGGAATCTCACACACTCCTCCTGAACTCACAACACACAAACACACAGGAAACACTCACACTGCCACACGAACCACAACCAACACACTCTCACAAACGAAACCAACACACAGACACACACTCATGCACACGCATGCACACGCGGACTCATGCAGACACATCCAATCACACATCGACACTCCAACACTCACAATCTCTCTCCGACTCAGGCAAAAACACACCAACAACCACACGAACACGCCCACACATTCACTCTCACACACACACACACACATATAAAGAAACAAACTCGATCCTACACATCGGATGATCACACATTCACACACGGAATATCTTAAACACGCAGATGCAACGACAACAATCACAATCTCCAAACACAAATCAACAATGTCAGAATGAGAACGACACTCGGCTCACGCATTCACGCTGCCACCCACTCACTCACACAATCACCCAATCACTCACTCACCAACTCATCCACAAACTCAATCACACACTCGCCATCGCACTCACTTTCACACGGTCATCAACATGCACAGACACTGGTGCAAACACACACCTACAAATCGGCCGAAACACATGTGTGTCCACGCCCACATACACACTCACATTCACCACTGTCTCTCATCCATGTGCATGCATGCACGCGTGCAATTATACATGCACGCACGCAAGTAAGTATGCATGCAATCAAATGCTAACCACTGCTTTCTGTCCTCTCTCCATCTCCCTCTATCTACAGGTCTGCAGTCATCACAGTCCACCATCACTCCGTCAGCCAGTGAAACCAGTCAGCCCACTCCGTCTCACCAGCCCACATCCACGCCACTCCTCCTCCACACCACAATCACACCGACAACACCCGGACTATCCGAGTCGCCCACAACTCCAACCACAACACTCAACACCGACATCATCGGAACCAACACCGCTGTCACCACCTTCACTGGTGAGTCAATCTCAGTTTCCTCTCATTCTCCACACACCCGTCTCCCCAGTGATCATCTTCCTCATACTCCTCGTAAGCCTCGCCTACTCACACTCTTGCGCACATTCAAGCTACTCCGTCCTCTCCTAAACCCCGTATGCTAATTCCAACACTGCGCCAATCCACATCACACCCTCCAGTCAACTCGGAATCTCACACACTCCTCCTGAACTCACAACACACAAACACACAGGAAACACTCACACTGCCACACGAACCACAACCAACACACTCTCACAAACGAAACCAACACACAGACACACACTCATGCACACGCATGCACACGCGGACTCATGCAGACACATCCAATCACACATCGACACTCCAACACTCACAATCTCTCTCCGACTCAGGCAAAAACACACCAACAACCACACGAACACGCCCACACATTCACTCTCACACACACACACATATAAAGAAACAAACTCGATCCTACACATCGGATGATCACACATTCACACACGGAATATCTTAAACACGCAGATGCAACGACAACAATCACAATCTCCAAACACAAATCAACAATGTCAGAATGAGAACGACACTCGGCTCACGCATTCACGCTGCCACCCACTCACTCACACAATCACCCAATCACTCACTCACCAACTCATCCACAAACTCAATCACACACTCGCCATCGCACTCACTTTCACACGGTCATCAACATGCACAGACACTGGTGCAAACACACACCTACAAATCGGCCGAAACACATGTGTGTCCACGCCCACATACACACTCACATTCACCACTGTCTCTCATCCATGTGCATGCATGCACGCGTGCAATTATACATGCACGCACGCAAGTAAGTATGCATGCAATCAAATGCTAACCACTGCTTTCTGTCCTCTCTCCATCTCCCTCTATCTACAGGTCTGCAGTCATCACAGTCCACCATCACTCCGTCAGCCAGTGAAACCAGTCAGCCCACTCCGTCTCACCAGCCCACATCCACGCCACTCCTCCTCCACACCACAATCACACCGACAACACCCGGACTATCCGAGTCGCCCACAACTCCAACCACAACACTCAACACCGACATCATCGGAACCAACACCACTGTCACCACCTTCACTGGTGAGTCAATCTCAGTTTCCTCTCATTCTCCACACACCCGTCTCCCCAGTGATCATCTTCCTCACACTCCTCGTAAGCCTCGCCTACTCACACTCTTGCGCACATTCAAGCTACTCCGTCCTCTCCTAAACCCCGTATGCTAATTCCAACACTGCGCCAATCCACATCACACCCTCCAGTCAACTCGGAATCTCACACACTCCTCCTGAACTCACAACACACAAACACACAGGAAACACTCACACTGCCACACGAACCACAACCAACACACTCTCACAAACGAAACCAACACACAGACACACACTCATGCACACGCATGCACACGCGGACTCATGCAGACACATCCAATCACACATCGACACTCCAACACTCACAATCTCTCTCCGACTCAGGCAAAAACACACCAACAACCACACGAACACGCCCACACATTCACTCTCACACACACACACATATAAAGAAACAAACTCGATCCTACACATCGGATGATCACACATTCACACACGGAATATCTTAAACACGCAGATGCAACGACAACAATCACAATCTCCAAACACAAATCAACAATGTCAGAATGAGAACGACACTCGGCTCACGCATTCACGCTGCCACCCACTCACTCACACAATCACCCAATCACTCACTCACCAACTCATCCACAAACTCAATCACACACTCGCCATCGCACTCACTTTCACACGGTCATCAACATGCACAGACACTGGTGCAAACACACACCTACAAATCGGCCGAAACACATGTGTGTCCACGCCCACATACACACTCACATTCACCACTGTCTCTCATCCATGTGCATGCATGCACGCGTGCAATTATACATGCACGCACGCAAGTAAGTATGCATGCAATCAAATGCTAACCACTGCTTTCTGTCCTCTCTCCATCTCCCTCTATCTACAGGTCTGCAGTCATCACAGTCCACCATCACTCCGTCAGCCAGTGAAACCAGTCAGCCCACTCCGTCTCACCAGCCCACATCCACGCCACTCCTCCTCCACACCACAATCACACCGACAACACCCGGACTATCCGAGTCGCCCACAACTCCAACCACAACACTCAACACCGACATCATCGGAACCAACACCACTGTCACCACCTTCACTGGTGAGTCAATCTCAGTTTCCTCTCATTCTCCACACACCCGTCTCCCCAGTGATCATCTTCCTCACACTCCTCGTAAGCCTCGCCTACTCACACTCTTGCGCACATTCAAGCTACTCCGTCCTCTCCTAAACCCCGTATGCTAATTCCAACACTGCGCCAATCCACATCACACCCTCCAGTCAACTCGGAATCTCACACACTCCTCCTGAACTCACAACACACAAACACACAGGAAACACTCACACTGCCACACAAACCACAACCAACACACTCTCACAAACGAAACCAACACACAGACACACACTCATGCACACGCATGCACACGCGGACTCATGCAGACACATCCAATCACACATCGACACTCCAACACTCACAATCTCTCTCCGACTCAGGCAAAAACACACCAACAACCACACGAACACGCCCACACATTCACTCTCTCACACACACACACAAACAAACAAACCCGATCCTACACATCGGATGATCACACATTCACACACGGAATATCTTAAACACGCAGATGCAACGACAACAATCACAATCTCCAAACACAAATCAACAACGTCAGAATGAGAACGACACTCGTCTCACGCATTCACGCTGCCGCCCACTGACTCACACAATCACCCAATCACTCACTCACCAACTCATCCACAAACTCAATCACACACTCGCCATCGCACTCACTTTCACACGGTCATCAACATGCACAGACACTGGTGCAAACACACACCTACAAATCGGCCGAAACACATGTGTGTCCACGCCCACATACACACTCACATTCACCACTGTCTCTCATCCATGTGCATGCATGCACGCGTGCAATTATACATGCACGCACGCAAGTAAGTATGCATGCAAGCAAATGCTAACCACTGCTTTCTGTCCTCTCTCCATCTCCCTCTATCTACAGGTCTGCAGTCATCACAGTCCACCATCACTCCGTCAGCCAGTGAAACCAGTCAGCCCACTCCGTCTCACCAGCCCACATCCACGCCACTCCTCCTCCACACCACAATCACACCGACAACACCCGGACTATCCGAGTCGCCCACAACTCCAACCACAACACTCAACACCGACATCATCGGAACCAACACCACTGTCACCACCTTCACTGGTGAGTCAATCTCAGTTTCCTCTCATTCTCCACACACCCGTCTCCCCAGTGATCATCTTCCTCACACTCCTCGTAAGCCTCGCCTACTCACACTCTTGCGCACATTCAAGCTACTCCGTCCTCTCCTAAACCCCGTATGCTAATTCCAACACTGCGCCAATCCACATCACACCCTCCAGTCAACTCGGAATCTCACACACTCCTCCTGAACTCACAACACACAAACACACAGGAAACACTCACACTGCCACACAAACCACAACCAACACACTCTCACAAACGAAACCAACACACAGACACACACTCATGCACACGCATGCACACGCGGACTCATGCAGACACATCCAATCACACATCGACACTCCAACACTCACAATCTCTCTCCGACTCAGGCAAAAACACACCAACAACCACACGAACACGCCCACACATTCACTCTCACACACACACACACAAACAAACAAACCCGATCCTACACATCGGATGATCACACACTCACACACGGAATACCTTAAACACGCAGATGCAACGACAACAATCACCATCTCCAAACACAAATCAACAACGTCAGAATGAGAACGACACTTGTTGTCGATATTTTTCGATGTTTTGATTTCCAGTGTATGCCCAAGTTAATATTCTCTCATATCGGCTCACGTCGTTCAGAGAAAATGTACCACAATGCAGTTAAATCATCGTTCTAAAATAATGCAATCAATAAATTGAAAGGAATGACTCGTGATTGTCAATGATTTCGTTGTAGTAACAAAGCATCGATTGTCTGTGAACAGGCGTCTTTTCACACGAAACAATCAATTCACAAGGGATATCAGTAGTATATTGCTTTTCTTATTTTGGTTCCTGTGTCACAATCCTTTTGTTATCGTTTCTCGACTTTTAGAAATCGTGGTCTTCCGACTTGCAACTGTATTATACACGGACAGCGAGAGAACACCGTATGTTTGGCAGCCTGATTTATCCAACACATCATCAAATGCATACATAAATCTAGCTCAAACATTTTGCAACAAGGTCAGTTAATCGTTTACAGTTTTATGCATTGAATGCAATTCACAATGATTCAGAACATGCATTTAGTGGATGACTTCGGTTTTGAGTCAGTTAAAAATTTAATAATACTCATAGATAATTTATTTTCTGCACGTTAAATGAAGTGCAACGGGTGCGATAAATCATAATAGTCATAGGAATAATCATGTCCAGATTCTAACGAAGATTCGAATTTCTCATTAAACCTCTAGCCACCGACGAGTAGCTCTCAATGCAATATCATTCAGATAGTTCATGCGACAGGCTCTCTTCCTTGTATATCTGAATTATTCATGTTGAATACAGAGAACACCGAATGTGCTGTCAAAAGATCAGGCGAAGTAATACCTAATATGGGAATGTCTGCGATTACATTTAATCAGGGAATTCGTGATACAGATTGAGCTGATTGATGAAACATTCAAAGTTCAATATCCACTTGGTTAATGACTCCACTTGTCAGCCCACTACACTTCTTGGCTTTCTAGTCTTGCCCACTAATAAAGATGACTGTTCATATCCACATTTTAAGAGATAATCTTCGTTTGGTACTGCTGTTCTGTTTGACCTACTTCATTCAGTTGAGGATGCTTCATTGCCCTTGCAAACAACGTTTTCAGCGCCAACTTCAGAATTAGGTGAGATTGTATGATTTGCGAGAGATGAAGTCACTGATTTTCTGATTATTCTGACTTGAACCTTACGAGCAGCAGAATAAGGGCAGCATTGATGACAACTGATCCAAGTCAGGATCATCAGGAAATTGGTCACTTCATTCATGGCGAATTCGGAAATCTCATTTAATTTTGAATTTACGGCTGAATATGTCGTCCGAAAGGGGATGGTGGAAGCTCCGCGATTGAAACACCGGGCACATAGGATGCAGTAACACTGGATATGTCTACTTGATGTACACATTCTCTACATCAATCCAAGAACATACGCCCATTTTCTTTGATAACGAAAGAATTTCACAAGACGGTGAGTGGAGATATTGCATTACAGTCAACATTACGAGGCAACTACAATGCAAACCATTTGACTGAATTCATTCGAACTAGTCAGAAACCACCCCTTCTTGTCGTTCAAATGATGTGCGCCCACAAAATTCCACATCACTTTTCATGGCGTCCACAATAATTACCTTTGAAATAATGACCTCTGAATTCTGGATTCATTTCTTTAGATTTTGGCCATTTTCAATCTATGGAATCCAGTTGCTTCCAAAGGAGCCCGATGTTACAATGTTGTATTTATACCAGTTGATTTTGTTATTCTTGAGAAAAGACAGTTGAATGCAACTGGTACCGAGGGACAGAATGCGACTCAAGGTGTGCAGGGGAACGCAGATATCGATTTGATTTCAACGAATGAGACAAATTTGAATGAAACGCAGTTGGTTGAAATCATTTCCTCTGTCCAAAATCAGTCAAATGTAACTTCGGATACATATTTTTTCAATGTACAAGCAATTCGTAAGTCACAAATATTTCTGGTAGTAGATTAAATGCAATGAAGCAGGTCAGATTAGGCTCGTATACAACAATAGTAATAATAATAACTGCTTTGTTCTACAAAGTTCGTCGTCGCATAAGACAGAATTTGAAGCTTGTCCTATGCCATGGTACTTAACCCATGTGCAAGACCTTCAAGTAATATAAACGTGATAGATAATGCACCATTTGAAGCAATATTGTTCTATCCAGAGCAGGTTCCATTGCTCTTGCGTTTACTTCAAAACATTCATATCAGTAGGTTGAGACCATACAATTCATGAAGGCAGTTGGATGTCTAAAACATCATGAAGTGCAGTAAGTATGCTGCGATGTGATGGATAGGAAAATTTGGTAGCCTGGTGTTTTCAGCAGGCCACCGGAATGCGTATATATATACATGTATATATAAGTGTATGTCAGATCCCAAACTGCTGGGCTAAGTAGTCTTCTGACATATCAAAATCTGAACGTAGATAAAGTGAATGGCTTGCGTTATTTAATTATACCAATTTCGGGAATGCGTGTTGGTGAATGGCACGTGTCTAGTATATTCAACTTCGTGTTGGTTTTTCGCTGTATGACTTCTAGAAATCGGCCGTGATGGTTTCCCATGACAGTCTGGAAGTCATTTTCATGTCTGGCTTTATGAGAACAATTATCATCCTAACTGCGAATATTTAAAATAACGTGAATCAGCCTACTCGTGTTTGCCAGTGAACAGCACTTCACTGCATGGCCTTCTCCTATTTGTTTTACAAAGCATAGAAGCCCTGCTCTTCATCCAGATCACCGGAAATCATATCAAACCTATGATGATGCCTGAATGTAATTTCCACTAATGATCCTCAGCAACCATAAGGAATACAAGTACCTCTCTGACACCGAACTATACCCGCGAAACAATTCAAGCCATAATTTTGTTCTCAATAAAGTGGGCACGATTTTATCGGGCTGATTTAATGGATTGGTATGTCATGAAGTTTACTGATCCTGCAGTAGACTTACCTGGCTTGTGGAGTTTACTATCTTGAGTTTTGTATCAATTGCTATGACATGAGTGAATCAGTTTTCGATGAAATATGCATTCAGTTTTAGTGCGTACATCCGCTATAGTATAAGTGTTGAGCTCAGAGAATGTTTGAAAACTTTGCAGTTTACCAATTGTAGTCTTCTACTTAACAAATCTGCCCACTGAAAGCGAAATGTATTTCTGAAAGGGGAAATTCTGTCAAACACTGTCAACCTAGGCTGATATGCATTTCTGTGCAAGACAAATGACATAACTGTCAGGTCGAATAGGTGATTAACTCAAATTCTATTCAACAAGGTGTTATCAACGAAAAATGTCCACAGGATTTTGTACTAAACTACTCACACACGCGTCTCACTAGTTTTATGCGCCAGCCAATTATTCGATCAAAGAAAGTGTATACGTTCACAGAGAAGCGAAAGTACAGGAAAAGAAATTGGGATAGCTGTACTCTTTGTCATTTTTTTCCTGGGTTCGTCATCCAATACGCAATGTGGTGAAATCAGTAGATAATAAAGCCCAAAACACATTTTTCCTTACTACAACATGCCAATCCCAATTTTTTTCTTTCTTTTCTTCAAGGGACTTATGTCGCACCTACAGCGATGACGGTGTCATCAGCACCTTTGACACAGACGACAAGAGAATTGCAGGGAGCAACTGAAAGTTTTTTTAACTTCACATCAACAACCACGACTGATGGGCATTTTACTTCCCAAGTCTATACATCAGGTAAGTTTCTTTATTTGTGCTACTGTGCTCATTCAATCACTATATGTTTGAATGAAGTGTCAATAAAGTTGCAAGATATTTAGAATGAAGCGGTGTACTACTGATCTGACAGAAGTATCTAGTGATCACTGATCAAGTAGACACCACACAGTTCTCCGGATGGTATTCATCTCCACACAATTGTCAGCCTCGAGAAGAATACAATTTGCATGCTGGACAATATAATTTTCAATAAAGAAGGAGATCGATATAAACCAACAATTGGACTTCATCATATATTGATATCTTTTGTCATGGGATTCCAATCCTGCATTCAGTTTCTCTCCATCCAAGGAATTTTCACGTCTAGAAACCTGTTATCTCATCTACATGAGAGTGATTGCTTGTAAAACTGTTGTCCGCGATAAGTGGAAAGCTTTTCTAAAATGAATACACAATGTGGAAGATATAGACATTTCAGTCTAGAAAACCAACGTCAAAGTGCACTTGGAACAGAAAATTAAATGTGCATACAGACGTCATCAATGTTCGAATATCTAGCTATTTCAACCTAGTCAGAATGATACTATCAATGCATATTGTATTCGGGATGAGTGTTAGACAGTTGTGTTAACTTTCTTCTGAAAAACAGGTAATAAACGATGTCATCCGCTCCTTGATTCGACGTGCAGGTAACCTCTCGGATCGCTTCAACACGAGAATAGTAGGCAGTGTTTGACAACTGCACTATTTGCAATTATTAGTGTTCTCTGAGCTGGTTGGTTTAGTTGCGGAGCTTTCGTCGTCTTTCTGAACGACATCTTCAGCGTAGTATTTAGGATAAAGTGAAATGATTAAAATGATCGCATCATTTCCAATATTTCACCACAATCGCTCAGAACTACTATGATTGCGTCTGATTGTTAAGATAGTGGTGAAAATCCATGTGGCGAATCTGAATTCCTTTATCGTCGAAGTAATGGCGGGATGTAGACTGGTAAGAATGAGTTGACTTTGTGTTAAGTAAATTTCATTGAGTACACACTCAACCGATTGCGTATCACTTAAATGTAAGACGTGTGGACTCTGACGCTAGTGAAATTATGAGAGACATTTAGTCGAATCCTGCATTGTGAATCTAGCCGCAGATTTTTCAAATGCATGCGAATTGTTTCACTATCCATTGAACAGAATTAAATGTGTATATTCGAAATACAACTCGGATAAATTATAAGGTGAGCAGTGAGTAAAAGGCATATCAGGGTAAGCGCTTAGCACACAACATACACAAGTGCCACAAAACGACATAATGAGGAAAACTAATACAAAACACATGTATTCACACCAAAATTAGCATAAGGGATCACGAGAAATCGAAGTGAGGCGGAAGTCAGACAACGGAAGCATAAAGCCACGCATAGGAAAAATTCCATAAAAGACTTGAAGCGAATAAGTGAAAAGCTCTGGAATGGGACTGTAGAAGTAAAAAGCTGGGGAGAAATAGAATGCGGATAGAAAATAGTCCTAAATAGTGGAAACCTCACACAACCAATGAAATAAGAACACGGATAAAAATCAAAAGAGAATCCAAAATAATCAAAGAAAAATCCCGCTTAAACAGAAGCGAAGAAGCCAGCGAGTCATAATAATAGTGATATTAATTATAATAAATGCTTTTGTCGAAAAAGTTCTTCTGGCACAAATGTGGAATTTTCAGCGTGTAATGCAATATCGAATCTAATTCCCTCACTAATTGAAATAGGGTATTTATACTAATATTGTTGTTCAATAAGAAGTGAATTTGAAATTAAATCAAGTGAAAATATTAGCAGTGAGGGACTTCCCATTGTGAAACGTGTACTGCTTGCTACCAGCAATATAGGAATGCAATCACTTGATAATCCAGCACTTCGCGCGTAACGCAGCAGGCTTGTCTAACATAGAAGGCCTAGGTACAGAGTCGAAGGCAGATGTGTAATCTAGAAAGGCACACCGAAAACCTTTGGCACCTCTATCTACAATAGAGACAATGCTATGATATAAGACGACACTGGCATCTAATATACACCTATCATGTTCACAAGCAAATTTATTAGGATCGTTAAATGCCTTCAATGAAGGTTCAAGACTAAGTAAAAGTAGTCTTTCCACTGTTTTAAAAAATGGTGAAGTAATGGTAATGGTAATAGGTTTGAAGTTGACAGTTCGCCCACTTGATGATTTAGGCACAGGAACAATGTTAATGTCTTTCCAAGAAGTAGGCACAGTGTTAATTGGAAATGAACCATTAAAAAAGCAGTGAGAGGACAACATAAAACATCAGCACATTTATTGAGGATAATATCTAGTACATCATTTGCATCAAGGGACTGCGTAAGTTTCAGGGATATGAGACACTTGAAGACATCGTTTGAGTTAATATCGGAGAAGTGGTCATTGTTTGTATTTGTAGCATTTGAGAGCGTAACATCAGCTGATGGGCATATACAGGACTAACTAAAAGTACCAGCACCAACTGCAGAAGAATCATTATTTATTTCCTTACCCTTGTTGATTTCCTTAACCAACCTCCACATATTTGATGAGTTTTCGCATGATAATAACTTTGGCTATAGATGAAATTGAATCTCTGTATTTATAGTTTAATTTAAATGTTCAGTTTTTAAACACCAGGATTGTCATTCATTTTGTGCAACTATTCTTTTTCTCAGCGAAGCTTTCTGAGCTGAGCAGAGGAAAAGTGGTCGAGTCTTGTGAAGAGTGTCTCTTTTGAACAACAAACATCAAGATGGACTTTGAAACAAGGAGTTACGTGAACTACTGTGTCATATAGAACTTGTTCAGTACACAAGTTCCAATTTGTATCATTTTTCATGTTTTCTGGATAACAAATACTGTCATGCGAGTAAAATCTATATTGTGTTTGCCTTCCAAGGCTCATGAAGGCCCTTTTTGCAGCTTTCCATATATTTTCGGCTATTTTTCTAGCTTCAGATAGGCCGAAGTCATTTGCAAACACTAGATCAAGGATATTTTTATTCGTGTTGGAATGTTGAAAATATCTTCATGACCGTAAGATGCAAGGAAAATGAAGTTACACCAACTGAAATCGCCAGTAACTACTAACAAGGAGTGTCCAAGGGAGGTCCTTCAAATGTATATGTAGTTGTATTCGGGTGAGTGTTTCTGTTAACATTTAACGGTGAGGCAGACAATCTCGTCACTAGGGAGTCTACAAATACATTATTTGAAGTACACAATTGAGAATTAACGAAGTTTGGAACGCCACCATCACATTTCCTTGTGGAGCCACGTCGAATTTGTCTGGATAATTTGAAATCATTTAGACAAACAAATTATCATCATATTGGCCATGCAACCAGGTTTCTTGAAGAGTTATAACACCAGCATTGAGAAATACATTCGAGAACACGAGAGATTGCAGACAGTTATTTTTTCCTGGCAAAGAACGATAGCATGCGTCCATAATCTGCCACACAGTTGTTTCAGGAATTCGAATGTTTCGGAGGCACGTTGTCGTCAGCAATGATGAAGGTCAACAGATACCTAACAAATCACTCCATCCGCAGGTTTACCCAACGTATAAGCTTCGACAATCAATAAAAAAATACATGAAAAAATTCAGAAGAAAACAAGTCTAAACATAGGAGACAAGCAAAATAAGAGGAAAAAAGAAATAATCAAAAGAAACCAGGAAAATAGGGAGGCAGAGAAACAGAAAAAACAAGATTAAACAGCACAAAAAGGAGCCATAAAAATACACATATTCCCATACAACAACTAAACTAAACTAAAACAGACAAAGACAGAGACACATGAACCCAGAGCAGCACGAAGTCGCTCAAATACAGAAAAAAGAATATTTAAACAAAACAAAAACTCCACAAAAACCATCGAAAACTTGTGAAAACGCATCGAACACAGGTGAATATACATCGAATATTTGCGATGCACAGTTCACAAAATATTTCAATCATATCTTCATCTCCCTCTATCTGCAGGTCTGCAGTCATCACCTCCCACCATCACCCCGTCGGCCAGTTACACCAGCCAGACAACTCCGTCTGGTCAGCCAACCTCTACGCCACACACTCTCAACACCACAATCACATCATCAACACCCGGACTATCCGAGTCGCCGACAACTCAAACCACCTCCGGGACCACCGCTACCAACACTGGGACCACGTCCACAGGTGAGTCTGCCTGTCACTCACACACACACACACACTCACCAACTCACTCACTCACTCACTCACTCACTTCCTCCCTTAATACCTCAGTCAGTCTCACTTCCCCCTACTCCACATCATCGAACGCCCACACACTATCCACACAAATCTCGCTCTCGTGAATCACCAAGCACACAGACACTCACACATAAACGCAGACTCACACACTCACTCCCACTCGACGACTGTCTTCAAAATGAGAGAAGCACATGTCCACAGCCACACGAACACGAACCTTCACAAGCACAAACACAAACACCCAAAAGCATACACTCACATTCACTCACACACCCCACTAGAAACACGAATTCATTATTCACATAAAAAATGAGACACAAAATTTCAAACTCGAGTGTAGTAAATCAATCACAAAATCGAACACAAATTCACTCACTAAATCAATATTAGTCAATCACGGATAAAGTCAGGCGAACACATACATAAAATCGCCAGTTGACACGAAATAACACATACAATAACACGGATTACTCCTGCTCAAAATCACACACTCGAATCCATTGAAAAATGCAAAAAACACAAAAAAAACAGAGACAAATAATTAAACGAATGCATCCAATTCCCAAAGAGAGACAGTCACTCGGCCAACACATTCACGCTGCCACCCACTGACTCACACAATCACCCAATCACTCACTCACCAACTCATCCACAAACTCAATCACACACTCGCCATCGCACTCACTTTCACACGGTCATCAACATGCACAGACACTGGTGCAAACACACACCTACAAATCGGCCGAAACACATGTGTGTCCACGCCCACATACACACTCACATTCACCACTGTCTCTCATCCATGTGCATGCATGCACGCGTGCAATTATACATGCACGCACGCAAGTAAGTATGCATGCAAGCAAATGCTAACCACTGCTTTCTGTCCTCTCTCCATCTCCCTCTATCTACAGGTCTGCAGTCATCACAGTCCACCATCACTCCGTCAGCCAGTGACACCAGTCAGCCCACTCCGTCTCACCAGCCCACATCCACGCCACTCCTCCTCCACACCACAATCACACCGACAACACCCGGACTATCCGAGTCGCCCACAACTCCAACCACAACACTCAACACCGACATCATCGGAACCAACACCACTGTCACCACCTTCACTGGTGAGTCAATCTCAGTTTCCTCTCATTCTCCACACACCCGTCTCCCCAGTGATCATCTTCCTCATACTCCTCGTAAGCCTCGCCTACTCACACTCTTGCGCACATTCAGGCTACTCCGTCCTCTCCTAAACCCCGTATGCTAATTCCAACACTGCGCCAATCCACATCACACCCTCCAGTCAACTCGGAATCTCACACACTCCTCCTGAACTCACAACACACAAACACACAGGAAACACTCACACTGCCACACAAACCACAACCAACACACTCTCACAAACGAAACCAACACACAGACACACACTCATGCACACGCATGCACACGCGGACTCATGCAGACACATCCAATCACACATCGACACTCCAACACTCACAATCTCTCTCCGACTCGGGCAAAAACACACCAACAACCACACGAACACGCCCACACATTCACTCTCACACACACACACACACAAACAAACAAACCCGATCCTACACATCGGATGATCACACACTCACACACGGAATACCTTAAACACGCAGATGCAACGACAACAATCACAATCTCCAAACACAAATCAACAACGTCAGAATGAGAACGACACTCGGCTCACGCATTCACGCTGCCACCCACTGACTCACACAATCACCCAATCACTCACTCACCAACTCATCCACAAACTCAATCACACACTCGCCATCGCACTCACTTTCACACGGTCATCAACATGCACAGACACTGGTGCAAACACACACCTACAAATCGGCCGAAACACATGTGTGTCCACGCCCACATACACACTCACATTCACCACTGTCTCTCATCCATGTGCATGCATGCACGCGTGCAATTATACATGCACGCACGCAAGTAAGTATGCATGCAAGCAAATGCTAACCACTGCTTTCTGTCCTCTCTCCATCTCCCTCTATCTACAGGTCTGCAGTCATCACAGTCCACCATCACTCCGTCAGCCAGTGAAACCAGTCAGCCCACTCCGTCTCACCAGCCCACATCCACGCCACTCCTCCTCCACACCACAATCACACCGACAACACCCGGACTATCCGAGTCGCCCACAACTCCAACCACAACACTCAACACCGACATCATCGGAACCAACACCACTGTCACCACCTTCACTGGTGAGTCAATCTCAGTTTCCTCTCATTCTCCACACACCCGTCTCCCCAGTGATCATCTTCCTCATACTCCTCGTAAGCCTCGCCTACTCACACTCTTGCGCACATTCAGGCTACTCCGTCCTCTCCTAAACCCCGTATGCTAATTCCAACACTGCGCCAATCCACATCACACCCTCCAGTCAACTCGGAATCTCACACACTCCTCCTGAACTCACAACACACAAACACACAGGAAACACTCACACTGCCACACAAACCACAACCAACACACTCTCACAAACGAAACCAACACACAGACACACACTCATGCACACGCATGCACACGCGGACTCATGCAGACACATCCAATCACACATCGACACTCCAACACTCACAATCTCTCTCCGACTCGGGCAAAAACACACCAACAACCACACGAACACGCCCACACATTCACTCTCACACACACACACACAAACAAACAAACCCGATCCTACACATCGGATGATCACACACTTACACACGGAATACCTTAAACACGCAGATGCAACGACAACAATCACAATCTCCAAACACAAATCAACAACGTCAGAATGAGAACGACACTCGGCTCACGCATTCACGCTGCCACCCACTCACTCACACAATCACCCAATCACTCACTCACCAACTCATCCACAAACTCAATCACACACTCGCCATCGCACTCACTTTCACACGGTCATCAACATGCACAGACACTGGTGCAAACACACACCTACAAATCGGCCGAAACACATGTGTGTCCACGCCCACATACACACTCACATTCACCACTGTCTCTCATCCATGTGCATGCATGCACGCGTGCAATTATACATGCACGCACGCAAGTAAGTATGCATGCAAGCAAATGCTAACCACTGCTTTCTGTCCTCTCTCCATCTCCCTCTATCTACAGGTCTGCAGTCATCACAGTCCACCATCACTCCGTCAGCCAGTGACACCAGTCAGCCCACTCCGTCTCACCAGCCCACATCCACGCCACTCCTCCTCCACACCACAATCACACCGACAACACCCGGACTATCCGAGTCGCCCACAACTCCAACCACAACACTCAACACCGACATCATCGGAACCAACACCACTGTCACCACCTTCACTGGTGAGTCAATCTCAGTTTCCTCTCATTCTCCACACACCCGTCTCCCCAGTGATCATCTTCCTCATACTCCTCGTAAGCCTCGCCTACTCACACTCTTGCGCACATTCAAGCTACTCCGTCCTCTCCTAAACCCCGTATGCTAATTCCAACACTGCGCCAATCCACATCACACCCTCCAGTCAACTCGGAATCTCACACACTCCTCCTGAACTCACAACACACAAACACACAGGAAACACTCACACTGCCACACAAACCACAACCAACACACTCTCACAAACGAAACCAACACACAGACACACACTCATGCACACGCATGCACACGCGGACTCATGCAGACACATCCAATCACACATCGACACTCCAACACTCACAATCTCTCTCCGACTCGGGCAAAAACACACCAACAACCACACGAACACGCCCACACATTCACTCTCACACACACACACACAAACAAACAAACCCGATCCTACACATCGGATGATCACACACTCACACATGGAATACCTTAAACACGCAGATGCAACGACAACAATCACAATCTCCAAACACAAATCAACAACGTCAGAATGAGAACGACACTCGGCTCACGCATTCACGCTGCCACCCACTCACTCACACAATCACCCAATCACTCACTCACCAACTCATCCACAAACTCAATCACACACTCGCCATCGCACTCACTTTCACACGGTCATCAACATGCACAGACACTGGTGCAAACACACACCTACAAATCGGCCGAAACACATGTGTGTCCACGCCCACATACACACTCACATTCACCACTGTCTCTCATCCATGTGCATGCATGCACGCGTGCAATTATACATGCACGCACGCAAGTAAGTATGCATGCAAGCAAATGCTAACCACTGCTTTCTGTCCTCTCTCCATCTCCCTCTATCTACAGGTCTGCAGTCATCACAGTCCACCATCACTCCGTCAGCCAGTGACACCAGTCAGCCCACTCCGTCTCACCAGCCCACATCCACGCCACTCCTCCTCCACACCACAATCACACCGACAACACCCGGACTATCCGAGTCGCCCACAACTCCAACCACAACACTCAACACCGACATCATCGGAACCAACACCACTGTCACCACCTTCACTGGTGAGTCAATCTCAGTTTCCTCTCATTCTCCACACACCCGTCTCCCCAGTGATCATCTTCCTCATACTCCTCGTAAGCCTCGCCTACTCACACTCTTACGCACATTCAGGCTACTCCGTCCTCTCCTAAACCCCGTATGCTAATTCCAACACTGCGCCAATCCACATCACACCCTCCAGTCAACTCGGAATCTCACACACTCCTCCTGAACTCACAACACACAAACACACAGGAAACACTCACACTGCCACACAAACCACAACCAACACACTCTCACAAACGAAACCAACACACAGACACACACTCATGCACACGCATGCACACGCGGACTCATGCAGACACATCCAATCACACATCGACACTCCAACACTCACAATCTCTCTCCGACTCGGGCAAAAACACACCAACAACCACACGAACACGCCCACACATTCACTCTCACACACACACACACAAACAAACAAACCCGATCCTACACATCGGATGATCACACACTCACACACGGAATACCTTAAACACGCAGATGCAACGACAACAATCACAATCTCCAAACACAAATCAACAACGTCAGAATGAGAACGACACTCGGCTCACGCATTCACGCTGCCACCCACTGACTCACACAATCACCCAATCACTCACTCACCAACTCATCCACAAACTCAATCACACACTCGCCATCGCACTCACTTTCACACGGTCATCAACATGCACAGACACTGGTGCAAACACACACCTACAAATCGGCCGAAACACATGTGTGTCCACGCCCACATACACACTCACATTCACCACTGTCTCTCATCCATGTGCATGCATGCACGCGTGCAATTATACATGCACGCACGCAAGTAAGTATGCATGCAAGCAAATGCTAACCACTGCTTTCTGTCCTCTCTCCATCTCCCTCTATCTACAGGTCTGCAGTCATCACAGTCCACCATCACTCCGTCAGCCAGTGACACCAGTCAGCCCACTCCGTCTCACCAGCCCACATCCACGCCACTCCTCCTCCACACCACAATCACACCGACAACACCCGGACTATCCGAGTCGCCCACAACTCCAACCACAACACTCAACACCGACATCATCGGAACCAACACCACTGTCACCACCTTCACTGGTGAGTCAATCTCAGTTTCCTCTCATTCTCCACACACCCGTCTCCCCAGTGATCATCTTCCTCATACTCCTCGTAAGCCTCGCCTACTCACACTCTTACGCACATTCAGGCTACTCCGTCCTCTCCTAAACCCCGTATGCTAATTCCAACACTGCGCCAATCCACATCACACCCTCCAGTCAACTCGGAATCTCACACACTCCTCCTGAACTCACAACACACAAACACACAGGAAACACTCACACTGCCACACAAACCACAACCAACACACTCTCACAAACGAAACCAACACACAGACACACACTCATGCACACGCATGCACACGCGGACTCATGCAGACACATCCAATCACACATCGACACTCCAACACTCACAATCTCTCTCCGACTCAGGCAAAAACACACCAACAACCACACGAACACGCCCACACATTCACTCTCTCACACACACACACACACAAACAAACAAACCCGATCCTACACATCGGATGATCACACACTCACACACGGAATACCTTAAACACGCAGATGCAACGACAACAATCACAATCTCCAAACACAAATCAACAACGTCAGAATGAGAACGACACTCGGCTCACGCATTCACGCTGCCACCCACTCACTCACACAATCACCCAATCACTCACTCACCAACTCATCCACAAACTCAATCACACACTCGCCATCGCACTCACTTTCACACGGTCATCAACATGCACAGACACTGGTGCAAACACACACCTACAAATCGGCCGAAACACATGTGTGTCCACGCCCACATACACACTCACATTCACCACTGTCTCTCATCCATGTGCATGCATGCACGCGTGCAATTATACATGCACGCACGCAAGTAAGTATGCATGCAAGCAAATGCTAACCACTGCTTTCTGTCCTCTCTCCATCTCCCTCTATCTACAGGTCTGCAGTCATCACAGTCCACCATCACTCCGTCAGCCAGTGAAACCAGTCAGCCCACTCCGTCTCACCAGCCCACATCCACGCCACTCCTCCTCCACACCACAATCACACCGACAACACCCGGACTATCCGAGTCGCCCACAACTCCAACCACAACACTCAACACCGACATCATCGGAACCAACACCACTGTCACCACCTTCACTGGTGAGTCAATCTCAGTTTCCTCTCATTCTCCACACACCCGTCTCCCCAGTGATCATCTTCCTCATACTCCTCGTAAGCCTCGCCTACTCACACTCTTACGCACATTCAGGCTACTCCGTCCTCTCCTAAACCCCGTATGCTAATTCCAACACTGCGCCAATCCACATCACACCCTCCAGTCAACTCGGAATCTCACACACTCCTCCTGAACTCACAACACACAAACACACAGGAAACACTCACACTGCCACACAAACCACAACCAACACACTCTCACAAACGAAACCAACACACAGACACACACTCATGCACACGCATGCACACGCGGACTCATGCAGACACATCCAATCACACATCGACACTCCAACACTCACAATCTCTCTCCGACTCGGGCAAAAACACACCAACAACCACACGAACACGCCCACACATTCACTCTCACACACACACACACACAAACAAACAAACCCGATCCTACACATCGGATGATCACACACTCACACACGGAATACCTTAAACACGCAGATGCAACGACAACAATCACAATCTCCAAACACAAATCAACAACGTCAGAATGAGAACGACACTCGGCTCACGCATTCACGCTGCCACCCACTCACTCACACAATCACCCAATCACTCACTCACCAACTCATCCACAAACTCAATCACACACTCGCCATCGCACTCACTTTCACACGGTCATCAACATGCACAGACACTGGTGCAAACACACACCTACAAATCGGCCGAAACACATGTGTGTCCACGCCCACATACACACTCACATTCACCACTGTCTCTCATCCATGTGCATGCATGCACGCGTGCAATTATACATGCACGCACGCAAGTAAGTATGCATGCAAGCAAATGCTAACCACTGCTTTCTGTCCTCTCTCCATCTCCCTCTATCTACAGGTCTGCAGTCATCACAGTCCACCATCACTCCGTCAGCCAGTGACACCAGTCAGCCCACTCCGTCTCACCAGCCCACATCCACGCCACTCCTCCTCCACACCACAATCACACCGACAACACCCGGACTATCCGAGTCGCCCACAACTCCAACCACAACACTCAACACCGACATCATCGGAACCAACACCACTGTCACCACCTTCACTGGTGAGTCAATCTCAGTTTCCTCTCATTCTCCACACACCCGTCTCCCCAGTGATCATCTTCCTCATACTCCTCGTAAGCCTCGCCTACTCACACTCTTGCGCACATTCAGGCTACTCCGTCCTCTCCTAAACCCCGTATGCTAATTCCAACACTGCGCCAATCCACATCACACCCTCCAGTCAACTCGGAATCTCACACACTCCTCCTGAACTCACAACACACAAACACACAGGAAACACTCACACTGCCACACAAACCACAACCAACACACTCTCACAAACGAAACCAACACACAGACACACACTCATGCACACGCATGCACACGCGGACTCATGCAGACACATCCAATCACACATCGACACTCCAACACTCACAATCTCTCTCCGACTCAGGCAAAAACACACCAACAACCACACGAACACGCCCACACATTCACTCTCACACACACACACACACACAAACAAACAAACCCGATCCTACACATCGGATGATCACACACTCACACACGGAATACCTTAAACACGCAGATGCAACGACAACAATCACAATCTCCAAACACAAATCAACAACGTCAGAATGAGAACGACACTCGGCTCACGCATTCACGCTGCCACCCACTCACTCACACAATCACCCAATCACTCACTCACCAACTCATCCACAAACTCAATCACACACTCGCCATCGCACTCACTTTCACACGGTCATCAACATGCACAGACACTGGTGCAAACACACACCTACAAATCGGCCGAAACACATGTGTGTCCACGCCCACATACACACTCACATTCACCACTGTCTCTCATCCATGTGCATGCATGCACGCGTGCAATTATACATGCACGCACGCAAGTAAGTATGCATGCAAGCAAATGCTAACCACTGCTTTCTGTCCTCTCTCCATCTCCCTCTATCTACAGGTCTGCAGTCATCACAGTCCACCATCACTCCGTCAGCCAGTGACACCAGTCAGCCCACTCCGTCTCACCAGCCCACATCCACGCCACTCCTCCTCCACACCACAATCACACCGACAACACCCGGACTATCCGAGTCGCCCACAACTCCAACCACAACACTCAACACCGACATCATCGGAACCAACACCACTGTCACCACCTTCACTGGTGAGTCAATCTCAGTTTCCTCTCATTCTCCACACACCCGTCTCCCCAGTGATCATCTTCCTCACACTCCTCGTAAGCCTCGCCTACTCACACTCTTGCGCACATTCAAGCTACTCCGTCCTCTCCTAAACCCCGTATGCTAATTCCAACACTGCGCCAATCCACATCACACCCTCCAGTCAACTCGGAATCTCACACACTCCTCCTGAACTCACAACACACAAACACACAGGAAACACTCACACTGCCACACAAACCACAACCAACACACTCTCACAAACGAAACCAACACACAGACACACACTCATGCACACGCATGCACACGCGGACTCATGCAGACACATCCAATCACACATCGACACTCCAACACTCACAATCTCTCTCCGACTCAGGCAAAAACACACCAACAACCACACGAACACGCCCACACATTCACTCTCACACACACACACACACAAACAAACAAACCCGATCCTACACATCGGATGATCACACACTCACACACGGAATACCTTAAACACGCAGATGCAACGACAACAATCACAATCTCCAAACACAAATCAACAACGTCAGAATGAGAACGACACTCGGCTCACGCATTCACGCTGCCACCCACTCACTCACACAATCACCCAATCACTCACTCACCAACTCATCCACAAACTCAATCACACACTCGCCATCGCACTCACTTTCACACGGTCATCAACATGCACAGACACTGGTGCAAACACACACCTACAAATCGGCCGAAACACATGTGTGTCCACGCCCACATACACACTCACATTCACCACTGTCTCTCATCCATGTGCATGCATGCACGCGTGCAATTATACATGCACGCACGCAAGTAAGTATGCATGCAAGCAAATGCTAACCACTGCTTTCTGTCCTCTCTCCATCTCCCTCTATCTACAGGTCTGCAGTCATCACAGTCCACCATCACTCCGTCAGCCAGTGACACCAGTCAGCCCACTCCGTCTCACCAGCCCACATCCACGCCACTCCTCCTCCACACCACAATCACACCGACAACACCCGGACTATCCGAGTCGCCCACAACTCCAACCACAACACTCAACACCGACATCATCGGAACCAACACCACTGTCACCACCTTCACTGGTGAGTCAATCTCAGTTTCCTCTCATTCTCCACACACCCGTCTCCCCAGTGATCATCTTCCTCACACTCCTCGTAAGCCTCGCCTACTCACACTCTTGCGCACATTCAAGCTACTCCGTCCTCTCCTAAACCCCGTATGCTAATTCCAACACTGCGCCAATCCACATCACACCCTCCAGTCAACTCGGAATCTCACACACTCCTCCTGAACTCACAACACACAAACACACAGGAAACACTCACACTGCCACACAAACCACAACCAACACACTCTCACAAACGAAACCAACACACAGACACACACTCATGCACACGCATGCACACGCGGACTCATGCAGACACATCCAATCACACATCGACACTCCAACACTCACAATCTCTCTCCGACTCAGGCAAAAACACACCAACAACCACACGAACACGCCCACACATTCACTCTCTCACACACACGCACACACACAAACAAACAAACCCGATCCTACACATCGGATGATCACACACTCACACACGGAATACCTTAAACACGCAGATGCAACGACAACAATCACAATCTCCAAACACAAATCAACAACGTCAGAATGAGAACGACACTCGGCTCACGCATTCACGCTGCCACCCACTCACTCACACAATCACCCAATCACTCACTCACCAACTCATCCACAAACTCAATCACACACTCGCCATCGCACTCACTTTCACACGGTCATCAACATGCACAGACACTGGTGCAAACACACACCTACAAATCGGCCGAAACACATGTGTGTCCACGCCCACATACACACTCACATTCACCACTGTCTCTCATCCATGTGCATGCATGCACGCGTGCAATTATACATGCACGCACGCAAGTAAGTATGCATGCAAGCAAATGCTAACCACTGCTTTCTGTCCTCTCTCCATCTCCCTCTATCTACAGGTCTGCAGTCATCACAGTCCACCATCACTCCGTCAGCCAGTGACACCAGTCAGCCCACTCCGTCTCACCAGCCCACATCCACGCCACTCCTCCTCCACACCACAATCACACCGACAACACCCGGACTATCCGAGTCGCCCACAACTCCAACCACAACACTCAACACCGACATCATCGGAACCAACACCACTGTCACCACCTTCACTGGTGAGTCAATCTCAGTTTCCTCTCATTCTCCACACACCCGTCTCCCCAGTGATCATCTTCCTCACACTCCTCGTAAGCCTCGCCTACTCACACTCTTGCGCACATTCAAGCTACTCCGTCCTCTCCTAAACCCCGTATGCTAATTCCAACACTGCGCCAATCCACATCACACCCTCCAGTCAACTCGGAATCTCACACACTCCTCCTGAACTCACAACACACAAACACACAGGAAACACTCACACTGCCACACAAACCACAACCAACACACTCTCACAAACGAAACCAACACACAGACACACACTCATGCACACGCATGCACACGCGGACTCATGCAGACACATCCAATCACACATCGACACTCCAACACTCACAATCTCTCTCCGACTCAGGCAAAAACACACCAACAACCACACGAACACGCCCACACATTCACTCTCTCACACACACGCACACACACAAACAAACAAACCCGATCCTACACATCGGATGATCACACACTCACACACGGAATACCTTAAACACGCAGATGCAACGACAACAATCACAATCTCCAAACACAAATCAACAACGTCAGAATGAGAACGACACTCGGCTCACGCATTCACGCTGCCACCCACTCACTCACACAATCACCCAATCACTCACTCACCAACTCATCCACAAACTCAATCACACACTCGCCATCGCACTCACTTTCACACGGTCATCAACATGCACAGACACTGGTGCAAACACACACCTACAAATCGGCCGAAACACATGTGTGTCCACGCCCACATACACACTCACATTCACCACTGTCTCTCATCCATGTGCATGCATGCACGCGTGCAATTATACATGCACGCACGCAAGTAAGTATGCATGCAAGCAAATGCTAACCACTGCTTTCTGTCCTCTCTCCATCTCCCTCTATCTACAGGTCTGCAGTCATCACAGTCCACCATCACTCCGTCAGCCAGTGACACCAGTCAGCCCACTCCGTCTCACCAGCCCACATCCACGCCACTCCTCCTCCACACCACAATCACACCGACAACACCCGGACTATCCGAGTCGCCCACAACTCCAACCACAACACTCAACACCGACATCATCGGAACCAACACCACTGTCACCACCTTCACTGGTGAGTCAATCTCAGTTTCCTCTCATTCTCCACACACCCGTCTCCCCAGTGATCATCTTCCTCACACTCCTCGTAAGCCTCGCCTACTCACACTCTTGCGCACATTCAAGCTACTCCGTCCTCTCCTAAACCCCGTATGCTAATTCCAACACTGCGCCAATCCACATCACACCCTCCAGTCAACTCGGAATCTCACACACTCCTCCTGAACTCACAACACACAAACACACAGGAAACACTCACACTGCCACACAAACCACAACCAACACACTCTCACAAACGAAACCAACACACAGACACACACTCATGCACACGCATGCACACGCGGACTCATGCAGACACATCCAATCACACATCGGCACTCCAACACTCACAATCTCTCTCCGACTCAGGCAAAAACACACCAACAACCACACGAACACGCCCACACATTCACTCTCTCACACACACGCACACACACAAACAAACAAACCCGATCCTACACATCGGATGATCACACACTCACACACGGAATACCTTAAACACGCAGATGCAACGACAACAATCACAATCTCCAAACACAAATCAACAACGTCAGAATGAGAACGACGCTCGACACACGCATTCACGCTGCCACCCACTCACTCACACAATCACCCAATCACTCACTCACCAACTCATCCACAAACTCAATCACACACTCGCCATCGCACTCACTTTCACACGGTCATCAACATGCACAGACACTGGTGCAAACACACACCTACAAATCGGCCGAAACACATGTGTGTCCACGCCCACATACACACTCACATTCACCACTGTCTCTCATCCATGTGCATGCATGCACGCGTGCAATTATACATGCACGCACGCAAGTAAGTATGCATGCAAGCAAATGCTAACCACTGCTTTCTGTCCTCTCTCCATCTCCCTCTATCTACAGGTCTGCAGTCATCACAGTCCACCATCACTCCGTCAGCCAGTGACACCAGTCAGCCCACTCCGTCTCACCAGCCCACATCCACGCCACTCCTCCTCCACACCACAATCACACCGACAACACCCGGACTATCCGAGTCGCCCACAACTCCAACCACAACACTCAACACCGACATCATCGGAACCAACACCACTGTCACCACCTTCACTGGTGAGTCAATCTCAGTTTCCTCTCATTCTCCACACACCCGTCTCCCCAGTGATCATCTTCCTCACACTCCTCGTAAGCCTCGCCTACTCACACTCTTGCGCACATTCAAGCTACTCCGTCCTCTCCTAAACCCCGTATGCTAATTCCAACACTGCGCCAATCCACATCACACCCTCCAGTCAACTCGGAATCTCACACACTCCTCCTGAACTCACAACACACAAACACACAGGAAACACTCACACTGCCACACAAACCACAACCAACACACTCTCACAAACGAAACCAACACACAGACACACACTCATGCACACGCATGCACACGCGGACTCATGCAGACACATCCAATCACACATCGACACTCCAACACTCACAATCTCTCTCCGACTCAGGCAAAAACACACCAACAACCACACGAACACGCCCACACATTCACTCTCTCACACACTTACACAAAGATAAAAACTCGATCCTGTACATCGGATGATCACACACTCACACACGGAATACCTTAAACACGCAGATGCAACGACAACGATCACAATCTTCCAACACATATAAACAATTTCTGTATGATAACGAAACTGTTTTTCGACATTTTTCGATGTTTTTTTCCACTGAATTCCCTCATAATTTTTCTCTCATTTCGGCTCACGTCATTCAGATAAAATGAACCACAATGCAGTGCGTCGGTGGCACATTGGTGGGGATTATCGCCGATCTTGCACATTGTCCTCTGTTCGAGCCGTCGCCGGCGCACAACTGCTATCTATGGTCGGCATGAGAAGTTCGGGCTACCGATATCCATGCTGAAAATTCCATACTTGTACCAAAAATACAGTGTGGAATCAAGCTGTTAATCTAAAAATCTAAAAAAAATCTAAAACATAGTTCTAAAACAATGCAATCAACAAATTTAAAGGAATGACTCGTGATTGTCAATGATTTCGGTGTAGTAAAATAGCATCGATTGTCTGTGAACAGGCGTCTTTTCACACGAAACAATCAATTCACAAGGGATATCAGTAGTATATTGCTTTTCTTATTTTGGTTCCTGTGTCACAATCCTTTTGTTATCGTTTCTCGACTTTTAGAAATCGTGATCTTCCGACTTGCAACTGTATTATACACGGACAGCGAGAGAACACCGTATGTTTGGCAGCCTGATTTATCCAACACATCATCAAATGCATACATAAATCTAGCTCAAACATTTTGCAACAAGGTCAGTTAATCGTTTACAGTTTTATGCATTGAATGCAATTCACAATGATTCAGAACATGCATTTAGTGGATGACTTCGGTTTTGAGTCAGTTGAAAATTTAATAATACTCATAGATAATTTATTTTCTGCACGTTAAATGAAGTGCAACGGGTGCGATAAATCATAATAGTCATAGGAATAATCATATCCAGATTCTAACGAAGATTCGAATTTCTCATTAAACCTCTAGCCACCGACGAGTAGCTCTCAATGCAATATCATTCAGATAGTTCATGCGACAGGCTCTCTTCCTTGTATATCTGAATTATTCATGTTGAATACAGAGAACACCGAATGTGCTGTCAAAAGATCAGGCGAAGTAATACCTAATATGGGAATGTCTGCGATTACATTTAATCAGGGAATTCGTGATACAGATTGAGCTGATTGATGAAACATTCAAAGTTCAATATCCACTTGGTTAATGACTCCACTTGTCAGCCCACTACACTTCTTGGCTTTCTAGTCTTGCCCACTAATAAAGATGACTGTTCATATCCACATTTTAAGAGATAATCTTCGTTTGGTACTGCTGTTCTGTTTGACCTACTTCATTCAGTTGAGGATGCTTCATTGCCCTTGCAAACAACGTTTTCAGCGCCAACTTCAGAATTAGGTGAGATTGTATGATTTGCGAGAGATGAAGTCACTGATTTTCTGATTATTCTGACTTGAACCTTACGAGCAGCAGAATAAGGGCAGCATTGATGACAACTGATCCAAGTCAGGATCATCAGGAAATTGGTCACTTCATTCATGGCGAATTCGGAAATCTCATTTAATTTTGAATTTACGGCTGAATATGTCGTCCGAAAGGGGATGGTGGAAGCTCCGCGATTGAAACACCGGGCACATAGGATGCAGTAACACTGGATATGTCTACTTGATGTACACATTCTCTACATCAATCCAAGAACATACGCCCATTTTCTTTGATAACGAAAGAATTTCACAAGACGGTGAGTGGAGATATTGCATTACAGTCAACATTACGAGGCAACTACAATGCAAACCATTTGACTGAATTCATTCGAACTAGTCAGAAACCACCCCTTCTTGTCGTTCAAATGATGTGCGCCCACAAAATTCCACATCACTTTTCATGGCGTCCACAATAATTACCTTTGAAATAATGACCTCTGAATTCTGGATTCATTTCTTTAGATTTTGGCCATTTTCAATCTATGGAATCCAGTTGCTTCCAAAGGAGCCCGATGTTACAATGTTGTATTTATACCAGTTGATTTTGTTATTCTTGAGAAAAGACAGTTGAATGCAACTGGTACCGAGGGACAGAATGCGACTCAAGGTGTGCAGGGGAACGCAGATATCGATTTGATTTCAACGAATGAGACAAATTTGAATGAAACGCAGTTGGTTGAAATCATTTCCTCTGTCCAAAATCAGTCAAATGTAACTTCGGATACATATTTTTTCAATGTACAAGCAATTCGTAAGTCACAAATATTTCTGGTAGTAGATTAAATGCAATGAAGCAGGTCAGATTAGGCTCGTATACAACAATAGTAATAATAATAACTGCTTTGTTCTACAAAGTTCGTCGTCGCATAAGACAGAATTTGAAGCTTGTCCTATGCCATGGTACTTAACCCATGTGCAAGACCTTCAAGTAATATAAACGTGATAGATAATGCACCATTTGAAGCAATATTGTTCTATCCAGAGCAGGTTCCATTGCTCTTGCGTTTACTTCAAAACATTCATATCAGTAGGTTGAGACCATACAATTCATGAAGGCAGTTGGATGTCTAAAACATCATGAAGTGCAGTAAGTATGCTGCGATGTGATGGATAGGAAAATTTGGTAGCCTGGTGTTTTCAGCAGGCCACCGGAATGCGTATATATATACATGTATATATAAGTGTATGTCAGATCCCAAACTGCTGGGCTAAGTAGTCTTCTGACATATCAAAATCTGAACGTAGATAAAGTGAATGGCTTGCGTTATTTAATTATACCAATTTCGGGAATGCGTGTTGGTGAATGGCACGTGTCTAGTATATTCAACTTCGTGTTGGTTTTTCGCTGTATGACTTCTAGAAATCGGCCGTGATGGTTTCCCATGACAGTCTGGAAGTCATTTTCATGTCTGGCTTTATGAGAACAATTATCATCCTAACTGCGAATATTTAAAATAACGTGAATCAGCCTACTCGTGTTTGCCAGTGAACAGCACTTCACTGCATGGCCTTCTCCTATTTGTTTTACAAAGCATAGAAGCCCTGCTCTTCATCCAGATCACCGGAAATCATATCAAACCTATGATGATGCCTGAATGTAATTTCCACTAATGATCCTCAGCAACCATAAGGAATACAAGTACCTCTCTGACACCGAACTATACCCGCGAAACAATTCAAGCCATAATTTTGTTCTCAATAAAGTGGGCACGATTTTATCGGGCTGATTTAATGGATTGGTATGTCATGAAGTTTACTGATCCTGCAGTAGACTTACCTGGCTTGTGGAGTTTACTATCTTGAGTTTTGTATCAATTGCTATGACATGAGTGAATCAGTTTTCGATGAAATATGCATTCAGTTTTAGTGCGTACATCCGCTATAGTATAAGTGTTGAGCTCAGAGAATGTTTGAAAACTTTGCAGTTTACCAATTGTAGTCTTCTACTTAACAAATCTGCCCACTGAAAGCGAAATGTATTTCTGAAAGGGGAAATTCTGTCAAACACTGTCAACCTAGGCTGATATGCATTTCTGTGCAAGACAAATGACATAACTGTCAGGTCGAATAGGTGATTAACTCAAATTCTATTCAACAAGGTGTTATCAACGAAAAATGTCCACAGGATTTTGTACTAAACTACTCACACACGCGTCTCACTAGTTTTATGCGCCAGCCAATTATTCGATCAAAGAAAGTGTATACGTTCACAGAGAAGCGAAAGTACAGGAAAAGAAATTGGGATAGCTGTACTCTTTGTCATTTTTTTCCTGGGTTCGTCATCCAATACGCAATGTGGTGAAATCAGTAGATAATAAAGCCCAAAACACATTTTTCCTTACTACAACATGCCAATCCCAATTTTTTTCTTTCTTTTCTTCAAGGGACTTATGTCGCACCTACAGCGATGACGGTGTCATCAGCACCTTTGACACAGACGACAAGAGAATTGCAGGGAGCAACTGAAAGTTTTTTTAACTTCACATCAACAACCACGACTGATGGGCATTTTACTTCCCAAGTCTATACATCAGGTAAGTTTCTTTATTTGTGCTACTGTGCTCATTCAATCACTATATGTTTGAATGAAGTGTCAATAAAGTTGCAAGATATTTAGAATGAAGCGGTGTACTACTGATCTGACAGAAGTATCTAGTGATCACTGATCAAGTAGACACCACACAGTTCTCCGGATGGTATTCATCTCCACACAATTGTCAGCCTCGAGAAGAATACAATTTGCATGCTGGACAATATAATTTTCAATAAAGAAGGAGATCGATATAAACCAACAATTGGACTTCATCATATATTGATATCTTTTGTCATGGGATTCCAATCCTGCATTCAGTTTCTCTCCATCCAAGGAATTTTCACGTCTAGAAACCTGTTATCTCATCTACATGAGAGTGATTGCTTGTAAAACTGTTGTCCGCGATAAGTGGAAAGCTTTTCTAAAATGAATACACAATGTGGAAGATATAGACAATGCAAAACACATGTATTTACACCAAAATTAGAATAAGAGATCACGAGAAATCGAAGTGAGGCGGAAGTCAGACAACGGAAGCATAAAGCCACGCATAGGAAAAATTCCATAAAAGACTTGAAGCGAATAAGTGAAAAGCTCTGGAATGGGACTGTAGAAGTAAAAAGCTGGAGAGAAATAGAATGCGGATAGAAAATAGTCCTAAATAGTGGAAACCTCACACAACCAATGAAATAAGAACACTGATAAAAATCAAAAGAGAATCCAAAATAATCAAAGAAAAATCCCGCTTAAACAGAAGCGAAGAAGCCAGCGAGTCATAATAATAGTGATATTAATTATAATAAATGCTTTTGTCGAAAAAGTTCTTCTGGCACAAATGTGGAATTTTCAGCGTGTAATGCAATATCGAATCTAATTCCCTCACTAATTGAAATAGGGTATTTATACTAATATTGTTGTTCAATAAGAAGTGAATTTGAAATTAAATCAAGTGAAAATATTAGCAGTGAGGGACTTCCCATTGTGAAACGTGTACTGCTTGCTACCAGCAAGATAGGAATGCAATCACTTGATAATCCAGCACTTCGCGCGCAACGCAGCAGGCTTGTCTAACATAGAAGGCCTAGGTACAGAGTCGAAGGCAGATGTGCAATCTAGAAAGGCACACCGAAAACCTTTGGCACCTCTATCTACAATAGAGACAATGCTATGATATAAGACGACACTGGCATCTAATATACACCTATCATGTTCACAAGCAAATTTATTAGGATAAGTAAAAGCCTTCAATGAAGGTTCAAGATTAAGTAAAAGTAGTCTTCCACTGTTTTAAAAAGTGGTGAAGTAATGGTAATGGTAATAGTTTTGAAGTTAACAGTTCGCTCACTAGATGATTTAGGCACAGGAACAATGTTAATGTCCTTCCAAGAAGTAGGCACAGTGTTAATTGGAAATGAACCATTAAAAAGCAGTGAGAGGACAACACAAAACATCAGCACATTTATTGAGGATAATATCTAGTACACCATCTGCATCAAGGGACTGCATAAAATTCAGGGATATGAGACACTTGAAGATATCGTTTGAGTTAATATCGAAGAAGTGGTCATTGTTTGCATTTGTAGCGTTTGAGAGCGTAATATCAGCTGATGGGCATATACAGGACTAACTAAAAGTACCAGCACCAACTGCAGAAGAATCATTATTTATTTCCTTACCCTTGTTGATTTCCTTAACCAACCTCCACATATTTGATGAGTTTTCGCATGATAATAACTTTGGCTATAGATGAAATTGAATCTCTGTATTTATAGTTTAATTTAAATGTTCAGTTTTTAAACACCAGGATTGTCATTCATTTTGTGCAACTATTCTTTTTCTCAGCGAAGCTTTCTGAGCTGAGCAGAGGAAAAGTGGTCGAGTCTTGTGAAGAGTGTCTCTTTTGAACAACAAACATCAAGATGGACTTTGAAACAAGGAGTTACGTGAACTACTGTGTCATATAGAACTTGTTCAGTACACAAGTTCCAATTTGTATCATTTTTCATGTTTTCTGGATAACAAATACTGTCATGCGAGTAAAATCTATATTGTGTTTGCCTTCCAAGGCTCATGAAGGCCCTTTTTGCAGCTTTCCATATATTTTCGGCTATTTTTCTAGCTTCAGATAGGCCGAAGTCATTTGCAAACACTAGATCAAGGATATTTTTATTCGTGTTGGAATGTTGAAAATATCTTCATGACCGTAAGATGCAAGGAAAATGAAGTTACACCAACTGAAGTCGCCAGTAACTACTAACAAGGAGTGTCCAAGGGAGGTCCTTCAAATGTATATGTAGTTGTATTCGGGTGAGTGTTTCTGTTAACATTTAACGGTGAGGCAGACAATCTCGTCACTAGGGAGTCTACAAATACATTATTTGAAGTACACAATTGAGAATTAACGAAGTTTGGAACGCCACCATCACATTTCCTTGTGGAGCCACGTCGAATTTGTCTGGATAATTTGAAATCATTTAGACAAACAAATTATCATCATATTGGCCATGCAACCAGGTTTCTTGAAGAGTTATAACACCAGCATTGAGAAATACATTCGAGAACACGAGAGATTGCAGACAGTTATTTTTTCCTGGCAAAGAACGATAGCATGCGTCCATAATCTGCCACACAGTTGTTTCAGGAATTCGAATGTTTCGGAGGCACGTTGTCGTCAGCAATGATGAAGGTCAACAGATACCTAACAAATCACTCATCCGCAGGTTTACCCAACGTATAAGCTTCGACAATCAATAAAAAATACATGAAAAAATTCAGAAGAAAACAAGTCTAAACATAGGAGACAAGCAAAATAAGAGGAAAAAAGAAATAATCAAAAGAAACCAGGAAAATAGGGAGGCAGAGAAACAGAAAAAACAAGATTAAACAGCACAAAAAGGAGCCATAAAAATACACATATTCCCATACAACAACAAAACTAAACTAAAACAGACAAAGACAGAGACGCATGAACTGAGAGCAGCACGAATTCGCTCAAATACAGAAAAAAGAATATCTAAACAAAACAAAAACTCCACAAAAACCATCGAAAACTTGCGAAAACGCAAAGAACACAGGGGAATATACATCGAACATTTGCGATACACAGTTCACAAAATATTTCAATAATATATTCATCTCCCTCTATCTGCAGGTCTGCAGTCATCACCTCCCACCATCACCCCGTCGGCCAGTTACACCAGCCAGACAACTCCGTCTGGTCAGCCAACCTCTACGCCACACACTCTCAACACCACAATCACATCATCAACACACGGACTATCCGAGTCGCCGACAACTTCAACCACCTCCGGGACCACCGCCACCAACACTGGCACCACGTCCACAGGTGAGTCTGCCTGTCACTCACACACACACACACACTCACCAACTCACTCACTCACTCACTCACTCACTTCCTCCCTTAATACCTCAGTCAGTCTCACTTCCCCCTACTCCACATCATCGAACGCCCACCACTATCCACACAAATCTCGCTCTCGTGAATCGCCAAGCACACAGACACTCACACATAAACACAGACTCACACACTCACTCCCACTCGACGACTGTCTTCACAATGAGAGAAGCACATGTCCACAGCCACACGAACACGAACCTGCACAAGCACAAACACAAACACCCAAAAACATACACTCACAATCACTCACACACCCCACTAGACACACGAACTATTTACTGCCATATAACATGAGACACAAACTGTCAAAATCGCATGTACTCAATCACTCCCAAAATCACACACACACACCCACACACACTCACTCACTCACTCACTCACTAACTTACTATCAGTCAACCACGGACACAGTCGGGCCATTACATTCATCATTTAGCCAGGTGACACACAATCACACCTACACAATAACACGGATTATTCCTGCTCAAACTCACACCCTCCAATCCACCATCAAATCTAAACAAACACACACACACACACAAACACACGCAGACTAACAATTCAACGCTTCCAACCACTCTCCCACGAAGGCGCTCAAACACATACACACACGCACACACACAAAGCAACTCTCCTCACTCCAACCACTCCCTCAACATCATCGAATACACGCGAAACTGTCACTTCCCCTGTGCAATCATGCAAGTGTTGACCATTGCTTCCTGTCTTCTCTTCATCTCCCTCTATCTGCAGGTCTGCAGTCATCACCTCCCACCATCACCCCGTCGGCCAGTTACACCAGCCAGACAACTCCGTCTGGTCAGCCAACCTCTACGCCACACACTCTCAACACCACAATCACATCATCAACACACGGACTATCCGAGTCGCCGACAACTTCAACCACCTCCGGGACCACCGCCACCAACACTGGCACCACGTCCACAGGTGAGTCTGCCTGTCACTCACACACACACACACACTCACCAACTCACTCACTCACTCACTCACTTCCTCCCTTAATACCTCAGTCAGTCTCACTTCCCCCTACTCCACATCATCGAACGCCCACCACTATCCACACAAATCTCGCTCTCGTGAATCGCCAAGCACACAGACACTCACACATAAACACAGACTCACACACTCACTCCCACTCGACGACTGTCTTCACAATGAGAGAAGCACATGTCCACAGCCACACGAACACGAACCTGCACAAGCACAAACACAAACACCCAAAAACATACACTCACAATCACTCACACAACCCACTAGACACACGAACTATTTACTGCCATATAACATGAGACACAAACTGTCAAAATCGCATGTACTCAATCACTCCCAAAATCACACACACACACCCACACACACTCACTCACTCACTCACTCACTAACTTACTATCAGTCAACCACGGACACAGTCGGGCCATTACATTCATCATTTAGCCAGGTGACACACAATCACACCTACACAATAACACGGATTATTCCTGCTCAAACTCACACCCTCCAATCCACCATCAAATCTAAACAAACACACACACACACACAAACACACGCAGACTAACAATTCAACGCTTCCAACCACTCTCCCACGAAGGCGCTCAAACACATACACACACGCACACACACAAAGCAACTCTCCTCACTCCAACCACTCCCTCAACATCATCGAATACACGCGAAACTGTCACTTCCCCTGTGCAATCATGCAAGTGTTGACCATTGCTTCCTGTCTTCTCTTCATCTCCCTCTATCTGCAGGTCTGCAGTCATCACCTCCCACCATCACCCCGTCGGCCAGTTACACCAGCCAGACAACTCCGTCTGGTCAGCCAACCTCTACGCCACACACTCTCAACACCACAATCACATCATCAACACACGGACTATCCGAGTCGCCGACAACTTCAACCACCTCCGGGACCACCGCCACCAACACTGGCACCACGTCCACAGGTGAGTCTGCCTGTCACTCACACACACACACACACTCACCAACTCACTCACTCACTCACTCACTCACTTCCTCCCTTAATACCTCAGTCAGTCTCACTTCCCCCTACTCCACATCATCGAACGCCCACCACTATCCACACAAATCTCGCTCTCGTGAATCGCCAAGCACACAGACACTCACACATAAACACAGACTCACACACTCACTCCCACTCGACGACTGTCTTCACAATGAGAGAAGCACATGTCCACAGCCACACGAACACGAACCTGCACAAGCACAAACACAAACACCCAAAAACATACACTCACAATCACTCACACACCCCACTAGACACACGAACTATTTACTGCCATATAACATGAGACACAAACTGTCAAAATCGCATGTACTCAATCACTCCCAAAATCACACACACACACCCACACACACTCACTCACTCACTCACTCACTAACTTACTATCAGTCAACCACGGACACAGTCAGGCCATTACATTCATCATTTAGCCAGGTGACACACAATCACACCTACACAATAACACGGATTATTCCTGCTCAAACTCACACCCTCCAATCCACCATCAAATCTAAACAAACACACACACACACACAAACACACGCAGACTAACAATTCAACGCTTCCAACCACTCTCCCACGAAGGCGCTCAAACACATACACACACGCACACACACAAAGCAACTCTCCTCACTCCAACCACTCCCTCAACATCATCGAATACACGCGAAACTGTCACTTCCCCTGTGCAATCATGCAAGTGTTGACCATTGCTTCCTGTCTTCTCTTCATCTCCCTCTATCTGCAGGTCTGCAGTCATCACCTCCCACCATCACCCCGTCGGCCAGTTACACCAGCCAGACAACTCCGTCTGGTCAGCCAACCTCTACGCCACACACTCTCAACACCACAATCACATCATCAACACACGGACTATCCGAGTCGCCGACAACTTCAACCACCTCCGGGACCACCGCCACCAACACTGGCACCACGTCCACAGGTGAGTCTGCCTGTCACTCACACACACACACACACTCACCAACTCACTCACTCACTCACTCACTCACTTCCTCCCTTAATACCTCAGTCAGTCTCACTTCCCCCTACTCCACATCATCGAACGCCCACCACTATCCACACAAATCTCGCTCTCGTGAATCGCCAAGCACACAGACACTCACACATAAACACAGACTCACACACTCACTCCCACTCGACGACTGTCTTCACAATGAGAGAAGCACATGTCCACAGCCACACGAACACGAACCTGCACAAGCACAAACACAAACACCCAAAAACATACACTCACAATCACTCACACACCCCACTAGACACACGAACTATTTACTGCCATATAACATGAGACACAAACTGTCAAAATCGCATGTACTCAATCACTCCCAAAATCACACACACACACCCACACACACTCACTCACTCACTCACTCACTAACTTACTATCAGTCAACCACGGACACAGTCAGGCCATTACATTCATCATTTAGCCAGGTGACACACAATCACACCTACACAATAACACGGATTATTCCTGCTCAAACTCACACCCTCCAATCCACCATCAAATCTAAACAAACACACACACACAAACACACGCAGACTAACAATTCAACGCTTCCAACCACTCTCCCACGAAGGCGCTCAAACACATACACACACGCACACACACAAAGCAACTCTCCTCACTCCAACCACTCCCTCAACATCATCGAATACACGCGAAACTGTCACTTCCCCTGTGCAATCATGCAAGTGTTGACCATTGCTTCCTGTCTTCTCTTCATCTCCCTCTATCTGCAGGTCTGCAGTCATCACCTCCCACCATCACCCCGTCGGCCAGTTACACCAGCCAGACAACTCCGTCTGGTCAGCCAACCTCTACGCCACACACTCTCAACACCACAATCACATCATCAACACACGGACTATCCGAGTCGCCGACAACTTCAACCACCTCCGGGACCACCGCCACCAACACTGGCACCACGTCCACAGGTGAGTCTGCCTGTCACTCACACACACACACACACACCAACTCACTCACTCACTCACTCACTCACTTCCTCCCTTAATACCTCAGTCAGTCTCACTTCCCCCTACTCCACATCATCGAACGCCCACCACTATCCACACAAATCTCGCTCTCGTGAATCGCCAAGCACACAGACACTCACACATAAACACAGACTCACACACTCACTCCCACTCGACGACTGTCTTCACAATGAGAGAAGCACATGTCCACAGCCACACGAACACGAACCTGCACAAGCACAAACACAAACACCCAAAAACATACACTCACAATCACTCACACACCCCACTAGACACACGAACTATTTACTGCCATATAACATGAGACACAAACTGTCAAAATCGCATGTACTCAATCACTCCCAAAATCACACACACACACCCACACACACTCACTCACTCACTCACTCACTAACTTACTATCAGTCAACCACGGACACAGTCAGGCCATTACATTCATCATTTAGCCAGGTGACACACAATCACACCTACACAATAACACGGATTATTCCTGCTCAAACTCACACCCTCCAATCCACCATCAAATCTAAACAAAACACACACACACACACAAACACACGCAGACTAACAATTCAACGCTTCCAACCACTCTCCCACGAAGGCGCTCAAACACATACACACACGCACACACACAAAGCAACTCTCCTCACTCCAACCACTCCCTCAACATCATCGAATACACGCGAAACTGTCACTTCCCCTGTGCAATCATGCAAGTGTTGACCATTGCTTCCTGTCTTCTCTTCATCTCCCTCTATCTGCAGGTCTGCAGTCATCACCTCCCACCATCACCCCGTCGGCCAGTTACACCAGCCAGACAACTCCGTCTGGTCAGCCAACCTCTACGCCACACACTCTCAACACCACAATCACATCATCAACACACGGACTATCCGAGTCGCCGACAACTTCAACCACCTCCGGGACCACCGCCACCAACACTGGCACCACGTCCACAGGTGAGTCTGCCTGTCACTCACACACACACACACACTCACCAACTCACTCACTCACTCACTCACTCACTTCCTCCCTTAATACCTCAGTCAGTCTCACTTCCCCCTACTCCACATCATCGAACGCCCACCACTATCCACACAAATCTCGCTCTCGTGAATCGCCAAGCACACAGACACTCACACATAAACACAGACTCACACACTCACTCCCACTCGACGACTGTCTTCACAATGAGAGAAGCACATGTCCACAGCCACACGAACACGAACCTGCACAAGCACAAACACAAACACCCAAAAACATACACTCACAATCACTCACACACCCCACTAGACACACGAACTATTTACTGCCATATAACATGAGACACAAACTGTCAAAATCGCATGTACTCAATCACTCCCAAAATCACACACACACACCCACACACACTCACTCACTCACTCACTCACTAACTTACTATCAGTCAACCACGGACACAGTCAGGCCATTACATTCATCATTTAGCCAGGTGACACACAATCACACCTACACAATAACACGGATTATTCCTGCTCAAACTCACACCCTCCAATCCACCATCAAATCTAAACAAACACACACACACACAAACACACGCAGACTAACAATTCAACGCTTCCAACCACTCTCCCACGAAGGCGCTCAAACACATACACACACGCACACACACAAAGCAACTCTCCTCACTCCAACCACTCCCTCAACATCATCGAATACACGCGAAACTGTCACTTCCCCTGTGCAATCATGCAAGTGTTGACCATTGCTTCCTGTCTTCTCTTCATCTCCCTCTATCTGCAGGTCTGCAGTCATCACCTCCCACCATCACCCCGTCGGCCAGTTACACCAGCCAGACAACTCCGTCTGGTCAGCCAACCTCTACGCCACACACTCTCAACACCACAATCACATCATCAACACACGGACTATCCGAGTCGCCGACAACTTCAACCACCTCCGGGACCACCGCCACCAACACTGGCACCACGTCCACAGGTGAGTCTGCCTGTCACTCACACACACACACACACTCACCAACTCACTCACTCACTCACTCACTCACTTCCTCCCTTAATACCTCAGTCAGTCTCACTTCCCCCTACTCCACATCATCGAACGCCCACCACTATCCACACAAATCTCGCTCTCGTGAATCGCCAAGCACACAGACACTCACACATAAACACAGACTCACACACTCACTCCCACTCGACGACTGTCTTCACAATGAGAGAAGCACATGTCCACAGCCACACGAACACGAACCTGCACAAGCACAAACACAAACACCCAAAAACATACACTCACAATCACTCACACACCCCACTAGACACACGAACTATTTACTGCCATATAACATGAGACACAAACTGTCAAAATCGCATGTACTCAATCACTCCCAAAATCACACACACACACCCACACACACTCACTCACTCACTCACTCACTAACTTACTATCAGTCAACCACGGACACAGTCAGGCCATTACATTCATCATTTAGCCAGGTGACACACAATCACACCTACACAATAACACGGATTATTCCTGCTCAAACTCAAAGTCCAATCCATCATTGCAAATGCACGCACCACAAAAGTACACAGACTAATATCTCAACGCCTATGTCGAAAGACACCGATACAGACATACACCTGGCTCACGCATTCACGCTGCCTCCCACTCACTCACACATTCCCCCAATCACTCACTCACCAACTCATCCACAAACTCAATCACACTGTCGCCCTCGCACTCACTTTCACATGGTCATCAACATGCACAGACACTGGTGCAAGCACACACCTACAAATCGGCCGAAACACATGTGTGTCCACGCCCACATACACACTCACATTCACCACTGTCTCTCATCCATGTGCATGCATGCACGCGTGCAATTATACATGCACGCACGCAAGTAAGTATGCATGCAAGCAAATGCTTATGAACCTCGGCAGATACTAGCTTGCTAGGCTACTAGCTTACTAGTTTTTTCGCCGGTCCGAATCCCGGTTAAAGAGGGGTTTATGGCTTATTGCTACGAAATCCACCCGTGTGCGACAACCAAATCGCTACAGAAACTTCAACGAATAAATATATTAAAAATTCTAAAAACCTAAGCAAAAGCCTTACTTTTCGCTGAAATCGGGGAAGTGAAATGACGCAGGCTGGTGAAAGCCTTCAGGAAGCCAGTCAGCCGATGTGCCTTCTCTCGATGAATGCAAAAGTAAGGATGGGTACCTGGAATGTTCGTACAATGTACGGAACTGGGAAGGCTGCCCAGATAGCCGCTAATATGAGAAGGTACAGAATAGAAGTGTTGGGAATCTGCGAAATCAGATGGAACGGAACTGGAAGTTGCCAACTACCTACTGGAGAGACAGTAATCTTTTCCGGCCACCCAAAGGACAACCACGAGCACACCGACGGAGCGACCATCATGATGTCACCAACAGCAGCCAAAGCTCTCATGCAGTGGGAACAAATCTCCCCCGGGATAATGACAGCCAGGTTCAACTCAAAAGGAAGGAAAGTTACAGTCATTCAATGCTATGCGCCTACAAACGTCTCAGAACAAGAGAAGAAGGAGGCGTTCTACAGACAACTACAAACAATAATGGACAACGTCCCAAATGGCGATATCAAAATTCTGATGGGCGACATGAATGCGAAGCTGGAAGGAGACAACACAGAAAGAGAACTCACCATGGGTCGAGAGGCCCTCGGTGAAATGAACGACAATGGTGAACTCTTCTCAGACTTCTGGACCTTCAATGATTTGGTGATTGGTGGCAGCTTTTTCAAACACAAAGGTATACGCGAGGCGACATGGATTTCACCAGATGGAAACATCAAGAACCAAAAAGACTTCATTTCAATTTCAAGAAAGTGGAGACGGAGCCTGGTGGACACAAGGTCGAGAAGAGCAGCAGATGTGGGTTCAGACCGCTATCTAGTACAAGGGACTTTCAAGGTGAAGCTAGAAGCCTCGAGGATAGCTTGGGATAGGCCACAATGCAAGTTCAACACTCAATTACTGAAGGACAAAACCATAAAGGACACATTCACTGAAACTGTCAGAGCAAAGCAGGAAACACTAAGCGACAGCACTGAAGAATCATTCGTGTAAGAACATTAGAAGTCTCTGAAGGCGATTCTCAACGAAACGTGTTCAACGGTTCTAGGAAGAAAGAAGAGACAAGACAAGGAACGGCTCTTAACGGACATTTGGAAGCTCATGGAGGAGAGGAGAATGGTGACAGAAAAAATCATTCAATGCAAGGATGGACAAGAAATGGAGATGCTGAGTTCAGCGTACACAGCACTGGACAAAGAAGTGAAGAAGAGCACTAGGAAGGACAAAAGACAATTCCACGACAATCTGGCCACTGAAGCTGAGAAGGCAGCAGGCGAAGTGGACCTGAGGACACTATATCCGATAACCAAATCTCTATCCGGGAAGAGACCAACACAAGCGAAACCTATAAAATCTTTAAATATTCCCATTTATAATATTAGAACAAGACATATGAGCGAACAATATTGTTTTCAATTAGATCTTCTTCAGGCTTTACTCTAATTTACATAGACTTATACATATAAAATTTTTTAACCCATAACGGTGATTTAGTGGATCAAATAATAATAGTAATAATAATAATAATAATCACAATAATAATAGTAATAATAATGTGGTAAATGTTTTGAACGAAGTTAATAGCGATGATTATAATAATAACAAAATATTGTTAATAAGGCTTATATAGGTGATAAGAATAACAAAGTTAGTATATGCATATATGTAGACAGTTCAATAAATAAATAAATTAGGTCAAATCAAATGGAACGATAATCAGAGTTTAAATAAATATCATAAAAGTACGAAGGAGATGGATGATAAGAAAGCGATAAAACGGACTTATACTGCCGCCACCCTATGTTTGTCATTTTCCAGCCGGCCAATTTTGATTGCTCAAGTGAAAGATAAGTTACCTAGTTGCGCCACTTCCATGTGTATCTATAAATTTAGTTGCTCCTGTGGAGAAAGCTATATAGGCTGAACAACTAGACAGCTTAACAAACGCATTAATGAGCATTTTCCTTCATGGTTCGGAAAAGGTCAAATAAAGTCCATACGAAGTTCTATTTTGGCTCATTTGATTGATAGTGATCACTAAGTGGACAAAAATAGTGCTTTCAAAGTTATTTACCGCATTCCATCAAGTCTTTCGAACGGAATCAGAACCCGTCTTTTACACTTAGCCGAAACTATGGGAATTCGAGAGAACAATCCTAGTCTTTGTATACAAAAGAAATTTGTTCTACCTTTGTCTCTCCCTTGGCCTAGGTGATTTCTATTCAAAACCCTCCCACCCTTTCTTATCATCCATCTCCTTCGTACTTTTATGATATTTATTTAAAATCTGATTATCGTTCCATTTGATTTGACCTAATTTATTTATTTATTGAACTTTGAACAAGGCATTAAGAAGACAAATTTCGCGAGATGATATCATTTCGTAGTTTCTTTACAACCGCTTTACAACTAACATGGTTAACAATGATAAAATAAAGTTCATGAAATTTACTCAGTTAAATAAAAACAAAAGTACATACTAATGACCAATCATATTAAGATAGGTCATGCAGTCCAGGGTAGGCGAAGATTGAAGTCTATTGATTTTTGTACACACAGTTTAGGCTGTATGTGATTAATCCAAAGTGCTTCCATCACCTTCAATAACCTTGAATTAGAGTTATGTGAAATAATTGTGAAACAGTCATTAATATTTATTTTGTGACCAGACATTAATAAGTGTTTTGCAATGGATGATGCTGGATTTCTATTAAGATTAATCGCGTTGGGATTTTCGATATGGTTTACTAGCCATTTTGGAATATGTTCTTTTCGACGACATTGGAACATTCTGTTAGTTCTACCTATATAGGTGTCACCGCAGCTGCAGGTGAACTTGTAGATACAGTTTGAAGTAGAGTCCACAGAATTTCGTCCTTTAATCGTAGGAACAGGGATCGAAAATGTTCGGCAAGTGAGAAAAAGAGATGCGGCGTAGAATGTGCGTTTGATGGCTGATCGAAGTCTTTGAGTTGTCAACTGCATAATCTGGTCGCCCTTGAATGGTAGATTAATAAAGATGGCTTTCTTTGGTACAGAAGCTGTCTTTTCGAGATGTGGTTTTTCTTTGCTGTGACAAGTGATAAAGCTCTCCGGATAACCATTAGCTAATAAAACTGAATGTACATGTCGAAGCTCATCCATCAGTGTGTCACTCGTGCATATTTTTCGGGCCCTTGAGAACAAACATTTCACTAGGGAACGTTTATACTGGATAGGAACAAAACTGGTAAAATGAAGATATTGTCCAGTCCATGTTTGTTTACGAAAAATAGAGCGCTGAATCGTTCCATCATTTCTCCTAGTCATAGTAATATCCAGGAAACCAAGTTTGTTATTCGATTCTAGTTCGGAAGTCACTCGAATATTTGGATGAATATGATTAAATAGAGTAATGAAGTTTTCAATAGATTCACTATTATTACCAATAATAAGAGTATCATCAACATAACGTTTATACAGCATAAATCCTCCAAGCATACCTTGCATTTGTTTCTCTAATTTCGACATAAATATATCTGCTAACAGGGGCCCCAGAGGGCTCCCCATCGCAACACCATCGATTTGTTTATATGCCTTTTCTTGGAATGTGAATCTAATATTTTCTGTACACATTAAGATTATGTCTTTGATGTAAGTGACGGGAATGGGTAAGTTTATGCCATTGCTTGTGATGTAATCGCAAATAAAATCAACAGTTTCATGAAGGGGAACATTGGTGAATAAAGATTCTATGTCAATTGAACACATAACCTTTTCCTTAATGTTCAAGGTGTCCAGCATTTCTGTAAGATCAAATGAACTTTTTACAGAATGATTTGATAATGAGTCTCTTACAGGCGTAAGGACCTCTGTAATCCATTTGGCGATTTTATGATAAGGAGAATTTGACATGTCTAAGATGGGTCTCAGTGGGTTCCCAGTTTTGTGGATCTTCGGAAGACCATAAAGCTGAGGAGTATGTGACCCAATTGGTTTAAGTTGTTTATAAAGTTTTTCATTTATAAAACCATGCATCAGTAAAATCTGAAGCTGTCGATTGATCTGCTTTTCCACAAGCAGCACGTTATCAGTAGCATTGTCCAGCAGAAATTTGGACTGATCTTTGAGGATATCGTTCATTTTATTTTGATAATCCGATTTGTTCATAATGACAACGCCTTCTCCCTTATCAGGTTTAAGGATCACAAGATTATCTTTTTGGATTAATTCCTTAAGTGCGGCGTGGTGTTCTTTTGATAAACCATTTTTCTGGTGTATTCTAGCATTTAGAAATTGATGAGAAATGTCCACCAGTTTAACTTTAAACCAGTCCAGATTATCTTTATTAGAGGGAGTTAAATCAGAGATTTGGTCATACAGGTTTTCATACTGTGACTGGACTTCCATTTTGTTAATTTTCATGGGAATAGTTTTGTACTTCATTCCATAAGATAATGCTTCCAACTGTAGTTGGGATAGAGTGCATGTAGATAAATTAATTATATGTTTGTGGATATCTTGAGGAAATTCCAAAGTATGATTTGAGTCTTTCAAAGATTTTGTTAATTTTTCTTCGGTAGAACTTATCGTCTTTTTTACCATATCATTGCAAAATACTGTGAATTTAATTCGACATACTAAAGATAAATTATCCAAAACGGGATTTAGTCTTTGGTGTGTTTCAATAAATTTCGAAAGTTTGTCATTAATTTCATCAATTTCTAATTCAGCAAGATGCTGAAGGTTGGAGAGTGAAGATTTTGACTTATTCCGACGTAGGGATTTGTAAAATGATATAGGATAATGTTTATTTTCTATGCAGTTGCGATAAAACCTTAATCGTTCACGCTGAATTACAATTTTACATCTCAGATTTAGAAGACGGTTCAGAAGTCTTATAGTATCTTTCGGGAGCCTTCGTTTGAGAAAATTAAAACAATTAGTCCCTTTGATAAATTTGAACAAGGCATTAAGAAGACAAATTTCGCGAGATGATATCATTTCGTAGTTTCTTTACAACCGCTTTACAACTAACATGGTTAACAATGATAAAATAAAGTTCATGAAATTTACTCAGTTAAATAAAAACAAAAGTACATACTAATGACCAATCATATTAAGATAGGTCATGCAGTCCAGGGTAGGCGAAGATTGAAGTCTATTGATTTTTGTACACACAGTTTAGGCTGTATGTGATTAATCCAAAGTGCTTCCATCACCTTCAATAACCTTGAATTAGAGTTATGTGAAATAATTGTGAAACAGTCATTAATATTTATTTTGTGACCAGACATTAATAAGTGTTTTGCAATGGATGATGCTGGATTTCTATTAAGATTAATCGCGTTGGGATTTTCGATATGGTTTACTAGCCATTTTGGAATATGTTCTTTTCGACGACATTGGAACATTCTGTTAGTTCTACCTATATAGGTGTCACCGCAGCTGCAGGTGAACTTGTAGATACAGTTTGAAGTAGAGTCCACAGAATTTCGTCCTTTAATCGTAGGAACAGGGATCGAAAATGTTCGGCAAGTGAGAAAAAGAGATGCGGCGTAGAATGTGCGTTTGATGGCTGATCGAAGTCTTTGAGTTGTCAACTGCATAATCTGGTCGCCCTTGAATGGTAAATTAATAAAGATGGCTTTCTTTGGTACAGAAGCTGTCTTTTCGAGATGTGGTTTTTCTTTGCTGTGATTTGCGATTACATCACAAGCAATGGCATAAACTTACCCATTCCCGTCACTTACATCAAAGACATAATCTTAATGTGTACAGAAAATATTAGATTCACATTCCAAGAAAAGGCATATAAACAAATCGATGGTGTTGCGATGGGGAGCCCTCTGGGGCCCCTGTTAGCAGATATATTTATGTCGAAATTAGAGAAACAAATGCAAGGTATGCTTGGAGGATTTATGCTGTATAAACGTTATGTTGATGATACTCTTATTATTGGTAATAATAGTGAATCTATTGAAAACTTCATTACTCTATTTAATCATATTCATCCAAATATTCGAGTGACTTCCGAACTAGAATCGAATAACAAACTTGGTTTCCTGGATATTACTATGACTAGGAGAAATGATGGAACGATTCAGCGCTCTATTTTTCGTAAACAAACATGGACTGGACAATATCTTCATTTTACCAGTTTTGTTCCTATCCAGTATAAACGTTCCCTAGTGAAATGTTTGTTCTCAAGGGCCCGAAAAATATGCACGAGTGACACACTGATGGATGAGCTTCGACATGTACATTCAGTTTTATTAGCTAATGGTTATCCGGAGAGCTTTATCACTTGTCACAGCAAAGAAAAACCACATCTCGAAAAGACAGCTTCTGTACCAAAGAAAGCTATCTTTATTAATTTACCATTCAAGGGCGACCAGATTATGCAGTTGACAGCTCAAAGACTTCGATCAGCCATCAAACGCACATTCTACGCCGCATCTCTTTTTCTCACTTGCCGAACATTTTCGATCCCTGTTCCTACGATTAAAGGACGAAATTCTGTGGACTCTACTTCAAACTGTATCTACAAGTTCACCTGCAGCTGCGGTGACACCTATATAGGTAGAACTAACAGAATGTTCCAATGTCGTCGAAAAGAACATATTCCAAAATGGCTAGTAAACCATATCGAAAATCCCAACGCGATTAATCTTAATAGAAATCCAGCATCATCCATTGCAAAACACTTATTAATGTCTGGTCACAAAATAAATATTAATGACTGTTTCACAATTATTTCACATAACTCTAATTCAAGGTTATTGAAGGTGATGGAAGCACTTTGGATTAATCACATACAGCCTAAACTGTGTGTACAAAAATCAATAGACTTCAATCTTCGCCTACCCTGGACTGCATGACCTATCTTAATATGATTGGTCATTAGTATGTACTTTTGTTTTTATCTAACTGAGTAAATTTCATGAACTTTATTTTATCATTGTTAACCATGTTAGTTGTAAAGCGGTTGTAAAGAAACTACGAAATGATATCATCTCGCGAAATTTGTCTTCTTAATGCCTTGTTCAAATTTATCAAAGGGACTAATTGTTTTAATATTTATTGAACTGTCTACATATATGCATATACTAACTTTGTTATTCTTATCACCTATATAAGCCTTATTAACAATATTTTGTTATTATTATAATCATCGCTATTAACTTCGTTCAAAACATTTACCACATTATTATTACTATTATTATTGTGATTATTATTATTATTATTACTATTATTATTTGATCCACTAAATCACCGTTATGGGTTGAAAAATTTTATATGTATAAGTCTATGTAAATTAGAGTAAAGCCTGAAGAAGATCTAATTGAAAACAATATTGTTCGCTCATATGTCTTGTTCTAAACCTATAACAGACAGCCAAGGGAAGCCCATTACCAAGGAAGATAAACAGATTAAACAATGGGCGGATCACTTCAAAGGACTCTTGAAGCGACCACCACCTGCAACCCGTCCAGAAATACCAACAACAGCGCGCACACAACTGCAAGTTGACACCAATCCTCCAACGAGAGCTGAAGTCTTGAACGCAATCAAACTTGTGAAAACTGGATAAACAGCGGGACCAAATGGAATACCCCCTGAAGCACTGAAAGCAGACCCAGAGACGACAGCAGACATGCTGACTCCATTATTGCAAAAGGTCTGGAAGGAGGGAAAGGTGCCTACTGACTGGAGGAAAGGTTACCTCGTGAAACTACCAAAGAATGGCGACTTAGGACTCTGCAAGAACTGGCGAGGAATCACGCTCCTATCGACGCCAAGTAAAATCCTGAGTCGCATCATCCTGGAGAGAATAAAGGACGCGCTGGAGACAGAACTCCGAACAGAACAAGCTGGATTCAGGAAAGGCAAATCATATGTGCGTCGGTGGCACAGTGGTTAGGACTCTCGCCCACCATGCACATGGTCCGGGGTTCGAGCCCTCGCCGACGCATACCTGATATCTATGGTCGGCCTGCGAATTTTGGGCTACCGATATCCACGCTGAAAATTCCATACTTGTACCAAAAATAGGGTGTGGAATCAAGCTGTAATCAAAAATATAAAAAAATAAAATAAAAAAAATATACTGACCAAATCGCAACTCTACGCATCATCATCGAACAAAGCATGGAATGGCAATCAAACCTCTACCTCAACTTTATAGACTTTGAGAAGGCCTTCGACAGCGTTGATTGTGAAGTAATTTGGAAATTACTCGAGTACTATGGCGTACCCCAATTATTCATCAAGCTTATTCAACAGCTGTACGACAACGGCACATGTCAAGTCATCTACAACGGAAGACTCAGCGAGGCGTTTGGAGTAAACACAGGAGTCAGACAAGGGTGCTTACTATCACCAATGATATTCCTAATTGTGGTGGACTGGATTATGCGTCAGACAGTGGGAAACGAGAAGATAGGAATTTCCTGGACCGACGAGAAGAACCTAGAAGACCTGGATTTCGCGCGTGGATGATTTATGTTTGATGTCACACAAAGTCGAAGACTTACAAGCGAATACCGACAAACTGGTCGAAGAAGCAGCCGGTGAAGACAGGACTCCAGGTGAACATAGACAAGAGAGAGGTTATGAAAATAACCAGCCAACAACAACAACAGCAGCAGTAACATCCATCGTCAATCACCATCAATGGGAGGGATTTGAAAGAGGTTACTTCATTCACTTATCTAGGGAGCATTGTCTCAACTACAGGAAGTCGGAACGGACGAATATGTCAAAACGAGAATGGGGAAGGCGAGAAACACATTCATCAACCTGAAACCAATCTGTAAATCTTCGTCACTCAGCATCAATAACAAAATTCGGTCGGATTTTTAATACAAACCTAAAGTCAGTTCTTCTATACGGATCAGAAACTTGGTGGGTCACAAAGAATATTTCCAAAAGGCTGCAGACTTTATTAAAAACTGTCTTCGCTCAATACTGAAGACCAAATGGCCGGAAAGAATCACCAACAAGGAATTATGGGAGCAAACAAAGCAAGAACTAATTGCCCAACAAATATGCAGGAGAAAGTGGAGGTGGATCGGAAACACGCTGAAGAGACCGATGGGTGATATCGCGCGCCAAGCCCTCGAGAGGAACCCGAAAGCGAAGCGGCGTGTGGAACGTCAAAGGGTGACATGGACGAGATCGTGTGAAGAGGAAGTGAAGGAATATATATTAACATGGATGAAGGCGAAAAGTATAGCAGAAGACAGAAAAAAATGGAGACGTGCCGTTGAAGCCCTATGTTCAAATAGGAACTCAAGGGAGCAATAATAATAATAAATGCTAACCACTGCTTTCTGTCCTCTCTCCATCTCCCTCTATCTACAGGTCTGCAGTCATCACAGTCCACCATCACTCCGTCAGCCAGTGACACCAGTCAGCCCACTCCGTCTCACCAGCCCACATCCACGCCACTCCTCCTCCACACCACAATCACACCGACAACACCCGGACTATCCGAGTCGCCCACAACTCCAACCACAACACTCAACACCGACATCATCGGAACCAACACCACTGTCACCACCTTCACTGGTGAGTCAATCTCAGTTTCCTCTCATTCTCCACACACCCGTCTCCCCAGTGATCATCTTCCTCATACTCCTCGCAAGCCTCTCCTAATCACTTTTTCAAAGGCTTTCCTGTTTCTTCCTCTCCTTGTTATCCCTTTTTTTTATACTGCCTTTTCGCATCATTTTCTCACTCCTGTTTTTCATTCTTTTCCTTTGAGTCTGTTATCAACTCTTTTTTCACTACTTTTTTTTCTTGAATATATTTTTTGTCTCTAGTCCTTTATTTCTTTCCTTTTTTCACCTATTTTCTACTGGTTTTCACACTGCATTACTCAACATTAATCACACGCATGCTTTTGTGTATGTTGAATCTCCATCGTCTTGTGACTGATGTGTATTAAACGCTTACATATCTGTCTTACACAAGTATGAAAATTTGTCTGGATTAATTTTATCATTATCACAATTAAAGTTTCTTGTGATTTGTTATGGTGAATCAGTGCTCACATGACAACTTGCTTAAGCATGAGAATGTCGAAATCACATTTCTCATCGAATTGTAAGTCATCGTAACAATTTGGAAGTGAGATGTGCATACTGATGTCGGGTGTAGAGCTGTCTCAATCATTCGTTGCACCGTCACCATCCTTATCATCTTCAGTGGAATTTGAAAGTTGGCCAGCCCAAAGAATATTCCAGCCAGATCATGCTCAATCAAATCAACATTCACATAGCTCCATTTCTCTGACTGAAGCTACGTGTCAATAAATGTACGCATTAAGTTCAGGAATTTCCCTCAATTTACTTTTTCAATGTGTTCATATGTATCTTTGATGCACACTCCATGCTGTGAAATAATTCAACAGTTGATATTTGAACACGTCTAGTCGACATTCTTCGATGTTTTGATGTCAACTGAATGCCCGCGTTATTATTCACTCATATCGGCTCACGTCGTTCAGAGAAAATGAACCACAATGCAGTTAAAGCATAATTCTAAAACAATGCAATCAACGAATTTAAAGGAATGACTCGTGATTGTCAATGATCACTCAATGATCAATCACACATCGACACTCCAACACTCACAATCTCTCTCCGACTCAGGCATAAACACACCAACAACCACACGAACACGCCCACACATTCACTCACACACACACAAACAAACAAACTCGATCAAACACATCGGATGATCACACATTCACACACGGAATACCTTAAACACGCAGATGCAACGACAACAATCACAATCTCCAAACACAAATCAACAACGTCAGAATGAGAACGGCACTTGTTGTCGATATTTTTCGATGTTTTGATGTCCAGTGTATGCCCACGTTATTATTCTCTCATATCGGCTCACGTCGTTCAGAGAAAATGAACCACAATGCAGTTAAAGCATAGTTCTAAAACAATGCAATCAACAAATTTAAAGGAATGACTCGTGATTGTCAATGATTTCGGTGTAGTAAAATAGCATCGATTGTCTGTGAACAGGCGTCTTTTCACACGAAACAATCAATTCACAAGGGATATCAGTAGTATATTGCTTTTCTTATTTTGGTTCCTGTGTCACAATCCTTTTGTTATCGTTTCTCGACTTTTAGAAATCGTGATCTTCCGACTTGCAACTGTATTATACACGGACAGCGAGAGAACACCGTATGTTTGGCAGCCTGATTTATCCAACACATCATCAAATGCATACATAAATCTAGCTCAAACATTTTGCAACAAGGTCAGTTAATCGTTTACAGTTTTATGCATTGAATGCAATTCACAATGATTCAGAACATGCATTTAGTGGATGACTTCGGTTTTGAGTCAGTTGAAAATTTAATAATACTCATAGATAATTTATTTTCTGCACGTTAAATGAAGTGCAACGGGTGCGATAAATCATAATAGTCATAGGAATAATCATATCCAGATTCTAACGGAAGATTCGAATTTCTCATTAAACCTCTAGCCACCGACGAGTAGCTCTCAATGCAATATCATTCAGATAGTTCATGCGACAGGCTCTCTTCCTTGTATATCTGAATTATTCATGTTGAATACAGAGAACACCGAATGTGCTGTCAAAAGATCAGGCGAAGTAATACCTAATATGGGAATGTCTGCGATTACATTTAATCAGGGAATTCGTGATACAGATTGAGCTGATTGATGAAACATTCAAAGTTCAATATCCACTTGGTTAATGACTCCACTTGTCAGCCCACTACACTTCTTGGCTTTCTAGTCTTGCCCACTAATAAAGATGACTGTTCATATCCACATTTTAAGAGATAATCTTCGTTTGGTACTGCTGTTCTGTTTGACCTACTTCATTCAGTTGAGGATGCTTCATTGCCCTTGCAAACAACGTTTTCAGCGCCAACTTCAGAATTAGGTGAGATTGTATGATTTGCGAGAGATGAAGTCACTGATTTTCTGATTATTCTGACTTGAACCTTACGAGCAGCAGAATAAGGGCAGCATTGATGACAACTGATCCAAGTCAGGATCATCAGGAAATTGGTCACTTCATTCATGGCGAATTCGGAAATCTCATTTAATTTTGAATTTACGGCTGAATATGTCGTCCGAAAGGGGATGGTGGAAGCTCCGCGATTGAAACACCGGGCACATAGGATGCAGTAACACTGGATATGTCTACTTGATGTACACATTCTCTACATCAATCCAAGAACATACGCCCATTTTCTTTGATAACGAAAGAATTTCACAAGACGGTGAGTGGAGATATTGCATTACAGTCAACATTACGAGGCAACTACAATGCAAACCATTTGACTGAATTCATTCGAACTAGTCAGAAACCACCCCTTCTTGTCGTTCAAATGATGTGCGCCCACAAAATTCCACATCACTTTTCATGGCGTCCACAATAATTACCTTTGAAATAATGACCTCTGAATTCTGGATTCATTTCTTTAGATTTTGGCCATTTTCAATCTATGGAATCCAGTTGCTTCCAAAGGAGCCCGATGTTACAATGTTGTATTTATACCAGTTGATTTTGTTATTCTTGAGAAAAGACAGTTGAATGCAACTGGTACCGAGGGACAGAATGCGACTCAAGGTGTGCAGGGGAACGCAGATATCGATTTGATTTCAACGAATGAGACAAATTTGAATGAAACGCAGTTGGTTGAAATCATTTCCTCTGTCCAAAATCAGTCAAATGTAACTTCGGATACATATTTTTTCAATGTACAAGCAATTCGTAAGTCACAAATATTTCTGGTAGTAGATTAAATGCAATGAAGCAGGTCAGATTAGGCTCGTATACAACAATAGTAATAATAATAACTGCTTTGTTCTACAAAGTTCGTCGTCGCATAAGACAGAATTTGAAGCTTGTCCTATGCCATGGTACTTAACCCATGTGCAAGACCTTCAAGTAATATAAACGTGATAGATAATGCACCATTTGAAGCAATATTGTTCTATCCAGAGCAGGTTCCATTGCTCTTGCGTTTACTTCAAAACATTCATATCAGTAGGTTGAGACCATACAATTCATGAAGGCAGTTGGATGTCTAAAACATCATGAAGTGCAGTAAGTATGCTGCGATGTGATGGATAGGAAAATTTGGTAGCCTGGTGTTTTCAGCAGGCCACCGGAATGCGTATATATATACATGTATATATAAGTGTATGTCAGATCCCAAACTGCTGGGCTAAGTAGTCTTCTGACATATCAAAATCTGAACGTAGATAAAGTGAATGGCTTGCGTTATTTAATTATACCAATTTCGGGAATGCGTGTTGGTGAATGGCACGTGTCTAGTATATTCAACTTCGTGTTGGTTTTTCGCTGTATGACTTCTAGAAATCGGCCGTGATGGTTTCCCATGACAGTCTGGAAGTCATTTTCATGTCTGGCTTTATGAGAACAATTATCATCCTAACTGCGAATATTTAAAATAACGTGAATCAGCCTACTCGTGTTTGCCAGTGAACAGCACTTCACTGCATGGCCTTCTCCTATTTGTTTTACAAAGCATAGAAGCCCTGCTCTTCATCCAGATCACCGGAAATCATATCAAACCTATGATGATGCCTGAATGTAATTTCCACTAATGATCCTCAGCAACCATAAGGAATACAAGTACCTCTCTGACACCGAACTATACCCGCGAAACAATTCAAGCCATAATTTTGTTCTCAATAAAGTGGGCACGATTTTATCGGGCTGATTTAATGGATTGGTATGTCATGAAGTTTACTGATCCTGCAGTAGACTTACCTGGCTTGTGGAGTTTACTATCTTGAGTTTTGTATCAATTGCTATGACATGAGTGAATCAGTTTTCGATGAAATATGCATTCAGTTTTAGTGCGTACATCCGCTATAGTATAAGTGTTGAGCTCAGAGAATGTTTGAAAACTTTGCAGTTTACCAATTGTAGTCTTCTACTTAACAAATCTGCCCACTGAAAGCGAAATGTATTTCTGAAAGGGGAAATTCTGTCAAACACTGTCAACCTAGGCTGATATGCATTTCTGTGCAAGACAAATGACATAACTGTCAGGTCGAATAGGTGATTAACTCAAATTCTATTCAACAAGGTGTTATCAACGAAAAATGTCCACAGGATTTTGTACTAAACTACTCACACACGCGTCTCACTAGTTTTATGCGCCAGCCAATTATTCGATCAAAGAAAGTGTATACGTTCACAGAGAAGCGAAAGTACAGGAAAAGAAATTGGGATAGCTGTACTCTTTGTCATTTTTTTCCTGGGTTCGTCATCCAATACGCAATGTGGTGAAATCAGTAGATAATAAAGCCCAAAACACATTTTTCCTTACTACAACATGCCAATCCCAATTTTTTTCTTTCTTTTCTTCAAGGGACTTATGTCGCACCTACAGCGATGACGGTGTCATCAGCACCTTTGACACAGACGACAAGAGAATTGCAGGGAGCAACTGAAAGTTTTTTTAACTTCACATCAACAACCACGACTGATGGGCATTTTACTTCCCAAGTCTATACATCAGGTAAGTTTCTTTATTTGTGCTACTGTGCTCATTCAATCACTATATGTTTGAATGAAGTGTCAATAAAGTTGCAAGATATTTAGAATGAAGCGGTGTACTACTGATCTGACAGAAGTATCTAGTGATCACTGATCAAGTAGACACCACACAGTTCTCCGGATGGTATTCATCTCCACACAATTGTCAGCCTCGAGAAGAATACAATTTGCATGCTGGACAATATAATTTTCAATAAAGAAGGAGATCGATATAAACCAACAATTGGACTTCATCATATATTGATATCTTTTGTCATGGGATTCCAATCCTGCATTCAGTTTCTCTCCATCCAAGGAATTTTCACGTCTAGAAACCTGTTATCTCATCTACATGAGAGTGATTGCTTGTAAAACTGTTGTCCGCGATAAGTGGAAAGCTTTTCTAAAATGAATACACAATGTGGAAGATATAGACATTTCAGTCTAGAAAACCAACGTCAAAGTGCACTTGGAACAGAAAATTAAATGTGCATACAGACGTCATCAATGTTCGAATATCTAGCTATTTCAACCTAGTCAGAATGATACTATCAATGCATATTGTATTCGGGATGAGTGTTAGACAGTTGTGTTAACTTTCTTCTGAAAAACAGGTAATAAACGATGTCATCCGCTCCTTGATTCGACGTGCAGGTAACCTCTCGGATCGCTTCAACACGAGAATAGTAGGCAGTGTTTGACAACTGCACTATTTGCAATTATTAGTGTTCTCTGAGCTGGTTGGTTTAGTTGCGGAGCTTTCGTCGTCTTTCTGAACGACATCTTCAGCGTAGTATTTAGGATAAAGTGAAATGATTAAAATGATCGCATCATTTCCAATATTTCACCACAATCGCTCAGAACTACTATGATTGCGTCTGATTGTTAAGATAGTGGTGAAAATCCATGTGGCGAATCTGAATTCCTTTATCGTCGAAGTAATGGCGGGATGTAGACTGGTAAGAATGAGTTGACTTTGTGTTAAGTAAATTTCATTGAGTACACACTCAACCGATTGCGTATCACTTAAATGTAAGACGTGTGGACTCTGACGCTAGTGAAATTATGAGAGACATTTAGTCGAATCCTGCATTGTGAATCTAGCCGCAGATTTTTCAAATGCATGCGAATTGTTTCACTATCCATTGAACAGAATTAAATGTGTATATTCGAAATACAACTCGGATAAATTATAAGGTGAGCAGTGAGTAAAAGGCATATCAGGGTAAGCGCTTAGCACACAACATACACAAGTGCCACAAAACGACATAATGAGGAAAACTAATACAAAACACATGTATTCACACCAAAATTAGCATAAGGGATCACGAGAAATCGAAGTGAGGCGGAAGTCAGACAACGGAAGCATAAAGCCACGCATAGGAAAAATTCCATAAAAGACTTGAAGCGAATAAGTGAAAAGCTCTGGAATGGGACTGTAGAAGTAAAAAGCTGGGGAGAAATAGAATGCGGATAGAAAATAGTCCTAAATAGTGGAAACCTCACACAACCAATGAAATAAGAACACGGATAAAAATCAAAAGAGAATCCAAAATAATCAAAGAAAAATCCCGCTTAAACAGAAGCGAAGAAGCCAGCGAGTCATAATAATAGTGATATTAATTATAATAAATGCTTTTGTCGAAAAAGTTCTTCTGGCACAAATGTGGAATTTTCAGCGTGTAATGCAATATCGAATCTAATTCCCTCACTAATTGAAATAGGGTATTTATACTAATATTGTTGTTCAATAAGAAGTGAATTTGAAATTAAATCAAGTGAAAATATTAGCAGTGAGGGACTTCCCATTGTGAAACGTGTACTGCTTGCTACCAGCAAGATAGGAATGCAATCACTTGATAATCCAGCACTTCGCGCGTAACGCAGCAGGCTTGTCTAACATAGAAGGCCTAGGTACAGAGTCGAAGGCAGATGTGCAATCTAGAAAGGCACACCGAAAACCTTTGGCACCTCTATCTACAATAGAGACAATGCTATGATATAAGACGACACTGGCATGCAATATACACATACTATTTTCATTCTAATGTGTATATCATTTGTAATTTGTCGGTGTTTTCGGCACTGTCTTCATCAAAATGACCTAGTTTGATGTTTAGAACGTCGAGATGCTAATACACTGACATAAGCTAACTTTTACGGTATTATTAGTATTATCATCGGTTTCTATTCTCAGAATCTTTTCGAAACATTTTTAACTGATTCCTCTTTCAGTGAAAATGTATTACTTTTAGTGGTATTATTTTCAAACTCACCTATTTTGAACAATGATTCAACTCGAATATCGAATCTGTCTTGTCAAATGCAGAGGAATCAAGCTGCCTCAAGTTACATAAACTATGCCATTCCACATTTTTATTCCTGAATTCTGTTTACTCACTCACTGAATACAGGATGGACCCAATTTGTCTCTTTATTTGTGTTTAGTTAGTTTTTTTAACATTTGCTTAGGAATTTGATGATTATCTACTGCTTTCGTAACACTACATTTCTACTCCTTATGACACTGATCCTAGCTGGTCTTTTAGTTTTTATTTGGGCTCTACTCATTTCTGTCAACTAAGATACGTCATTCAATTTACTTACTCAATTTTATCTCGATTACATTCCCATGTAATGAGTAGTTATTATCTAAAAATAACAATTTTATTAACTCGGATTTGGAAATGATTTTTCACTCTAACAATTTATTACATATACATGGAACTATACAGCCTGAGAGTGGAATCTCTAAAGAATAACTTTTGACTTAACGCCTCTTCTGTTTTGTGATTTGTAGGAATTTGAAGATTCATGATTGACGATAACGTTAGTATTATGCTTAAATTATCTTGTGCAGTGTGTTCACGTCGTAAATATATTTGATTTACACAAATAAGCAACTCCTGTCCCAATGTAATGTGAGAAGTTTACCAGTATCTGATTGGTCTTAAGATTTCTTTGTTTGATATAATTACGATTGCACAGCTTATGAAAATGAATCGCCGGAAAGAAAATTTTCTTCGCTGTTTGTGTCTTTTTCTTATGCAATGTGAGAAACCAAAACTCTAAAGATTATTGTGTAATTCGAAATAACGTACACGTTTTATTAGGAATAACTTACGCGAAAAAAAAGAAAACATTAAACTAGAAGAAAGGTAGATTTGCATCAAATAAAAAGCATTTAAAGTAGCTTAAAAATCTACAATAGACCAACCAAGAGGAAATTAATGAAAATATACATACAGATTAAATGCAAAACCTTAAATACCATATAACTTCTTCAGTTAATATCTTTCTCCACAGGAATAACAACAAGTGAAATACCAAGTGAAAAGAGTACCAAAGCCTCACACTTTAATACGATTAATACAGACAAAGTGTACACAAGCCTGCAGACAACAAATCTTGCCGCCTTTACTGACACTCACAATGATACAACCTCAACCACGTTCTTAAACACCACTGTCACCGACGCTGTCTTCACACGTGACACTGCACCATCACTCAAAATCCAGTCAACCTCCAGAATAACATCTCTTACCACGGTAGAAACCACAAGCAGCATCAGAGTTTCACTGCTTCCTACTCTGTCTGGCAGCAAACACACTCAGAAAGACACTCCCACTGCATATACAATATTCACACTACCTACACAGTCAGCAGATCTTCAGAATGACAGCTCAGCTGCATCATCCTCATCACCACAACCGTCAGCAGCACAGATCCTGCCGACTATGCACTCATCAACGCCACACACAATAATACCATTCCCAGCCACACATTCCGTTTCCACCATCTCCACTGCCACAGATGAGAAAACAGTCACTCCATCATCTGACTTCACTGCTAACTTTTCCTTTGATTTTCTCTCAACCATTTCACCCGTTCCTGTGTCTTCTGCTGCTATGTACTCTCCTACTTCCATTTCGTCCAGTTTTTATCTTCGTCTGCCTTGGTTTCTCCTTCTACACTACCTTCTTTCTCTCCACCTATGGTGAGTGTGTTATTTTTTCGTATGAATTGTGTCGTAGTTTTCAATTTGATTGTTTGATTTGTCGCAGTCTCAATGTTTTTAGCTGGTGGTTTTCCTCGCTATTTCACCTTGTTCAATTACTATGATATGTCTGATCATTTTAGTCAATATGTTTTTATGCATTGTGACAGTGATGGTTCTCACTACTTTTTATATTTGAACATGTGGCACATAGCATTGAAGACTTCAAAACTCCTAAACGTTGGTTAACATGAGTTCGAAACTCACTCTTCCCATCTGAAGTATTTTCGGATATGAATGATAAGACTTCTGCTAAAATGGCCTTCTGGTTTACATGAAGAAATCGTTTCGGCTGCATAATGAAACGCAGATTGATGCTATTAGAATTAACATATCTTGGTGCCCCCTATTTAAATACTGTATCACAACTGCTTTCAATTATCATCCAAAACATTTCCAATTGAAGTTACACTCAATTTCCACTTGATGGATTAAAGCGGACCTAAATGCCTGGTCTTTGCTGACTTTTTCCCTTTCTCGCCCAGAAGTCTTAACGATTTAGCGGGAAAACTAGCATGCCAGTAGGTTACCAATGGCTAAGATTAGAATAGCAGATGAGCATTTTGGCTCACCTGAGATTCGTCACAGCGTCGGCAGTTACTTATTATTTTTCTAATAACATTCAAAAGTAAGAAGTGAGCCCCTTAACTCCACTGTTAACCACCACCAACCAACCAGCACCATACCATTTCATTTATGAGTGACTTTTCACTTTTAATTTTTATAACAATCAAGTTTATAAGCATGTGTAATCAGATTTTCAAAGGTGTATGATGGGAGCAATCCATATTTTTTGGATAAACCTTGTCTTATGTTACTGTTATCTAACTGTTTTTCTCGAAGACATCAATTATTTCTTCCTTATGATTTTTTTCAATATACGGTGAGAAGTTAAGTATCACAGCCAGAGTCAAAGTCCATCAAAATTTTAACTTCAAGAACAATTCGTATTTAGGAAATGCTACAAAAAGTCATTTGAAACCAGGTCATACTACAATAGAAAATCCGTTCATCGGGTAGGGTACGGTATTCTACTTGTTACCTAGTTAATGATTAGGGTTGGTGTTAGAGGTGAGTGTTATTGTTTGTGGTTAACGCTGGGCTTTGTTTAAGGAAGAAAGTTAGGAATATCAACGCATCCGAAAGTATTGTGGCATACAACCACCTGGATGAGTACATCTATCGCGTATGGTATGATTTCTCTATAGGTTATCCTTTGAGTAAATGGGCGACAGTCTTACAACATATAAGAGACAGTTATCCTGTGCAATATCATGATCTTAATGTTTTTCAAATACATTTTTCGAAGATTGAACGCCTTTGTCACATTTGAATTCGGATTGATTATTCAGGGTCACTGTGATTTTGGCTTTAACTTTGCTCAGTGAAGATTTGGGATGTTCTATTTCTTCCCCTCCCCAGATTGGCTTTTTATTGTTTGCTGGGGTTTCCTTCATCTCTTCACTTCTTTTATTCTCATTATTGTCAGTTCTTCCTTAGGCCAATTTACCCTAATATGTGTTTTTTCTATTACTCAACACTTTTATGAATGATTATTTTCAAACTCCATTTTAACAAATACCTACTCTTACTATGGTTCATATTTCAGTTAAATCTCATTTTCAGTTAATAATTTATAGAAATTTGATTGGAGACAAGTTTGATCACAGAGTGGTATCAGTAAGAGAAGCATTGAAAACCAGCTGATTAGGTACAAAATGGCTGTTTCGTCCTGGTTTGGGACTTTTTGGTAGTACACTCCTATGACCCCTCTGGTCACCAAATCCAGAACATTGAGGTTACGAGGAAAACACTTCGACGATTCAACTACTCGTATACATTCCACTAGTCCATTAATTCTAGCCGAGTTCACTACTCGGAGCTTTCGTGAATACGTACTTTTAGAGAGTTCCACTATAGGGCGAAACAGTTGTCCAGTAATCCTTGGTTTTCAATAGTTCACTTGATGAAATATTAATCCATGATCAAATTTAAATACCACTTGTTCACACTGTTTACTGCTTCTCTACAGACTATAGGCCTTCTTCGGTACTTAGGTCAAAATTTCGTTTTATAAATTTTGTTTCACTTAGCCGCACTTTTTAATATTGGGGCCATTTTCCTATTTCTTTGTCTACTCTTCGGCAAAATATATTTATGCATCTCAGCTGTCAACACTTATCCTTGTGATTCTTGAAAAAATTCAAGTCGTATGGATGTTATATTATGACTTTTTCTTTGTTATTCCAGCTTACATTTATAGAATCCCTGAAAATGCACCACACGTTTTTGCTTCACTGATTACAAAATGCCTTTGATTTGTTCATGTGTTCACCAGTTCGTTCATTTCACTGAAACATGATATTATATTTCTTGTTTCATAAACTTTCTTTCATGAATAGGTTACACATTCTATTCAACCTACATTGTCAACTGGTAGGTTATGATTAAACTTCAGTTGGAATTTTTCTGTCATTCAATAAAAATTTATTTTGAAGTTTATTGTTCTGGTGACCTTATGATTTAAAGTTAAATCTCATCATCTGTTCCTGACATTCAATTGAATTAATCACGTTTTCAGTTACTTATTCTTTCTTGAATTTTATTTATGTTTTTCTTTTTTTTGGTTGATTGGTGGTTGTATTTGTCAATAAAAATTCTGTTTATATGATTTGATGCAAGACTGCTTGAGGATATTTCTTAAAGAATCCTTGTTCAAAATGAATATTATTATTATTAAACGACGTTACTAAATGCATTCACTTTTTGAACTGTATCTTTCTGTGCAAAGCATGAGATCATCTAACACCCGAAGAAATTAAATATCTAACTGCTTCCATTTATTGAAGGGATACTGTGTTAGAACCTAGTTAACCAGGGAATTCTTTCATCTTTCACCAGATGACAAGCTATACTTATTGTCTGATGGCTGCTGATATTATCCAGTTATCTATACTAAGGTGGATGGAGATAGGAGTCGAACTCGGAATATATACACTGGAATTTGAGTACTCAAAGAGATAAGCCGCATCTTAATGGACAAAGACTATTAGGCCTAATAATATTGATTTTTATTTTATCTAGATTGCATTCTTGATAGCATTTCTGGTGTCGAACAGGCTGTACATGTTGGTGTGAACCATAATAATAATAATAACCTGCCACAAACATATGTTTTATTTAACTCTGAAATTGAAATGCCTATATTCCGCTATAAAGTCGAATAAATCAATTATTATTTTGTAATATAAGCTAACTTCCTTTGATAGCTTAATAAATCACCGTTTATAGTCTTCATGTTCTAGTGTACCATATATATATATATATATATATATATATATATATATATATATATATATATATATACTTAAGTTTGATTTATAACCTAGTAAGATTGTCAAATTAGACTTTAGAACAAAAATGAATGAACATCTACTGAACGACATTTATTTTTCTGTGTAGATTCATGCTACAATAGGCATTATCATGTTCCATTGTTATGCAATCATGTATGCAGGCACTGGAAATTAACACATTTGCTTTTATTTTTAGTTGACTGGAGATCATATACAGATCAGACTATTATTCTCTTTTCAAGGCATTCATTGACATAAGATTAGCAGAGTCAGAATGCACTGAATATGAAAAATCCCATAAACAGACACTAACAACAATCTATCAAGTTTAAGTCTAGCAAAAAGGCAGTAAATTACTTCATAAATTCAAATTCTTGTATGGTAAAAGTTACTACTTTTACCTGCCCCTTGAAGAAATCTAAACTTTCAATCATAGTTGTAAATAAATGTCTGAATGGCAATGAAGGAATTAAACACTTCGCTCTACAGATATATGTAAAAGCGAGACCAGACTCTCACTGTGAAATGATGTCATTCTATTTCATAGGTTCTCATCAGCTGCAAATTACCTGAAATTACAATGGTTATAAATAATTACACTTCATACTTCAATGTTTGTAAGGTGATACAGAAAACATTATAAACGAACGCATCCGGTATATAAGTATTACAATTTTTAGTTTAAGCCATCATCAATTTGTTTTCCATCAAACTATGAAAAAAGGGGGTGAGAGAAAACGGAAAACAGTAAGATCTAACAAACAGTGTTAGCTTGTTCGTCAACATGGTAACTCGAGAAGGTCAAAGTTCATCAGTTTGAAAACTTGCTCAATGACCTAACGTCACTACTGCGTATGACTAATCAGTGTAATGAAAGTAATATGGTTACAAAGGGGTGAGAGATTGACTACACTCTCTATCTGTGTGCATAAGTTTGGTCTGAAACGTTAGACTGCAATTGCTTCAACAGTAAGTCGTAGTAGATTTGCTGTTCTTTGTTTGTTTAATATTTTGAAGGATTCGGAAATCTCGACAAAATGACCCGTATCCATAAGTATCTGGCAATTGCACTTCTTAAATATCTGCTTCGTTTTAAGCATAAGTTTCTTGGGTTATACTGTGAAAACCGGATAGAAGGTCTTCTTTCTGTCCTTCCAATGTACTTGCTGCCGCAGGTGCATGTAAATTTGTAAATGCAGTTGAAGGTAACATTAACAACATACTTATACAGTTTCGATTGGCTTATACAGCATGTAGTGTTGTATAGTGTCACCAGCTTAACTGCAGGGAAGTATTCTTTTATTGTTACTTTCATCCTCTTGTCAGCCTTTTGTGACACTGCTTCTCCTTTGAATGAAAGGCGAATGAACACTTTCTTCTCTTCAACACTGAAGTATGAAGTGTCATTATTTATAACCATTGTAATTTCAGGTAGTAGTTTGCAGCTGATGAGAGCCTTTGAAATAGAATAATATCATCTCATACTGCAAATCCAATCTTTCTATCCCTGTCAAACTTTATCAACGGCAGCAAAATTATCATTTGGCTGATTTTTATTTCCTAAAGCGATCGAATACTGACTACAGAATTGGGTGAACTTCGGTGAAATAAAAATGGTGAAGTGTGCCAGTGATTTAGTTTTAGAATGCTCGTAAACCCCACATTGAAGTTTGGGTTCAATACTTGGCCAACACACTTTTTAACCTAGAACTAGTTTTATAACCATTAAGCGGTAATGCTTGGGGAAAAAAGAAAGATTGAGAGTGAGGTTGGCAATCTCACCATAAAAAGCAACAACCCACACCACTACTTAAACTTCAAAAAGCTTGAAGTCAATGTTTCACTCAGGACACAAGAAGTGAAAAGAGCCTCACATGGAACCATTCTATACACCATACAATTTTTTGAAATTTTTCTGACGGTTAGGTGGAAAAAGACCTCTTCATCGTCTATGTAATCACAGATTTATAAATAGCCATATTGTGTTGTAAATAATGTGTTACGTACTCTTCCTAAGCTATTCGAAATTCTACTACTGAAATCACTCTGGCTGATGTCATTGAATTAGTTGAAAAACAAAAAAATGGATCATTTATATGCCAGATTATCTTTATCATTGGCAGCCCAGTCTAAAAACAGTGTCACATGTTTCAATGACTCTCAGGGTCATACAAACACTTGCTTATTACTATTACATTCAAAATTCCAATGTTAAAAAAAGAGGACTTTTACCTTGATTTTCTCTTATTACAGGTATTATTAACACTACAGAGACAACAATCACCACAACCAGCTCAGAAACAGCTACAACAACAGCAGCGTTTGACAGTAACTTAAACTCATCCACACAAAGCGTTGACATCAAATTCACAAATGCATCATTCAGTTCTACATTACCCGTAACACCAAGTGATGGCTTCTCTTGGGAATTTTTCGAAAACACTTTACCACCAAAAGTTGACAGTAAGTTTGTTGGAATGAATACATGTTATATAGTATTTGATCTAATCAAATTCTGATAAGCGATAACTTTTACTAAGTATGAGGTGGAGAGAATTCTGCTTTCACACGTCACTTTGCCGAATATAAATTATATCGTTCTTCCAGTGTCAAGTATTACGTGTTAAGTATTACTTTGATATTTCACTTTCAGTATTACGACATGTAGTAGGCCCTATCAATTCAATAAAGTGAAGGGAAAGTGTGTTAGTTAATTCACGTCTTCACTCTACAAACCATTTTGTGATTTTAACCACCATCTTCTAATGGAGCGTTTTTAGTGTCTAAGTCAATGCGACAAGTCTTTACTCTATGCGCTTTTTCATTTCTAGTAAAAACTGTGACTAAAATTTCTGTTCACAGAATTTCAGCACTTCAAGTGTATATTTAGCAAAGTTTCTCTTTTTTAAAATAAGATTTGTTAAACAGCCTTCATTGTGTTAGTTTTAATCCAGTGGAGAGTACTAATTAACTCCATTCATTCAGAGTGTTACTCTTGCTGATAATGATTACATTTGAAGGGTGATCACATAGTGGTATAAATTAGACAAGTACTGAAGACCAACGAGTCCTGGACAGTTGTTTCATTCTAACTTATATTACTTTACATTGATGTGTCACTGGGAAGTAACTTTTGTCATATGCTCAAACCTTCGTGTTCAATCACCGAAATCAAACCAAGTTCACTTTTAACTGTATGAAAAATATGGGCAATGGGCATATGATATTCATTATTACAAAACAGTTTGTATTTCCAGTGAAGGAAAACAAAACGATACCGTTGTGTGTTTACTGACGTCTCGCTATTTAATGCTGCTGGTAATAGCCTTATCAATGTAGTAATACTAAACGAGAATTTACAAAATGTTAGCTGATATATAACAACTTAATCATCGCTCATCAGTCTGGAGTAATTTTTACGTTGTCAGGTTGGCCAGTTGGTAGGGATAACACAGTCAGGTGCAAATAGTTGGATTTGATAAGCGTATAAATTATTCTTCAGGGTCTACAATTATAAATCCATTAATTTAAGCATACAATAGGCAGCCAGTAAAAGCAAATTAGAATCACATCAAAAAGGTATTGCGGAACAAGTATAAGATAGGATGGAACAATAGTGAGTTAAATTTGAATATGCATGGTCAATGAGAACATGAGATAAAGTGTGGATGAAATAGAATAATTGTTGGAGGATGACTAGCCATGGAATCCAGAATGCTCATTTCGTCCTAATTGGAACTCGTCATCTGGATGTGCCTGCAGTCCACATTGAGTGATGATGTTCCCACCGAGGCCAACATGTCAACCTGAGACCGAGCACTTCAGTCTAATCAATATACGGGAAAATCCAAAATTTAATTAAATGTAAGTGAAATAATTTAGTGATGTGTGTGTATAAATTAATATAGTTAAGAAAAGTTCACGTTTCGAGAATGCGTGTAATCATTGACGTGTGAGACGATATGTATGCTACAGAAAAAGGGAACGATAAGTTAGCTTGTCAGTGTGCATCTATGAATTCAACTGCTCATGTGGAGGCAGTTAAATCGGTCATACCCAGAGGGCTTTATCACTGCGCGCACGTGAAAATGTACCTGTATGATTGAGTAAAGAGGTAACCAAATGCGTAAATAGTGAAGTCTTAGCCCACTTGGTAGATACTGGATACTCAATAAAATCAGAGCAGGCGTTCTCAGTTAATTACCGCCCTCCTGATAATTTCTCCATAGGAGTTTGACTGCTCCTTCTATCAGTAGCTGAAGCGGTTGCAATCAATGCCAGAAAACTGACTCTTTGTGTACAGACAAGGTGTGTGCAACCACTATACTTACCTTGACATACAAACAAATCTTCCACAGACATTGGCACTTTAAATTCCTATTGCAATTTTTTCTTTCCTTCTTCTTCGTTTCCTTTGTTTCATTGATCAACACTCATTTCTAACCTTTTACGGCTTCATAACCTTTCTTATGATTTCTTCCATCTTAAGTATAAGTAACACTTTCCTAGTTTGTTACCATATTTACAAGATCTTGTTAACTTGTCATTATTATTATTATTTGGATAGTGTTATTAGAAGACTGAGATTATCTGAAACATGTGATGTATTTGCGCTGTATATTTCGGACCATCTGATCACACATTTACTTGTCAAGTCGATAGATATGAAAAAGGTAAATTAAACAGTGACAAAAAAGGATTTAACAATGATTAATGGGGCTTAAGTTTATGGATAGCTAATCCAGTAAGCGCCCTTGACCATTTTTATCGATGACCTTAGAGGCTGTGTTAACACCATTCTTATGGTTCATCGCGATTAGATGTTTGGCTACAGACGACGTTAGTGGTCTGAAAATTGCGTCTATTGGTTTTCCACAATTCATTTGGTTTTCTAACCATTTTGGGTTATGCTCTCCCACTCTCACATGCAAAGCACAACTACTCGTCCCTATGTATGTGTGTCCACACACACACGAAAATTGTTTAGAAACGTGATATGTGGCATAATCACTTGTGTACTTTTGAGGCCTGCAGTGGAGTATATTTTCGGCTTTTTCAACAATTTTCTATATATTGGTTTGTAAGGGTTAGTTTTGTTTTTACGAGTTGATTACGGATTGATATCAGTTAGAGAACCAAGGAGTACTGGACAGCTGTTTCATCGATAATTACAAGCCGGACTGCACAATAGGTCCTACGGATGACTAAGTTCAACCTTTGTCTCAAAATCCTACTGTTTACCTCCTCATCATATGAAAATTTTATAAAAAGATTTTTCTTTGGAGGGGGGGGAGGGGGTATTTTTTCTTTGTAGTGTGTTAGTCTGATGTTTTGAAGAAAACTCTGATGTCATGGTAATTGAGTACTCTGCTGATATAGTCTGACGTTTCTGATCTATATGGGATGACAGATATTGGGGCTCATGTCCTTGGAATACGTTTTTGACCATATTTAATCTCAGTGTTGATTTCGCGGATGAAGTTCTCTGGGTAGTTATACTGCTTGAGAATCTCAGTAATGTTTGATAATTCTTTTTTTTCACCCGTTATCAAAAAGTGTTCTCACCTGAGAAGACTTGAAACAACTGCTATCTTTGCGCTGACAAAGTGTGAATGGGTTTTCTTCCTGAATATAGAGATACTAAAATATCCATCTTCCCTCCTTTTAACTAGGTAAGCTAGATATGGTAGTTCATCAACGTCTAATAATATCTACATAAGTAAAGCATATTTTAGGTGTGAGTATGCTTGTAAAGTTGTTGTCTTCTATGCGTTCGATCACCGAAGTCTACAATTCATTCATCAAGCTAGGATAAACGCCATTACAGTCAATTGTTGAATTCATTACTTTCAGATGATTGAAGTCAATCGATGGTTATTAATAATAAGCGCGAAATCTAAGTCGACGACTTCCTCGTTGATTTTTTCAATTCAGTGATAACGCGTTTTTAATTTCAAAATGATTGTCGTCATGTGGCGTTTTTATTCACTTCTTCTATAATGTATTACCCCCCTTCTATTTCAGATCCTTTAGTCGGTGAAATGAAGGCATTTATTTTTTCAGCAGAAACATCCCTTCCGATAAACTGGACAGATGATTTAATGAATAAATCCAGCGTACTTTACAAGAATTTAGCATCAGAAGTTATTTATTTAGTAAGCATTTATGCATACATAATTTTTTCCCATAACTTTCCTTTACCTTACTCACAGTCATGACAAGGTATTTGTAAATTATATTATTTTTTCTAATTGTGTCAGCCTACAGGATCCTTCAGCCTACACAACTTGTCCCTGGTGTTAAATAACTATCCTATAAAAATAATCATTAAGCTTGGAAAACGTCAAAAGCAAAATAAAAATAATGGTGAAACTAATAATGATATAATGATATAAATAAGAAAGAATATAAGGCATCTACAGTAGTTTTACCATATGAGGCGGGACATCTGAGACACTACATAGGATTCTTAATAAAGCAGAAACTGGGGTGTCATTTAAACCTATAAACTCACTCAGAGACAAACACTATAGGTTAACGGACCCTGTAGGTTGACACAGTTAGACAAAATAATATAATTTACAAAATACTTTGTTCCGACTGTGAGTGAGGTAAACTATATAGGTCACACTAGTAGGTCGGGAGTAGTCAGATTGTCGGAAAGTAAGAATTTAACTAAGGTAGGAATGATTGGTTCAACGAAGATGAGTAATTTAGAACAGAGTTCAACAACTGCACTGCACACGTTAACACATAACCATACAATAGGATGGGTGAGACAGAGATAAATTCCAAATAGAAATATAGGTAGGTGGAGCACGAGAGAGGTTGATTACTAAAACTTAGTTCGCAGAATCTACACTCAACATATGTAATAGAAATAACTAATTGCTGATACCAGAAATATGGAAAATACTTCTACCGATCAAGAGATGTAAAATAATGGAAATATATAAGTGAAGTTAGAAAGCTGTATGAGTAACTTGATATGATTATGAGCCACCATACACTGCGCTCGAAATGTTATCGGAAATAAAACTGCAAAACAATGTGACATTTCATCATGATTAATTATTTCCATAATTATTGAAATTATTCACATAGGTGTAAAATAGATCACGAATGATATTATCTAAATTCAGGTATAAAAAAACGAACCCAGTTGGTGTTTTCGCTATTTACAGGTTCATAACGGATGGATATCAGTTAGAGAACCATTGAAAACCAGGGAGTACTGGACAGCTGCTGTTTCATCCTAGTTTCCGAATCATCGGCAGTACGCACCCACTGGGATTCGAACCCGGGACCTTCCGGTTACAAGGCAAGCTCGTATACCATTCAGCCACTGGGACCCGATTCAATCGCTCGTGAATTCTAACTTCTACTAATTCGTGATTTAGCGCGACCCCAACCATTGTCGTTGGTGGGACATCCATCCACACACGTGACATCTAATTGGACCTCAATGGTCATGACTTCTCACTAGAACTCAGGAAACTCCAACCTGTAGCAAGTCACTAGCCAGCATCAGATTAACTTTCTATAGTTTGGTTTGTAAGCATTAGTTATGTTTTACGGGTTGATCACGGATTGATATCAGTTAGAGAACCATTGAAAACCAGGGAGTACTGGACAGCTGCTGTTTCATCCTAGTTTCCGAATCATCGGCAGTACGCACCCACTGGGATTCGAACCCGGGACCTTCCGGTTACAAGGCAAGCTCGTATACCATTCAGCCACTGGGACCCGATTCAATCGCTCGTGAATTCTAACTTCTACTAATTCGTGATTTAGCGCGACCCCAACCATTGTCGTTGGTGGGACATCCATCCACACACGTGACATCTAATTGGACCTCAATGGTCACGACTTCTCACTAGAACTCAGGAAACTCCAACCTGTAGCAAGTCACTAGCCAGCATCAGATTAACTTTCTATAGTTTGGTTTGTAAGCATTAGTTATGTTTTACGGGTTGATCACGGATTGATATCAGTTAGAGAACCATTGAAAACCAGGGAGTACTGGACAGCTGCTGTTTCATCCTAGTTTCCGAATCATCGGCAGTACGCACCCACTGGGATTCGAACCCGGGACCTTCCGGTTACAAGGCAAGCTCGTATACCATTCAGCCACTGGGACCCGATTCAATCGCTCGTGAATTCTAACTTCTACTAATTCGTGATTTAGCGCGACCCCAACCATTGTCGTTGGTGGGACATCCATCCACACACGTGACATCTAATTGGACCTCAATGGTCACGACTTCTCACTAGAACTCAGGAAACTCCAACCTGTAGCAAGTCACTAGCCAGCATCAGATTAACTTTCTATAGTTTGGTTTGTAAGCATTAGTTATGTTTTACGGGTTGATCACGGATTGATATCAGTTAGAGAACCATTGAAAACCAGGGAGTACTGGACAGCTGCTGTTTCATCCTAGTTTCCGAATCATCGGCAGTACGCACCCACTGGGATTCGAACCCGGGACCTTCCGGTTACAAGGCAAGCTCGTATACCATTCAGCCACTGGGACCCGATTCAATCGCTCGTGAATTCTAACTTCTACTAATTCGTGATTTAGCGCGACCCCAACCATTGTCGTTGGTGGGACATCCATCCACACACATGACATCTAATTGGACCTCAATGGTCACGACTTCTCACTAGAACTCAGGAAACTCCAACCTGTAGCAAGTCACTAGCCAGCATCAGATTAACTTTCTATAGTTTGGTTTGTAAGCATTAGTTATGTTTTACGGGTTGATCACGGATTGATATCAGTTAGAGAACCATTGAAAACCAGGGAGTACTGGACAGCTGCTGTTTCATCCTAGTTTCCGAATCATCGGCAGTACGCACCCACTGGGATTCGAACCCGGGACCTTCCGGTTACAAGGCAAGCTCGTATACCATTCAGCCACTGGGACCCGATTCAATCGCTCGTGAATTCTAACTTCTACTAATTCGTGATTTAGCGCGACCCCAACCATTGTCGTTGGTGGGACATCCATCCACACACGTGACATCTAATTGGACCTCAATGGTCACGACTTCTCACTAGAACTCAGGAAACTCCAACCTGTAGCAAGTCACTAGCCAGCATCAGATTAACTTTCTATAGTTTGGTTTGTAAGCATTAGTTATGTTTTACGGGTTGATCACGGATTGATATCAGTTAGAGAACCATTGAAAACCAGGGAGTACTGGACAGCTGCTGTTTCATCCTAGTTTCCGAATCATCGGCAGTACGCACCCACTGGGATTCGAACCCGGGACCTTCCGGTTACAAGGCAAGCTCGTATACCATTCAGCCACTGGGACCCGATTCAATCGCTCGTGAATTCTAACTTCTACTAATTCGTGATTTAGCGCGACCCCAACCATTGTCGTTGGTGGGACATCCATCCACACACGTGACATCTAATTGGACCTCAATGGTCATGACTTCTCACTAGAACTCAGGAAACTCCAACCTGTAGCAAGTCACTAGCCAGCATCAGATTAACTTTCTATAGTTTGGTTTGTAAGCATTAGTTATGTTTTACGGGTTGATCACGGATTGATATCAGTTAGAGAACCATTGAAAACCAGGGAGTACTGGACAGCTGCTGTTTCATCCTAGTTTCCGAATCATCGGCAGTACGCACCCACTGGGATTCGAACCCGGGACCTTCCGGTTACAAGGCAAGCTCGTATACCATTCAGCCACTGGGACCCGATTCAATCGCTCGTGAATTCTAACTTCTACTAATTCGTGATTTAGCGCGACCCCAACCATTGTCGTTGGTGGGACATCCATCCACACACGTGACATCTAATTGGACCTCAATGGTCACGACTTCTCACTAGAACTCAGGAAACTCCAACCTGTAGCAAGTCACTAGCCAGCATCAGATTAACTTTCTATAGTTTGGTTTGTAAGCATTAGTTATGTTTTACGGGTTGATCACGGATTGATATCAGTTAGAGAACCATTGAAAACCAGGGAGTACTGGACAGCTGCTGTTTCATCCTAGTTTCCGAATCATCGGCAGTACGCACCCACTGGGATTCGAACCCGGGACCTTCCGGTTACAAGGCAAGCTCGTATACCATTCAGCCACTGGGACCCGATTCAATCGCTCGTGAATTCTAACTTCTACTAATTCGTGATTTAGCGCGACCCCAACCATTGTCGTTGGTGGGACATCCATCCACACACGTGACATCTAATTGGACCTCAATGGTCACGACTTCTCACTAGAACTCAGGAAACTCCAACCTGTAGCAAGTCACTAGCCAGCATCAGATTAACTTTCTATAGTTTGGTTTGTAAGCATTAGTTATGTTTTACGGGTTGATCACGGATTGATATCAGTTAGAGAACCATTGAAAACCAGGGAGTACTGGACAGCTGCTGTTTCATCCTAGTTTCCGAATCATCGGCAGTACGCACCCACTGGGATTCGAACCCGGGACCTTCCGGTTACAAGGCAAGCTCGTATACCATTCAGCCACTGGGACCCGATTCAATCGCTCGTGAATTCTAACTTCTACTAATTCGTGATTTAGCGCGACCCCAACCATTGTCGTTGGTGGGACATCCATCCACACACGTGACATCTAATTGGACCTCAATGGTCACGACTTCTCACTAGAACTCAGGAAACTCCAACCTGTAGCAAGTCACTAGCCAGCATCAGATTAACTTTCTATAGTTTGGTTTGTAAGCATTAGTTATGTTTTACGGGTTGATCACGGATTGATATCAGTTAGAGAACCATTGAAAACCAGGGAGTACTGGACAGCTGCTGTTTCATCCTAGTTTCCGAATCATCGGCAGTACGCACCCACTGGGATTCGAACCCGGGACCTTCCGGTTACAAGGCAAGCTCGTATACCATTCAGCCACTGGGACCCGATTCAATCGCTCGTGAATTCTAACTTCTACTAATTCGTGATTTAGCGCGACCCCAACCATTGTCGTTGGTGGGACATCCATCCACACACGTGACATCTAATTGGACCTCAATGGTCACGACTTCTCACTAGAACTCAGGAAACTCCAACCTGTAGCAAGTCACTAGCCAGCATCAGATTAACTTTCTATAGTTTGGTTTGTAAGCATTAGTTATGTTTTACGGGTTGATCACGGATTGATATCAGTTAGAGAACCATTGAAAACCAGGGAGTACTGGACAGCTGCTGTTTCATCCTAGTTTCCGAATCATCGGCAGTACGCACCCACTGGGATTCGAACCCGGGACCTTCCGGTTACAAGGCAAGCTCGTATACCATTCAGCCACTGGGACCCGATTCAATCGCTCGTGAATTCTAACTTCTACTAATTCGTGATTTAGCGCGACCCCAACCATTGTCGTTGGTGGGACATCCATCCACACACGTGACATCTAATTGGACCTCAATGGTCACGACTTCTCACTAGAACTCAGGAAACTCCAACCTGTAGCAAGTCACTAGCCAGCATCAGATTAACTTTCTATAGTTTGGTTTGTAAGCATTAGTTATGTTTTACGGGTTGATCACGGATTGATATCAGTTAGAGAACCATTGAAAACCAGGGAGTACTGGACAGCTGCTGTTTCATCCTAGTTTCCGAATCATCGGCAGTACGCACCCACTGGGATTCGAACCCGGGACCTTCCGGTTACAAGGCAAGCTCGTATACCATTCAGCCACTGGGACCCGATTCAATCGCTCGTGAATTCGAACTTCTACTAATTCGTGATTTAGCGCGACCCCAACCATTGTCGTTGGTGGGACATCCATCCACACACGTGACATCTAATTGGACCTCAATGGTCACGACTTCTCACTAGAACTCAGGAAACTCCAACCTGTAGCAAGTCACTAGCCAGCATCAGATTAACTTTCTATAGTTTGGTTTGTAAGCATTAGTTATGTTTTACGGGTTGATCACGGATTGATATCAGTTAGAGAACCATTGAAAACCAGGGAGTACTGGACAGCTGCTGTTTCATCCTAGTTTCCGAATCATCGGCAGTACGCACCCACTGGGATTCGAACCCGGGACCTTCCGGTTACAAGGCAAGCTCGTATACCATTCAGCCACTGGGACCCGATTCAATCGCTCGTGAATTCTAACTTCTACTAATTCGTGATTTAGCGCGACCCCAACCATTGTCGTTGGTGGGACATCCATCCACACACGTGACATCTAATTGGACCTCAATGGTCACGACTTCTCACTAGAACTCAGGAAACTCCAACCTGTAGCAAGTCACTAGCCAGCATCAGATTAACTTTCTATAGTTTGGTTTGTAAGCATTAGTTATGTTTTACGGGTTGATCACGGATTGATATCAGTTAGAGAACCATTGAAAACCAGGGAGTACTGGACAGCTGCTGTTTCATCCTAGTTTCCGAATCATCGGCAGTACGCACCCACTGGGATTCGAACCCGGGACCTTCCGGTTACAAGGCAAGCTCGTATACCATTCAGCCACTGGGACCCGATTCAATCGCTCGTGAATTCGAACTTCTACTAATTCGTGATTTAGCGCGACCCCAACCATTGTCGTTGGTGGGACATCCATCCACACACGTGACATCTAATTGGACCTCAATGGTCACGACTTCTCACTAGAACTCAGGAAACTCCAACCTGTAGCAAGTCACTAGCCAGCATCAGATTAACTTTCTATAGTTTGGTTTGTAAGCATTAGTTATGTTTTACGGGTTGATCACGGATTGATATCAGTTAGAGAACCATTGAAAACCAGGGAGTACTGGACAGCTGCTGTTTCATCCTAGTTTCCGAATCATCGGCAGTACGCACCCACTGGGATTCGAACCCGGGACCTTCCGGTTACAAGGCAAGCTCGTATACCATTCAGCCACTGGGACCCGATTCAATCGCTCGTGAATTCGAACTTCTACTAATTCGTGATTTAGCGCGACCCCAACCATTGTCGTTGGTGGGACATCCATCCACACACGTGACATCTAATTGGACCTCAATGGTCACGACTTCTCACTAGAACTCAGGAAACTCCAACCTGTAGCAAGTCACTAGCCAGCATCAGATTAACTTTCTATAGTTTGGTTTGTAAGCATTAGTTATGTTTTACGGGTTGATCACGGATTGATATCAGTTAGAGAACCATTGAAAACCAGGGAGTACTGGACAGCTGCTGTTTCATCCTAGTTTCCGAATCATCGGCAGTACGCACCCACTGGGATTCGAACCCGGGACCTTCCGGTTACAAGGCAAGCTCGTATACCATTCAGCCACTGGGACCCGATTCAATCGCTCGTGAATTCGAACTTCTACTAATTCGTGATTTAGCGCGACCCCAACCATTGTCGTTGGTGGGACATCCATCCACACACGTGACATCTAATTGGACCTCAATGGTCACGACTTCTCACTAGAACTCAGGAAACTCCAACCTGTAGCAAGTCACTAGCCAGCATCAGATTAACTTTCTATAGTTTGGTTTGTAAGCATTAGTTATGTTTTACGGGTTGATCACGGATTGATATCAGTTAGAGAACCATTGAAAACCAGGGAGTACTGGACAGCTGCTGTTTCATCCTAGTTTCCGAATCATCGGCAGTACGCACCCACTGGGATTCGAACCCGGGACCTTCCGGTTACAAGGCAAGCTCGTATACCATTCAGCCACTGGGACCCGATTCAATCGCTCGTGAATTCGAACTTCTACTAATTCGTGATTTAGCGCGACCCCAACCATTGTCGTTGGTGGGACATCCATCCACACACGTGACATCTAATTGGACCTCAATGGTCACGACTTCTCACTAGAACTCAGGAAACTCCAACCTGTAGCAAGTCACTAGCCAGCATCAGATTAACTTTCTATAGTTTGGTTTGTAAGCATTAGTTATGTTTTACGGGTTGATCACGGATTGATATCAGTTAGAGAACCATTGAAAACCAGGGAGTACTGGACAGCTGCTGTTTCATCCTAGTTTCCGAATCATCGGCAGTACGCACCCACTGGGATTCGAACCCGGGACCTTCCGGTTACAAGGCAAGCTCGTATACCATTCAGCCACTGGGACCCGATTCAATCGCTCGTGAATTCGAACTTCTACTAATTCGTGATTTAGCGCGACCCCAACCATTGTCGTTGGTGGGACATCCATCCACACACGTGACATCTAATTGGACCTCAATGGTCACGACTTCTCACTAGAACTCAGGAAACTCCAACCTGTAGCAAGTCACTAGCCAGCATCAGATTAACTTTCTATAGTTTGGTTTGTAAGCATTAGTTATGTTTTACGGGTTGATCACGGATTGATATCAGTTAGAGAACCATTGAAAACCAGGGAGTACTGGACAGCTGCTGTTTCATCCTAGTTTCCGAATCATCGGCAGTACGCACCCACTGGGATTCGAACCCGGGACCTTCCGGTTACAAGGCAAGCTCGTATACCATTCAGCCACTGGGACCCGATTCAATCGCTCGTGAATTCGAACTTCTACTAATTCGTGATTTAGCGCGACCCCAACCATTGTCGTTGGTGGGACATCCATCCACACACGTGACATCTAATTGGACCTCAATGGTCACGACATCTCACTAGAACTCAGGAAACTCCAACCTGTAGCAAGTCACTAGCCAGCATCAGATTAACTTTCTATAGTTTGGTTTGTAAGCATTAGTTATGTTTTACGGGTTGATCACGGATTGATATCAGTTAGAGAACCATTGAAAACCAGGGAGTACTGGACAGCTGCTGTTTCATCCTAGTTTCCGAATCATCGGCAGTACGCACCCACTGGGATTCGAACCCGGGACCTTCCGGTTACAAGGCAAGCTCGTATACCATTCAGCCACTGGGACCCGATTCAATCGCTCGTGAATTCGAACTTCTACTAATTCGTGATTTAGCGCGACCCCAACCATTGTCGTTGGTGGGACATCCATCCACACACGTGACATCTAATTGGACCTCAATGGTCACGACTTCTCACTAGAACTCAGGAAACTCCAACCTGTAGCAAGTCACTAGCCAGCATCAGATTAACTTTCTATAGTTTGGTTTGTAAGCATTAGTTATGTTTTACGGGTTGATCACGGATTGATATCAGTTAGAGAACCATTGAAAACCAGGGAGTACTGGACAGCTGCTGTTTCATCCTAGTTTCCGAATCATCGGCAGTACGCACCCACTGGGATTCGAACCCGGGACCTTCCGGTTACAAGGCAAGCTCGTATACCATTCAGCCACTGGGACCCGATTCAATCGCTCGTGAATTCGAACTTCTACTAATTCGTGATTTAGCGCGACCCCAACCATTGTCGTTGGTGGGACATCCATCCACACACGTGACATCTAATTGGACCTCAATGGTCACGACTTCTCACTAGAACTCAGGAAACTCCAACCTGTAGCAAGTCACTAGCCAGCATCAGATTAACTTTCTATAGTTTGGTTTGTAAGCATTAGTTATGTTTTACGGGTTGATCACGGATTGATATCAGTTAGAGAACCATTGAAAACCAGGGAGTACTGGACAGCTGCTGTTTCATCCTAGTTTCCGAATCATCGGCAGTACGCACCCACTGGGATTCGAACCCGGGACCTTCCGGTTACAAGGCAAGCTCGTATACCATTCAGCCACTGGGACCCGATTCAATCGCTCGTGAATTCGAACTTCTACTAATTCGTGATTTAGCGCGACCCCAACCATTGTCGTTGGTGGGACATCCATCCACACACGTGACATCTAATTGGACCTCAATGGTCACGACTTCTCACTAGAACTCAGGAAACTCCAACCTGTAGCAAGTCACTAGCCAGCATCAGATTAACTTTCTATAGTTTGGTTTGTAAGCATTAGTTATGTTTTACGGGTTGATCACGGATTGATATCAGTTAGAGAACCATTGAAAACCAGGGAGTACTGGACAGCTGCTGTTTCATCCTAGTTTCCGAATCATCGGCAGTACGCACCCACTGGGATTCGAACCCGGGACCTTCCGGTTACAAGGCAAGCTCGTATACCATTCAGCCACTGGGACCCGATTCAATCGCTCGTGAATTCTAACTTCTACTAATTCGTGATTTAGCGCGACCCCAACCATTGTCGTTGGTGGGACATCCATCCACACACGTGACATCTAATTGGACCTCAATGGTCACGACTTCTCACTAGAACTCAGGAAACTCCAACCTGTAGCAAGTCACTAGCCAGCATCAGATTAACTTTCTATAGTTTGGTTTGTAAGCATTAGTTATGTTTTACGGGTTGATCACGGATTGATATCAGTTAGAGAACCATTGAAAACCAGGGAGTACTGGACAGCTGCTGTTTCATCCTAGTTTCCGAATCATCGGCAGTACGCACCCACTGGGATTCGAACCCGGGACCTTCCGGTTACAAGGCAAGCTCGTATACCATTCAGCCACTGGGACCCGATTCAATCGCTCGTGAATTCGAACTTCTACTAATTCGTGATTTAGCGCGACCCCGACCATTGTCGTTGGTGGGACATCCATCCACACACGTGACATCTAATTGGACCTCAATGGTCACGACTTCTCACTAGAACTCAGGAAACTCCAACCTGTAGCAAGTCACTAGCCAGCATCAGATTAACTTTCTATAGTTTGGTTTGTAAGCATTAGTTATGTTTTACGGGTTGATCACGGATTGATATCAGTTAGAGAACCATTGAAAACCAGGGAGTACTGGACAGCTGCTGTTTCATCCTAGTTTCCGAATCATCGGCAGTACGCACCCACTGGGATTCGAACCCGGGACCTTCCGGTTACAAGGCAAGCTCGTATACCATTCAGCCACTGGGACCCGATTCAATCGCTCGTGAATTCGAACTTCTACTAATTCGTGATTTAGCGCGACCCCAACCATTGTCGTTGGTGGGACATCCATCCACACACGTGACATCTAATTGGACCTCAATGGTCACGACTTCTCACTAGAACTCAGGAAACTCCAACCTGTAGCAAGTCACTAGCCAGCATCAGATTAACTTTCTATAGTTTGGTTTGTAAGCATTAGTTATGTTTTACGGGTTGATCACGGATTGATATCAGTTAGAGAACCATTGAAAACCAGGGAGTACTGGACAGCTGCTGTTTCATCTTAGTTTCCGAATCATCGGCAGTACGCACCCACTGGGATTCGAACCCGGGACCTTCCGGTTACAAGGCAAGCTCGTATACCATTCAGCCACTGGGACCCGATTCAATCGCTCGTGAATTCTAACTTCTACTAATTCGTGATTTAGCGCGACCCCAACCATTGTCGTTGGTGGGACATCCATCCACACACGTGACATCTAATTGGACCTCAATGGTCACGACTTCTCACTAGAACTCAGGAAACTCCAACCTGTAGCAAGTCACTAGCCAGCATCAGATTAACTTTCTATAGTTTGGTTTGTAAGCATTAGTTATGTTTTACGGGTTGATCACGGATTGATATCAGTTAGAGAACCATTGAAAACCAGGGAGTACTGGACAGCTGCTGTTTCATCCTAGTTTCCGAATCATCGGCAGTACGCACCCACTGGGATTCGAACCCGGGACCTTCCGGTTACAAGGCAAGCTCGTATACCATTCAGCCACTGGGACCCGATTCAATCGCTCGTGAATTCTAACTTCTACTAATTCGTGATTTAGCGCGACCCCAACCATTGTCGTTGGTGGGACATCCATCCACACACGTGACATCTAATTGGACCTCAATGGTCACGACTTCTCACTAGAACTCAGGAAACTCCAACCTGTAGCAAGTCACTAGCCAGCATCAGATTAACTTTCTATAGTTTGGTTTGTAAGCATTAGTTATGTTTTACGGGTTGATCACGGATTGATATCAGTTAGAGAACCATTGAAAACCAGGGAGTACTGGACAGCTGCTGTTTCATCCTAGTTTCCGAATCATCGGCAGTACGCACCCACTGGGATTCGAACCCGGGACCTTCCGGTTACAAGGCAAGCTCGTATACCATTCAGCCACTGGGACCCGATTCAATCGCTCGTGAATTCTAACTTCTACTAATTCGTGATTTAGCGCGACCCCAACCATTGTCGTTGGTGGGACATCCATCCACACACGTGACATCTAATTGGACCTCAATGGTCACGACTTCTCACTAGAACTCAGGAAACTCCAACCTGTAGCAAGTCACTAGCCAGCATCAGATTAACTTTCTATAGTTTGGTTTGTAAGCATTAGTTATGTTTTACGGGTTGATCACGGATTGATATCAGTTAGAGAACCATTGAAAACCAGGGAGTACTGGACAGCTGCTGTTTCATCCTAGTTTCCGAATCATCGGCAGTACGCACCCACTGGGATTCGAACCCGGGACCTTCCGGTTACAAGGCAAGCTCGTATACCATTCAGCCACTGGGACCCGATTCAATCGCTCGTGAATTCGAACTTCTACTAATTCGTGATTTAGCGCGACTCCAACCATTGTCGTTGGTGGGACATCCATCCACACACGTGACATCTAATTGGACCTCAATGGTCACGACATCTCACTAGAACTCAGGAAACTCCAACCTGTAGCAAGTCACTAGCCAGCATCAGATTAACTTTCTATAGTTTGGTTTGTAAGCATTAGTTATGTTTTACGGGTTGATCACGGATTGATATCAGTTAGAGAACCATTGAAAACCAGGGAGTACTGGACAGCTGCTGTTTCATCTTAGTTTCCGAATCATCGGCAGTACGCACCCACTGGGATTCGAACCCGGGACCTTCCGGTTACAAGGCAAGCTCGTATACCATTCAGCCACTGGGACCCGATTCAATCGCTCGTGAATTCGAACTTCTACTAATTCGTGATTTAGCGCGACCCCAACCATTGTCGTTGGTGGGACATCCATCCACACACGTGACATCTAATTGGACCTCAATGGTCACGACTTCTCACTAGAACTCAGGAAACTCCAGCCGTTAGCAAGTCACTAGCCAGCATCAGATTAACTTTCTATAGTTTGGTTTGTAAGCATTAGTTATGTTTTACGGGTTGATCACGGATTGATATCAGTTAGAGAACCATTGAAAACCAGGGAGTACTGGACAGCTGCTGTTTCATCCTAGTTTCCGAATCATCGGCAGTACGCACCCACTGGGATTCGAACCCGGGACCTTCCGGTTACAAGGCAAGCTCGTATACCATTCAGCCACTGGGACCCGATTCAATCGCTCGTGAATTCTAACTTCTACTAATTCGTGATTTAGCGCGACCCCAACCATTGTCGTTGGTGGGACATCCATCCACACACGTGACATCTAATTGGACCTCAATGGTCACGACTTCTCACTAGAACTCAGGAAACTCCAACCTGTAGCAAGTCACTAGCCAGCATCAGATTAACTTTCTATAGTTTGGTTTGTAAGCATTAGTTATGTTTTACGGGTTGATCACGGATTGATATCAGTTAGAGAACCATTGAAAACCAGGGAGTACTGGACAGCTGCTGTTTCATCCTAGTTTCCGAATCATCGGCAGTACGCACCCACTGGGATTCGAACCCGGGACCTTCCGGTTACAAGGCAAGCTCGTATACCATTCAGCCACTGGGACCTGATTCAATGGATCTTGAATTCGAACTTCTGCTTTTTTTTTTTCGTACACCGTTTGCTTGAATCATCATTATTCGCTTCGTTGGTTTCCAGTGCATATTACTGAGAAATTATAAGTCACCTAGAGGTTTACTGGTTGGGAAATTTCTCTGGGAAATTTATTCATAAATACACCATTAAAATGTATTGGTCACTGAGAAGAATATATCATTCCACCTTGTGGAACTCTTAGACATTGAATATTATAGACATCGTGAAGGACTAAACCCAGAGCAATCTGGTTGCGACAAGAAGATAAGATAAGATAATAGCTTTATTCCAAATGAGTACTTGTGATAGAGAATGGAATTCTCAGCATTTTTACTAGAATATTGCATTCAGTTAGTACGTTAATAATAAATAAATTTCTACATAGATTAAAATTATCTCAGTCAGTTTTGACAACAACATATTAGCATGTCGGTAGCAAAGCCAAAATTTAAACAAAGTGTTTGAAGGTGTTAGAAAAGTAGATACTACTAGCATATTTACTGGCGTAAGCGATAGCAAAGTGGTCGAGATATACAGAGTGTGAAAGAACGAACAAGAATGTTTTAAGTAGAGTTTGCAAGGAAGAGAGAAACAAAACAGCACATAACAAAAATAAATACAGAAAGAGAAGAAAATAAAGGTAGAGATAAAACGTACCTGTAAATGATGTGAGTTGGAAAGACGAGATCCAGTCGTTCTACTGACTATTTAATAAGTTAAAGTTTTCACGCCTAATGCTTTCTTTATCGCACAGAACACGAGCTAGGTAGGGTATGGATGAGTTTTTGTACTTGCTAGTGTGGGCATATAGTTTCCTATATAGGCTTCTGGTTTTCCCTGAAGAGATACATGAGGAAAGTTGTGAATGTAGAGAGTGTTGTGAGTCAGATAAAATGGATTTCGCCCATTTTTCACATGAGTCCATGTGCCTGTCCACCAGAATATTAACAAGCTGGCTAAGTGGCTAACTGCTTACCCTGCTGACAAACTTTAACATCCTACGTAATAAAGTATAGTCTTTCTTCAATAGCCCAGGAAAGACTAAGGGGGAACAATAGAGAATAATAGGCAGAATACAGGAGCTAACAAATTGTAGTAGTAAGGGTTGGGTTACACCAGAATGTCTTAACTTCTTGATGTAGAAGGTAAGACGGAATATCTTCTTAGAAATCGTCAAGATATGAGACGACCAGGAAAGATCAGAAGATAGAGTAACACCTAGGTATTTAATTTCCGACTTGGTTTCTATTTCAGTGCCATCGATGCTCCACACCTCGTGAATGCTAACCACCAGTTTGTTTAGGTCAGATTTGTGCCTAAACGTGAAATTAACTGTTTGGCATTTGGAGGGGTTTAAGATGGGACCGTTTTCCTTGGACCATTGGCTGATTTCTGATAAGAAGCCATTTAGTTTAGAGCAGTCACTTTGACATTTGACAGGTAAAGATACAGTTAGGTTATCAGCATATTTGACAAAGTTAATGTCATTTGAAGATGTTAGATCATGCAGAAAGAATGAAAAGAGAAGTGGGGAGAGTACAGCACCTTGGGGGACACCAGCTTCAGTGAGCACAGCAGAGGAGGATTCGCCTTTGTATACAGTGTACTGCATTCTGTTTGAAAAGTAGGAATGCAACCAGTTAGTGACCCAGGACTCGGTTTGTGTCATGGAGAGCTTATTTAGCATGAGACATCTAGGTACAAAGTCGAAAGCAGAAGTGAACTCAAGAAACGTGCAGTGGACATATTTGGCACCTTTATTTATTGATGAGACAATACTGTTATGTAAGACGGCTGCAGCGTCTAAAGTACTCCTACCCTTCATAATCGGATTAGATTCTTGATGAACGACAACTTATTATTTTTAAATCCTGATAGATTCGCATCATGGCATCATCATCAACATCTTCCAATAACCATCTGCATACAAGATCACATGATTTTTGTAATATCCCATTCATATTAACATCCGAAATTCTTCACAAAATAAGCTGTTGATGAACAATGGAGTCCGTTCAACCGGGTATGGGGGAAGTTGGCATAGACTGGCAGATCTACATAATTTGAAAACTATGAGTCATTAAATTTCATTCTTTTTTTGAGAAAGAAAACTGATCACCTCGTAACTTGGCTAAAGACTCCAAAAATAGGATTTACGCCTATCTAGTTGTTTTTGATTGTTAACGGTTTCCTTACTAATATCGATATTTTTATCATAATCCTCATAAAATTAACAACTGCTAGTAAATCCCAGTTACGTCAAATTCACTGAAATCACGCAGCCGGATTTCAGAAACTACAGTGGGTTATATCTAATTAGAAAAATCCAAATAAGTGATGAATTTATCAGGGGGCGGTACTTGTCACATTTTTATAGAATTAAAACACGTATAAAAATCAAATATGAGCCTTATTAATTTGGTAATTCTATTTCCTTTGATTTCTGGTCTCGAACCATTGCATGTTCTGTGTAATAGAAAATATAACGTAAATTATTTTACATATTTCTGCTTCATATTATGCACAACTTTCAAGTGGTATGGAAACCACCCAAATTAGGAAGACAGACAATTAGAAATACTCAAAAGCCCAATAGGAAGACGATGACTAGACTGTGTGTTAAGTCACTCATTACTATCATTGGACGGTGAAGAGTAAAGATACTTGCTATAAAAAAACGTGCATGATTACAGTCTACAAAATTTTGACAGTAAACCAATAAAACCATGGACTTGCTAATATTAAGTAGGTGTAGCAGCATACTTATGGTTCTGTGTTTCAGAATGACTGTATCTTCAAACTATGTGACAACAACTCGCAGGACTAATTCTACCACTGTCTGGTACTACTGTAACGGTAGAAGACGAGAGATTTGGTATTTGGAATTTGTTATCTCCAGTTAGCGAAACTATGTGCACCTCATCTTCAAATCACTAGTTGCACAGATCTTCCGTGTTGTGCTACTTCTGACCTTCATATTATGTTTCTCTGTGTTTCTTTCACTTCTCTCATGTATCTCTACAGCTCTGCATTATTTGTTTTCTCTAACACCAAATCTGTCCCTCACCTATTTAATATTTCTACGCCGATGAAACTCTCTTTGTATACTAGTGATAAATCTCACCAGTAGCACACACCACATTACTACTACAAGTATCCATTGTTAACTAAAATTGATTTCTTGAAAAGATGCCATTTATTTTACGATATGAGTACTAGTAATCATCTTTGTTAAGGGGAAGATATTCATACAACTAATGGGTGGAAAAATAATTGAATTAACACTGGAGATCACTCAGTTTTTACACAATATTTCACTATCAGGTTAATTTTCCTTCAATATTTCCTTCCTACCATTAGATTTCAAGAAGTTTACGGTTGCGTGATAGGGAAATTTCGCTACTATTCGATATCCTTAACACAACATTTGTCCAATCTGCCAACCCCTCGCAATTAATCAATAAGGATCAAGGTGTATTGGTGATAGTTACAATGGAATTCACGTCACTTAAAGCTTCACGACTAAATGACACTGAGATTACAATGATTTTCATTGAGGGATCGAGAAAGCTGAATATCACTTCTGGATTAGTTTTAGATAATATTCAATTTTCGCGTAAGTTCATAATTTTTCTTATCTAAAGTAAAAGTGGATTTAGTCTTCAATATAAACTTATATCTTCTTTCCGGCTAATTAAATCTTAATTGCTGAATGAAAAAGATTGCCTCCTATATTCTTATTATTCCTATGCGACTATGAAGACTTGGTTTGCAACACATGTGGGCTAATTCAAAAATACAGGGAAGCATATAAATCTCTGCATTTGAAACCTACCGCACTTTCATATCAGTATACTTGTATAGATAAGGCGAGGGCGGTCAGTTACGAATTTACTTTCCTATGAAATGTCTAGACGAATGCTATCACCATGTCAGAAGTTTTAGAAGTGTCACTTCAGCTGTTTTGCACAGCTGAAATATCTGTTGTGGCATTTGCAGTACTGTGCGTGAAAACAAGTTGTGACAGCATTTTTCCCCAACTTGAAAATACATATTAGACTTTCAAAACGAGAAATGTTCTAGTAGGAATCAACCATCTCAACAGTTTCATACAAACACACACACACATACACAAGCTAAGCAGTCATATGCAACGGAATGGGGCTGAATTAAAAGATGGAAGCCTGACTGTGGTAGTGGTTTCAAAATGTGCACTCGACAGGAATTTTTCTCCTCCACATTCCCCAGTGGAACATAGGGCTTCAAGCTAGAGGCTTGAAGTTTCTGTAGCAGTGTTTATTTTTATAGGATGTGGTTACCAGCCTCATGCCCAAGCTTTCCTCTCTACCAGGATTATTTCTGGCTTAGCGAGGTAAAGCAGTGCGCCGGCCGGGGATCGAACCCCGGACCATGTGCATATTCGGCGGGCGTCCTAACCGTTATGCCACCGACGCACTCGATAAGAATAGAACAAAGAAAATGACTAAATAGCATATTCATGAATGCATACTTAGCTGCTTCTGTGTGGCTGGTTATACATAAAAAGTTCAGAAAAATTTATTCTTCCTCCACAATGGAGTCGCCTCAAAGTTGCTAGGAAAAGCAATAAGTAGGTTAGTAAATGAACAGCGCCATTTTACTCCAACCGATGAACTGTGAAAACCAGGTCAATACAAAAAAAAGAATGAATGGTAATATACTAAGCTTTAACTAATCTATCAATATCTCAGACAATAGGATTAACTATCTGTAAGTCTAGCCCATGTATCAAAGTGATGCACATTCACTTTCTGTGTCTAAAATGGCCATAAATATTAACGTCACAAAAGTGATTGTTTCTAATCTTTATGTATTATCATTTCCTTTCATACTAGAGTATGAAAGGAAATGATAATACATAAAGATTAGAAACAATCACTTTTGTGACGTACAAGAAAATAACTGATTTAAATCACACAGTAAATTTTTTTTGACACGCTTAGAACTGTTATAAAGCTTATCTGTCGTAATACTGTTATTCATACAATTGTACTCTAGTTTCTAATAGCTGTTATATGTTATGAGTACAATGGAGAAGGGGTTAATAATGTTATGATGCTAGATCTTTGTCTCGAGGTAACTGCTTAACTACTGACTAGTGCCCACTTAACTGGTAAAGCAGAACATGCGATAATCAGCGGTAAAACCAGAATCATTTATTTATGACAAAGTGACTGTATTTATACAAAAATAAGGTAGACTGGAAATCAACCAATCCGGTTGAGAGTTTGGAATTGTGCAAGCGTCCGATCAGAAAGCAGAAACAAATGTATGTCAACGACATGATAATAACTTGATAATTGCATGTGTTTTGCCTCTTCCTAACAAATAAGAAATGAAGTTTTCTGAAAATTTATATTATTTGGAAAATTATATATCTTAGAAACATGTCTCCGTTATCCAGTGATAATCTATGTTTCTGTTTTTTTTTATTACTTTTATTGTGCTTTGAAGTTTCTGTAGCAGTTTGATTGGTTTTGTGGGGTAAGGTCGCTAGCCCCTCACCCAATCCTCGCTCTTTAAAAAGTCTTGGGACCGGCTAAAAATTTGGCGAGCTAGTAAACTAGGCGAAGCTGACCAAGAAGAAAGTTGAGAACTACTTCAACACTATGGCGTGCCTCAAGTCTTCATCCACCTCATTCAACAGTGGTGACATTCAAGTGGTCCACAACCGAAATCTCAGCAAGGCGTTCAAAGTGAATGCAGAAGTAAGAGAAGACTGGCTGGCTGCCTATTATCACCAATGATAGTCTTGATCGTAGTCAACTGGATTATGTGTCAAATTGTGCACAGGGAGTGAGAAGACAGGAATATGTCACACTGATAGATGAGAAGACTCCAGAAGATCTGGATTTCGTGTGAGGATGATTTATGTTTAATGTCACACAAACCCGAAAACTTGCAAGAGAAAACCAACAAACTGGCTGACCAGCCTGGCAGGCAACAAAGACAAGACTCCAGGTGAAAACGGGGAAAACGGAGGTGATACAGATAACTAACCAACCAATGACAACAGCAACAAAAACCAGTAGTAATCACTATCTACAGGAGAGATTTAACTAAGTTTACTTCCTTCACTTATCTAGGCAGCACTGTTTCAACCACACGTGGTCGGAACGGATGAAGATGTCAAAGCCAGCGAGATTCGGAAAAGCAAGATACACCTTCATCAACCTGAAACCACTTTGGACATCTGCACTCAGCCAACGTGAAGAACAAGACTCGGATTTTCAACACGAATGTGAAGTTGGTCACTTCTTCTGTATGAGTCAGAAACATAGCGTGCGTGTCACGAAAAACATTTGCAACGCGCCACTGGAGACGTTTATCAACAGCTGCCCACTTTTCAGGCACCGTACTGAAGATCAGATGGCTGGCCAGCAGGCGGGCCAAGAGGGTTTAGCAATTTGAAACTCTGGCAACGAAAAAACCGACCAAGACCCGATCGATCAACAAATATGTGGGCGAAAATTGTAATGGATCGTGCATACACCGAGGAGACCGTCAATGATACCGCGCGCCAGGTCGTCGAGTGGAATGCAAATAGGAAGCGACGAGTGGGTCATCCTAGGGTGACTTGAAGGTGACGAGAGATTATGGGCAATCAAGTGGCTTACCAGCTGAAGAAGACATCGCCGAATAGAACAAAGTGGAAATGTTTTGTCGGAGCCCTATGCTCCACTTGGAACCCACGGGAATATTAATAATCTATGTTTTTATCACTTGAGAATATATGAAGAAAAAGTTATTGTAATCTATGTTTATAAGCTCAGTAACATTCTTATTTTTTCGTATCACTTTTTCATTGGATATACTACATAGCGAAACATTATTTACTGGATAACATTTCTAACACACTTTGTTGTTCAGATCAAATGTAACTAAAGAACTTCGAAAGTCGATTTTTATAGTTCTGATTCTTCCTTCTTCATGTCTAGGACAAGAGTTAAAACATCTCTGCTGCACGCAATTTCAGTTAATTCACTAAATAAGGTTTCATTTGTCAACCTCTACATCCCCTTCCCTATTCATTAGACTCTAACACACTAAATGAGGTTCGATCCTCAGTCAATGCACCGCTAAACCTAGCCTAGCTCTCAATAAAGTCAGTGAAGTTGGAAGGCTGGGCGTGAGGCCAGCAGCCGTACCCTGTAAAAAAAAACACTGAAACCTGAAGCCTTAGGTACCGCTCGGAAATTAAAGGAATATTATAATAAATAGAAAAACTTTGTATGGTTATATTTAGCTGCATGATACATTGTGACGGAAATATGCTGCAGATTTCTAACGTTATTCGGATAAAATAACGTAGATTATGCCAGATATTTGTGCTCCTGTAATGTAATAGACTACATCCTACTAATTTGTCCTATGCATCTGACCTCAAAATTATTAGAGGGTACTAGTTAGAATGAATTACTTTGTTATTTTGGTAAATGACTAGAGGTAGAAAAAAGACTGCCTATTTCATCAAAATTGGGACCCATTAGTTAAATGTACCTGTATTTCAAGTGCGTGATAGTGTAAATAATGTGACTCTAACGCCATACTTATCGTTTAAAAGATCCTACTCTAGCTGCGTTTAAATCTGAAGTTTCAAAACATGGATGTGATTATTCGATGTACATAGAACTTATTTTAGCACAATGCAACATAATCAGCATGCCTTCTTATTAATGAGAACAAAAATCCTAAGATAATGTTATTTTCACATGCACTTCATTCTACTAGTGAATGTGAATTTCCAAGAGTAGGTATATTGAGGGGATGAAACATTAGACTGGGATTATATTTCGTGAATACGTTGCAGGTTCTGAATGGTCCCTACACAGACGTGATTAGTCACACCAGGTTTAAGATGCAAAGATGGAGTAAGCAGAGGAAAAATCACGAAACAGCATTTATCCAAGATGTGAAGAAATTTTAGGTCTGTGTGTTAATCAAAATGAGTGTCTTAATTGATAGTAAATCTACTACTACTTAAATTGGCGATATTTCCAAAGATTTTAATTACTGACGAGTAAGTAATTTTCACTCTTAATTTATTTCTAAAATTTTAAAATACCATCTAAAGGCTTAGTTTGACAACATCTTATTCCTTTTCAAGGCTATGCGTTCATAACAACCGCTACTACTGCTACAATAGAAACGATTTCTATCAGTCCAACTGCAAGTTCTACTGAAGTTGTCTTCACGGAAACAGAAATTGAAGGTAAATTCAAAGTATATTTCTCTATCTTCAGGTAGGAGATTCCGGAAATTACTACTCCTTTTATCGGTTTACTTTTCCACACTTCTCATTTGAATTTTTCTTATTTCATGATAGCGCGGTTACATCACGAGCACTTGTAGTATGAAAGCCAATTAAAGGTGTGCATGAGTCCGTTTTGCTACTCAAGGACATATTAAAAAGAGTAAAATATTAGGAATTGAGGGAAACTTGATGCACTGCATTGATTAAAAATTCAGGAAGCCCGGGGATTCTAGTAGGCAGTCATATTTACACTTTCTCTCCATGTTTAACACTGTTATTAGTGATATTTTTTCAAGAGGACATTTCTGAAAGTCCTTTGGTTGTTTCGTTTCATTTACTGGTGCACACAGGAGCTTGTCCTCTTCCTCACCACATTGCTTGCACATATTCAAATCAGAAATAACTGTCTTCTTGTTAGGTAACCTTTACAAGTATCAGTTGTAAGTTCGATGACACCTATCTATGTAAATGTCTACAAGATATTACTACTGGACATGATTTTCAGCATAAAATATATGATGATTTAGCTATCCAAGTGAAACATATTTAACTACACAACTTTTGTTACCCGACGATTGTATGTGGGTATTATTTCAATAAAATAATAAAATAAATGGCTGATTATTTGGAAAGACCAACAAATTTGGCTACTCATTTAAAATGACTAATTATCAAGCATCTGATAATATAATAAAATAGATTCAATCCTCCTCTTAAATGGTCTTCTATGAAGACTGCCGTAGTGTGAGCAGGGCATACGCTTGAGCTAATCATATGGTGGACGTTAGTGTATTCTTTTTAAAAAGGCTGAATGAAAATAAAAATAAGATGAGTACTATCTGAACAAAAACACCAAGTGACAACAGTTTGATATCTTGTATGTTTCTTCTTCAATTCACAATAGCACATATAATTGTTATTTCCACTTATTCTTACTTACTTCAATGTATTCTTTAGATTATCTTATCGGGGATATTCATGCCCTTCTGTATACAGCGGAAAGTTTGATGCCAGTAGAATGGTCAGATAATTTAACGGATACTTTAAGCTTCCTGTATACAAATTTATCCGGACAAGTTGTTTCTCTGGTGAGTTTTAACTACAGCATAAACAGAAATAACCTTATTCATTTTAACATGTCATTAGTATTGAGTTACCTCAAAAGGATTTTAAATATACCATTCTATGAGCCATACATATTCTGGGAGAGCTATTGTGATCAATTACTTTTCCATGTAGATTGAGATGTGAATCCTTGATCCTTTATTAGATAGTAGTCCTAGTGCTTAATCCAATGAGCCACCTTCTCACTCAACAGGTGATGGTTAACTGGGTGCTGTATTCCCTCAAATGATGTGCTGACACTCCCAAGTGCATATAGAGAAAAGCAATTCAATTAATCTTTCCTGATGAGCATTCATAGTTGACATTTATTCCTGATGATTTGAAAATATTCATGTATAACTGTGCTCCTAATGACCACTGTATTGGCTATTCACTGAATTACTTGTTAATAGTTATTGATTCCTATATGATCGGATGGCATCGATGAAAATCATTACTAATCATTCATATTTGAGGTATTTTGTTACTGATAACAGTTGACTCTCTTAGCTACGTGGCCTAACTTTGTTGTCTCACTATTAAGCTGAATCGACGAATTATGAGTGAGTTTGAATTCTGAACATACATAAAAGGAAGAATAAAAAGGGATATTTATGCCTGCACCAAACAACAATTAAACTATGATACGCAGATCGAAAGTGATTGTTGAGTAACATGTAGGTCTCAGATCTAATCACTTCATAAAAATGGTTCTAAGCAGCTTTTTGTTGTACAGAAGTGTTTACAACATTTCTGGTGATAACTAGCACTTAGCTTGTAAATCATTCTTATGTTTTAAGCCCATCAACTAGAAAATACAACAAGAATTTCTTCTTTGTCTCTACTTGTATGTAGGTAAACATGACCAAGATTTAAATTTCCCACCTCACGAATACACCATTCGTTACATTTCCAGTTTCGTCTGACAAGCAATTTCTTGTATCTACAACTGCTGCACTGATGTAGTAGTTTGACATTTCGGAAAAAGACAGACTTTATGGAAAAGTCGACAGTATTTCATTCATACCTAAGTACAAACACCGCATCGTAACAGCCATGAGGACTTAAGTTTTTGTAGGCAAATCAAACATTTCAAATCATCAGGATTACCACAGACTGGTCGGCTTTATAATGTTTTCTCATTTAAGAATATTTCGAAGGGGATATTTGCTGAAGTTCACAAATTCCATCCTCAGTGCAGCTTGGCCTTCTCGTGTTGGTCAAACTTTCTACAATATAAAGGTCCACAATTATTATTATCCTGCCTACATATACAAGCTGATTACTCAAGAATTTAGTTTTTCCATGGAATCTCTATGGAATTTTCACGTTAGAACACTTATCTGGTGATACACATTTAAACGGAAATAATTCACAAGTGAGCAAAGAATAAGACGCTCAGCTAAAATATCTTTTCTATGGTTCAGTCACTAAATCTCTACAATATTCATCTTGATATGAAAATATAAGGGTGTAAGTATAGATTATGAGGGGAATAGAAACAGAACGACACATGATTTGTAAGATGTGAAATAGCTTTTTCATAGACATGTGTAAATGAAAATGAAAAAATATGAAGGAATTTAAAAAATAAAAAAGCAAACTAATGATTCAACCTAAACTAGATATATGATAGACCTAGAGGCTAGACTGGCTTTTCTTAAACACATAACTCCAGCCTCTTGATGAATGTGGCGAGGGCTTCTCCATTACAAAGTATTCGGTCCCACACTGTCCTTTGTAGATATATAAATACTTTGTTAATGACTCTGTTTCCATGCTCATTTAGTGCACACACCTCAAGAAACAATTTCCGAAACCCGTATAAATTTGTGTCTATTCCCCTTGTATTCTATATTCACACCCTCAGATTTTCATATCCAGTTGAATACAGTTACCTACTTCAATCTCTTTCGTTATTATATGAGATTCCGTACTAACAGTATCCATGTGTCCTTGTATATTTAAATCCAATTTTACAGATTACATGATGAAATCGCCGAAAAGACATCTTTCCTCAGCATCCTGTTTTTATATATCTAATGCCCACAACGGTATTTTCCAATATTCATAATTTACACAATAGTCAAATTGTCACATAATATTTTTAGGTTCCTTGTTATACTTCACTATAAACGGTCGTGCGGGTTGTTTCACAGAAGACGAAACCAATGAAGAAAGCACTTCAAGCAGACGGAAAAGAGACAGGAGTGATTAAGATACCTAACAAACAATACGCACCCGGCCACATCAACGCAAGAAATCTAAAGAAAGTCACTTATTTCACTTGTCTAGCCAGAGTCGTTTCAACTGAAACAAGAAAGAATGAAGATGTCAGAGGTGGGATCGGAGAAGCTAGATACACCTTCATTAATCTGAAATCCGTGTACAAATCTACCACAATCTGAATCAAGAACAATATTCACGTGTTCAACACTAATGTCACATCAGCGCCTCTGCATACTTCCGAAACTTAGCCGTCATGTCATCACAAGGATTTCTGACAGGCTGCAGTCTTTCTTCAACAACCTCTTTCGCTCGTCACTGAATATCAGATGGCTGACCAGAAAGTGTAAGCAACAAGGAAGCAACCAGGCAACGAACCAACCGAGAAATCAATTGCCAAACAAATATGCAGTAGATGGAGGTGGAGATAGGCAGGACACAGGCTGAAGAGACCGCTGAGTGACATTCTCTTGCTAGGCAGTTCGTCGAGTGGAAGCCGAGTGGGAAACAATGAGTTGTGCGTTGATGTGAGGGTGATATGGAGGAGATGGTGGGCTTCGAGGAGTAGATGGAAGTTTGTGATCCATCGTGGAGGCAGGTGAGGGGGACTAAAGAGAATGGAATGAAATGAAGATGTGCCGTTGGAGTCTCAAGTTTCACTTGGAAGTAAAGGGATTATAATAATTATGATTATTTTGAACGTTGTGTCTCTCTTTGTTCATTCAGTACAGTAACACTGATAATCAGCATACAATAAAATAATAATTAACGATTACTCATTGTCACGAAAGATAGGCAGATACGTTTAGTCCCACTTGTGACAACCATATCGGAACATACATAACTAACTGTATGTCAAACGTGACGGAACACACGTGACAGATTTCGCTATTCAGTGATAATGGTCAAATAATTTGATCGCTTGTATTTCAGAGGAGTTTCAAAAATAATCTGCAGTCCTTTTGAGTATCTTTTTGTTTGCATTCTCTAGACTGGACTGATCACCTTGTGTCAGATTGTCTCATTCATTACGACGGAAGCTGCTCTGACAACATCATTTTCTAAATGCGCATTATTTTTCATCAATGGTAGACAGAAAGTGCATCTAGGATGCATTTCTGGTCAACTTGATGTAACTGAATCGCAGGATTAACGGTATTTCCAACAATACTTGAACCCAGAATATATTGCTTTGAACACCAAAGAGTTACTGACAAAGTCTGATGCGTAATCTCGCAAACCGTTTGTGTCGTAAAATGTTTAAAGACAGAACTGCGATTAATTCCTACACATATTACCTCTACTCAAAGGTACATACTGCTTAGCATTTTGTTAAATCTTCAGTAGGTTTGATTTAAGTGTGTTGAATTCCCTTTTTTCTTATCACATAAGGTGTCAAAAAGCTTACAAATGGATAATTTAGGAACTTCATTGAATGTCACTTACCTAAACACCACATTTCTGAGAACTCTTGTCCCAAATCAAATAACCAATTGGAATCACAGCAAGATGCCTGTAACTGTGAAACATAATATAACAGGTGTTACTGTAAAGATAACAGTAAAATTTAATTCAAAAATAATATCTAACCTAAACGATGACGAGGTCACAATAATTTTGAATAACGCATGGAGGAAAACAAATGTGACATCGGGAATAATACTAGTGAATATACAGTTCTATAGTAAGTCAAATAACTTGATTCAGTTAAATTAACTTTTTCGAACTATGATTTTCTGTTGTGATCATTTTAATTGTAGTACAACTGCGACTGATATATCCCTTTTAATGATTCAGTCAAGCTTCTTAGATTAATAAATTGTCATTCTTTGAAAACTGCATTCAGGAGATATTGTTGTGTTTATTAAAATCCTATATCCAAGTGGAGTTAAAAAGCTTCCTAATATCATATAAAGTGAATCATAACAACCGGGATTGCAAGCGATATGGTAGTCTCGCTTAGAGTACATGTGGGATTATAAACAATAAAGGATGCACTTTCATTCTCAGTGACTTAGGGTTTAGTAACTTTTCGCAATTTTTTATCCTATCTTCCGGGTTCGCTCTTATCTACCACGTATTATCCATCTATATATATGTATATGATTTCAGGTTTTAGAGAAATCAGCACAACAGTTCACACCACTCCTGGAGAAGAACTTGATCAGGTAACCACTATATCATCAATGCCAACTGAAGTCCATCCACCAACTCGTGAAGGTAAATTAAATGAACAATCGATTTACATTTCTGATTTGCTCGAAGTAAATATTTAACTATAAAATAACTCCTTCAATTAGATTTTTCTGGAAGTATTATGAGTAAATGTTACTAGCTGATTTGTCCTTAACTAGAAGTTCTGTTATCAGTGATTTGCCAACAAAATCTCCAAGTTTTAACAACTACTAGTACTTCTTACGATTTACACCAAAGTTGATGCTGTTCTATCGGTGATAGTACGTGTTGATTTACTAAGCCCTCGAAATATACTCAAATAGTTGTAGGATAATTCCATCAAATTCGCTAAAATTATTATTATTTTATTGTGTACTTCTATTACCTATGATTGCGAGTGGGACGCAGGGCTCCAACAGCCCATCTCTATTTCATCCTAAACTCGGCAGTCTTCTTCACCTGCCACCATGATATGTCATAAACTCCTATCATCCGAATTACTTTTCTGCCATTACTGTGAAATATTGCTAATGTTTATGAACAGTCAAAGAATACATCAGATATCACTGAATAGTGTAGCAGTTCCTTAAAATGTATCACATTGTATGTCTGAGTAGTAAACACACGTTATTTAATTTGTCCATGGGTTAAAAAGGATATGATGTTTGGTTCCTAAGCAAACCTATGTGAAACGAAGCCAAATAAGTTATACTTAGACTGACTGACTGAGTTTCGACTGAGAAATTTTCACAGAAGTAAAACAGTTTAGGCTACCGCATGAAGTGTGGCAGAAAAAGACTGGGAAAAGAGATACACAAATAAATCAAAAGAACTTTAACTAGCATTAATGTGTCGACGAAGAACATGGGAGTTTAGGGGATATGTGTTTTCATAAACAGTCTAACAGTAACTTGGTACAGGACGGAGTTCCCTAGAGTTCTAGTGACAAGTCGTGACCACTGAGGTCCAACCAACCAAGTGTGAGGATAACATTGGTTGGTGGTCACAAATTTATAGAAGTTAGGATTCATGGGCCATTGAATAAAGTGCCAGTGGCTGAATGGTATACCAGCTCGCCTTGTAACCGGAAAGTCTTGGGTTCGAACCTCATTGGGTAAATGCTCCCGATGATTTCCAAACTACGATGAAACAGGTGTCCAGTACCCCCTGACTTTCCATGGTTTACTAACCGATATCAATGCGTGGTCAAACTCGACAAACAAGTACAATCCCTACAAATCAACTCTTGAACATTATTATTTATCTGAGCAAAATTTATTGTTCATAATCATATCAATTATGATCACACAACTTCGAAACTTTCGTTTTATAGTTATCTGTGTGATTATAACTGATAATATTATGAACGACAAATTTTGTTCAAAACGTCATTCATTAAATTATAATGTGTCACTGTGTGATATATCTAATAAACAAATTAATGTGCAGTTATTATTTTATGCATTCACACTTATGATTCAGTTCCCTCACCGGACATAATTTCAATTCGTTGAAAAACGTCTCCTCTCTGAATGACTTATTTTGATCTTTCATATCCTCTGTTCATTGACGAAGTCTCAGATGAGCTGCATTATTTTCAAATTGCTTACATTTTCTTTACTACTATACTTTTTGAGTGAAGAAGGGGATGCGAACTGTAAAATATTCTCACAGATTAGGTATTCGACAGTTTGTGTTTCACTACCCAGCTTCATGACATCTTCTGTACTAACTTCACTGAAAAGTGGTATGTATTTTCAAGTCGTATGAATACAACAGATGTTCTTTTCTTCTTATTGTAGATCTCCAATAAGCGAAGGAAGAAATTTCCTGTTCTTCTTACCTTTCGATCTTGCATTTTATCACCTCATGTAATGAAATTGTTTTACTTGTCTCACGTTTTCCTTCTTAAGTGTTGATTTGCTTGGCTGGTTCTTTTAAGTCTGGTTAAGCACTGATCGTTTTCCTTCTGGGTAGGTCGTAGATTGATGTTCATCTGACTTTTTAGTGAAGTTTCGTTTGAATTGTGCTGATACCTTCAAATCTATAAATAAGTCTTGCCACTTGGAGATATCAATCAGCCTTGTGATGTCAGCTTTGTGTTTTGAGTCTGCCAGGCAGATTTCCATGTTTTCTTTGATAATATTTTTGATGTTGGATAGTGGCTTCTCTACAGAAGTTAACAGAAGGATTTAAATATGGCAAACAAAAACATCTTTAATGTTGTTTTACTCAATACATTTACTTTCACTAATTAATTTCTATTTTCATTTTATAAAGTGATTCTACGATTTGAAATCACTGCCACACTCCGTCATGAGATATTCTCAGCACCATTAAAATTTATGGAATATATAAATAATCCACTGAAAAATTTATACAATACAATGGGAAATTCATTCTGCACTATAGTAAGTGGTACTGTTTAAAAATATTTTGCACACATTTTGTGAAATTTCACTTATATTTACCGCCAACAATTCTGCATCTTATCCAACAGTTTTACGACAATGCTGCATGCCAAGTAATCCACAACGGGAAACTCACAGAATCCTTCTAAGTGAAGATAGGAGTAAGACAAGGCTGCCCATTGTCTCTAATGATTTTCGTGATTGCAGTAGACAGGATAATGAGATAGACAGCGGACAGTGAGGACGCAGGTATAAAATGGATCCGTACAAAAAACCTGGAGGACCTGTACTTCACCGATGATATATGTCTGATTTCCCACAAACTTCAAGATATGCAAGTGAAAACCGGCAAGGGTAAATCTTGACCATCGTTGAAGAGTCAAACTCCATTATGGATAAAATTTTATTTTGATGAAATCACACAGTATCATGCAGTAATATTTACTGATGAAGTTTTGAGCACCAATTATTGCTCATAATACGCAGTAGAAGCGTCATAGATGGACTTTCTGCTGAACATTGAGAAAACAGAGGTGATGAAGATTCCTGGCCAACACCAACAGCAAAAACAACAGACAATAATCAGCATAAATGGGAGAAATCTCAAGGAAGCGACCTCCATTACCACCCACCTGTAAAGCATCTTTTCAACTACAGGCGCACGAAACTGAAGGATGAAATGAAGGCGGATTGGTCATACTCTTGGAAAACCATCGAGTGATATCACACGCTAGGATCTAGAGTGTAACCAGAATGGGTAGCGGCGAGCTGGTTGTAAGTGCGAGGGAGAAATGGAAGAGATCATGCTAAGAGGAGATGAATGCATGTGGGCAGACGTGGGGCCAAGTGAAGACGTTGGCGGAGAACCGAATGAGATGGAGACGCGCGGCTGAAGCCCTATGTTCCTCTAGGAACTAAAGGAAATAATAATAGTTTGTACTTAAAAGATATGGTAATGTGCCAAACAAGTAACTTGGAAAATAAAAGGTTTCTTGTGGAGTTTGATACAGTTTAAAGGAACGTTGCATTTTAAAAGAAAAGAAATCCAACAAAGAGTTACCGTCTTAAGTTATAAAATGTCACATATGTAGTAAATTGTCTTAGCAACAAAATGGATATTTCCAAAGATGCTTCATTAGAACTGTAAATGTTAGATATAAATTGAACTGTGCGTCGGTGGCACAGTGGTTAGGACTCTCGCCCACCATGCAAATGGTCCGAGGTTCGATCCCCTGCCGAGGCACACCTGATATCAATGGTCGGCCTGCAAAATTTGGGCTACCGATATCCATGCTGAAAATTCCATACTTGTACCAAAAATACAGTGTGTAACCAAGCTGTAAATCAGAAAAAAAAACTAGTGGTAATGAGACGTAGGAATTTGATAAGGAGTGAGAGAAACAAATAATACAGCTAGAACAGAAAGATACTTGAACAGCGAGGACAATTTTCTTTTCGACGATTCATTTTCATAAGGTGTACAATCATAATTATATTTGACAACGAGTTCATAAGATCAGTCAGACATTGGTAAAGTTTGTCCTCGAAAATGTACTACGCAACGTAAGGTGTAATCTTATTTTATTATCACTCTACCTCTGTTTATTAACAACTTTGCGTTTTCATATACAGATTTTTGTTCAGCGAAGAAATTTCTTTTCAACGACTCCATTTTCAAGCTGTACAGTCGTATTTATATTACAGAAAAAGGTTATAAAGTGGCACTAAATAATTGCTCAGTCAATGTACGTATATATGTGATAAAAGTTATAAGGGGTAGAGCTGAAGTGGATAAATTACAAAAGTATTAAAGATTGTTTTATAACAACGACTGTACAGCTTGAAAATGAAATCGTTGAAAAGAAATTTCTTCGCTGAACAAAAATTGTGTTTTTACTTATGAAATAAATGGGTATTTTTCGAGATATACAGATTTTTTAGAAACACTTTATTGTCTTTCCGCTAGTTCTCGTTCACTCCACACATTTATATTGTCTAGTCATTTTCTCTCACTTATTGTGCCATTCCAACTTCTGCCCCTTTTCTAATTTTCAATTAGTCACCTCTTCTTGATTGGACCTTACATTACGTAACACGCTTTCGCGGACAAATTTTACCAGTATCTGGTTGGTTTTATGAATTTTTATTTGACACTAGTAACTAGTGCGATGCGTCTAGTCCTCTGATTGGTGTAGACTGAATTCTATCGGTCAGGTTGTAATGTGTCCACCATTCTAGCTAGCTCGCCATCATTAAACATAATAACGACTGAACGGGTTTTGGAAATAAATCATTGAGAAGAAAATTTCTTTCGCTGTTTGCGTCTTTTTCTTATGACTCAATATGGACATATTTCGTCCAACAAAGCAAATAAACTTAAAATCACAAATCAGGTGTTAAGATAAATCAGGCCCATCGCAGATTTAATAACTGAACGAACTTCTTTTCTTTGAGGATTCAACTTGTGAATAGTCACTGTTTTTGCAGTTTAAACAAGCCTGATTCGTACTGCCTTAGCGAAATTCCCTGGTATTCTGAAGATGACCATGAAGCTGATTAATGGGTTTTCCTGGTTTCTGTATTCGATCAGGTGTTCCGGGACTGCATTTTTATTGAGTATTTAGGAGTAAATTAATCATATTTTAGCCATATGATTATTAAACATAATTTAATAGTAATAATAACTTAAGAATAATAATAGTTCCAAAAACAGTACTAATGATACAGTAAGGAATTTTCAGCATTCAGTACAATATTGCATCTAATTTACTCAAAAACAACAAAAAAATTTATAAATATACATTACATAATAATAATAAAACGATTGTTACAGCAGCTACATAGCAAAATACTGTATGCAATACGGAGAAAAATATGCGTAAAGTACAAAATTGTAGTTATAATAGTAATACCAACTAAAATAAAGTAGCAGAGTAATAATTTAAACGACAGAAAGGGTGACACCATAAAATACAGAAAGATGAACGATGAAAGGGGCGATTTCACTGTGCTAATTACTGATATGTATCCACATATATATATTTATGTGTGTGTGCATGTTGGTCTCTCTTTTGGTAACGGCGGATCTCACGTAGGGCAACGGTTCCAGGCCTGTATCTGTGTGGCTTCTTAACACCACCGGTGGCTGGTGCACTCTTTCGGGCAGCCTTGGTGGCCAGCTGCTTTCTTGGGGCCTTTCCTCCAGTTGATTTGCGAGCAGTCTGCTTTGTACGAGCCATAGCGAAACACCGAGAGACGATGACTGGAAGGTGCGAGTTTTGCTACGTAAATTGGGTCCGGCAGAATATGAACGGTACTGCAACCTAATTTTACCACAGAAACCACGTGACAATTGTTTCGATGATACAATAAAGTTGCTGCGTGAACATTTCGGAGACCACTCCTCATTATTCAGTATACGTTATCGTTGCCTCAAGCTGGCAATGAATGAAAATGATGATTTTCTTACTCACGTTGGCACAGTCAACCGAGAATGTGAGAGATTTCGACTCAGGTCCTTAACAGATGATCAGTTCAAAGCCTTGATTCTCATATGCAGTCTCCAATCTCCTCGTTTCACAGATATCCGAACTCGACTGCTCAATCAGCTAGAACAAAATCCCAAGTTAACATTACATGACATAGCTGATGAATATCAACGGCTGATTAATCTGCAGAAAGACACACACTTGGTCGAATCAACACCTCCGAGAAGCTCTGATATTCGTGCATTACGAAAGAGCAAAAATCTCTCATCATCCAGTCCTGACCCACCTTCTTCTAATGTCCCGCGGAAATCTATACATACTCGTCCAACTTCACAAAATACTGCAAAGAAGACCCCTCCATCACCATGCTGGCATTGTGGCGCGTGGCACTTTGTAAAGTCTTGCCCATACAAAAATCATCGTTGCAGCAAGTGCAAAATCATCGGTCATAAAAATGGGTTTTGTCAGCCACGCCAACTCAGATATCATAATCCAGCAAAAGCTCAACAAAATGTCGGTCCTAAATCTCCAAAAAGATCACTGAGTCTACGTGCAACCTGTCAAGTCACAACACCAGCTATGCGGAAATATATTGACCTTCAGATGAATGGTCATGATGCACGTCTGCAGCTAGATACCGCCTCTGATATTACTGTTATATCAGAGAAAATTTGGAATTATATTGGCAGACCACCGATCGCAAATACTTCCCAGACTCTTCTCAGCGCCTGTGGTGGGCGGCTCAAACTAATTGGTGAACTCAAATGTTTTGTTTCCTTCCGCAATACCAAATTCACAGGAATTTGTTACGTTACCAAGAATGATTTAAATCTTTTGGGACTTGATTGGTTCGATCGTTTGCATCTGGCTGATGTCCCACTAAATTCGCTATGCAAAGCAGTCAAGAAGCATGAAATGCTAGACAATTCCGGACGGAGCCGAAGCCGCAAACCCAACAGTCAGACGAAACGACAGGCGTCAACAACAAGCCCAAAGGTGCGTCGGTGGCACAGTGGTTAGGACTCTCGCCGACCATGCACATGGTCCGGGGTTCGAGCCCTCGCCGACGCACACCTGATATCTATGGTCGGCCTGCGAAATTTGGGCTACCGATATCCATGCTGAAAATTCCATACTTGTACCAAAAATACAGTGTGGAATCAAGCTGTAAATCTAAAAAAAAAAAAAAAGATAAACCCCCAGGTAAACATCCTACTAATCATCCATCTTCTCAAAAGGGGAGGTGATATGTATCCACATATATATATTTATGTGTGTGTGTGCATGTTGGTCTCTCTTTCTGTTTGCTCGGTTAGTCTGTGACCACTTCACTTGTATGGACTTGTCTCCTTGGATAATGTGTATTCTCCTTATATTATATTATATATAATATGAGTGTTTGTTGACAGTCCGTTGCTTGGTGACATATATCCATATATGTTTGTTGGCATGTCTGCTATATTCGCTATGTATAATTGGATCGACACTCCATTATAATTAGCCATTCATGTTAAGACTGTCTAATGATTTTTCCCACGCTTGTCTGAATTATTCGCATTCACAATTTGTGTGAACTACTTTACTTTACAACTACTTGACTTGCTTACCACTTTGGTGTGAGACCATTTATTTTCGTCTCCTTGTGTTTGAACAATAGAAGTATCATCGCAAACCTAGTGGTCTTCTGATTTCCGCCTTCTCGCGTCAGGACGATTAGTTTCTCGACCAGTCCATAACAATAACTTAGCGACGAGTACATAACAATTACATAGTAACTTATAAGTTTCGCGTCTAACAGAGTCTTCGTCACATAAAGTATTTTTTTTATTTTTTTTATTTTTGATTTACAGCTTGATTCCACACTGTATTTTCGGTACAAGTATGGAATTTTCAGCATGGATATCGGTAGCCCAAATTTTGCAGGCCGACCATAGATATCATGTGTGCGTCGGTGCGGGCTCGAACCCCGGACCATGTGCATGGTCGGCGAGAGTCCTAACCACTGTGCCACCGACGCACAAGTACGGGCTAAATAGGGTATTGTAGAATTTCTGTACTTAGTGGTACGAGCATATGACTTTTTATATTGACTTCTCGTCCTACCTGATGAGATACAAGGGGACAGGTGTGAATAAAGGGGGTGCAGAGGGTCTGACAGTATAGCCTTTGCCCATTTCGTACAGGAATTTATATGCCTCTCGACTATAGTATTAGCGAGCTCATGCAGTGGCAGACCACAAGCCCTACTCACAGCATTTAATACTCTTCGTAATATGATATAATCTTTTTTGAGAAGCCCAGGAAAGATTAATGGAGAGAGATAGAGTACAATAGGTAAAATACAGGAGTTTAAAAATTGCAAAACTAAAGGTTGGTTGATACCTGATTGTCTTAACTTTTTAATGTAGAAGGTAAGACGAAACATTTTCTTAGAGATAGATAAGATATGGGATGACCATGAAAGGTCAGAGGAAAGAACTAATCCAAGGTATTTAATGCTTGATTTGGTTTCAATTTCCGTGCCATCTATGCTACAGGGATCATGAGAACTAACTAGTTCAAGTAAGTCACGTCGATGCTTGAAAGTAAAGTCAACGGCTGACATTTGGAAGGATTTAATATAAGACCATTTGACTTGGACCAGTTGTTGATGTCCAACAGAAAGCTATTAAGTTTGGAGCTGTCAGACTCGGAAGTGATAGGCAGTGATACAGTCAGATCATCTGCATATTTGACAAAGTTAGTTTCGTTTGAATGAGGCAGGTCATGTAGGAAGAAAGAAAAAAGAAAAGGAGAGAGGACAGCACCTTGTGGAACACCGGATTTTGTAAGCGAGGTAGAAGAAGATTTGCCGTTATATACAGTATACTGCATTCTATCAGAAAAATAGGAATGCAACCAACTCTTAGCCCAGGATCCTGTTTGTGTCAACGATAGCTTATTTAACAAAAGGCCCCTAGGTACAGAGTCAAAAGCAGATGTGTAGTCTAAGAAAGCACTACGAACATATTTAGCACCTTTGTCTAAACAAGAGACAACATTGTGATATAAGACAACCGCAGCATCCAAGGTACTTCTACCATGTTTGTATGCAAATTGTTTAGGATCATTAAAAGGTTTCAAAGCGGGTTCAAGACGAAGTAAAAGTAATTTTTCCATCAATTTTAAAAAGGGGGAAGTAATTGCAATAGGCCGAAATTTAATATCAGAACCAGAAGATGGTTTTGGTATAGGGATAATTTTAATGTTTTTCCATGCAAAAGGTAGAACGTTACCGGAAAAAGAAGCATTAAAAATGTTAGTAAGAGGATAACACAAAATATCAGCACAATTCCTGAGGACAATGGCAGGTATGCCGTCAGGACCAAGGCTTTGAGAAGGCTTAAGAGACCGGAGACATTTAAGCACATCAAGGGTATTAAAACCACTAAAGTTATTGTCAATATGATTTGTATCATTTGGAAGGGTATCAACAGAAGAGCGTATGAAAGATTTATTAAGAGTGTCAACATTAAGAGATGGAACAGAAATACATCGCTTACCGTTAGTAATTTCTTTGAAAAGTTTCCATAAATTAGAAGGGGTTTTACATGACAAAAATCTTTGATTATATAAAACATTTAGTCTTTTCATTTCCAGTTTTATCAGAATGTTTAACTTTTTTACACCAGGCTTATCATTTGTTTTGAACAACAGTTCTTTATTTCTACGTAGCTTTTTGAGATATGGCGAAGATAAGCGATCAAATCGAATGAATAATGTTTCTTTAGGACAACATATTTCGAAACAGAATTTAAGATAATCAGTAGTGTTTGTGATTGTTTCATCTAATGTTTGTTCTGTAAATAAGTCCCAGTTAGTGTCTTTCAACATGCATCTGAGCTTGTCTAGGTTGTCTTTTGAGTAGCATCTCCGTTGAACTTTACTGTAGAGGTGAGAGAGGACACCTTTGTGTGATTTGGAATATATTTTAGGCAGTACACGTATGATGCAGTGGTCAGAGTTAAGTAAAGGAGCACGTTTGCGAGCTTCATATATACCAACATCATTGATGAATACTAGATCCAGTTTTTTACCAAGACGGGTGGCAAAGTTAACAATATTGTCATGACCAAGTGATATAAGGAAGGAGCAATCGCTTCCATTGAAGTCGCCAGTTACTATTGATAAAGAGTTCTCGAAGCAAGCTGCAGCAAAAGCGGTGAATTCATCAGCGAACATAGATAAATCCAATATGGTACAGCCAGGAGAGACATAAACATTAGAAATATAAATGAATTTGTATTTTGACAGGTGTTTCGGGCGACATCTCACAGTGATGCAATCAATGAAGTCATTCGAGAATTTGAAACAAACTTTGTTAGAAATGGACCATTTTGAGTGAATAAAAGTTGCAACACCTCCACCACATTTTTTCTTGGAACAAACACGGTCTTGTCGGAAAACATTGAAATTGTTTAGAGACACAATATTGTCATCGTATGAGTCATGGAGCCAGGTTTCTTGTAGAGTGACAATACCAGTATTGTGGTAGGTTCCGGATGACAACAGGACTGAAAATCCAGAATTTTATTAGGCAGGGACCGGCAGTTGGTACTAATGATAACTGGAACAGTGGTGTGATGTATGGGTGTAGATTTTAAGGCACGCTGCCAACCTCCATGGTGCTTTTTCTTGAGTTTATTGCAAATATGAAAGTTTTTGGGTTTAAAACGTTTTATAAAATCCCGGGAGTGGATAATACGATTAGAATGCATAATGTGATATGTAAATACCAATAAAATACGAGTAAATAGATGCAAAATGTACATGGAATGTGGTAGCCCAAAATGTTCAAACAGGCCGCCAAGGTCAAATGCATGAAAACTGTTTCGTATTAGTGTTCATCATACATTTTGTTAAGGCAGTCTAAGACAATTTTAGAACGCTTATGTAAGGCAGGTGGGGTATATCCTGAAATCAGGAGTCAATGGCTGTAAGTTCAGTGCTTAAACCACTGAGACACATAGCCACAGGTTAAATGCTTAAGATTACTTTATCATCCTAAAGACAGTTCACAAATCGAATCGTTTCTGTACAGCTTTTATAGTGAGTTATAGTTTAGCAGTCAAAAATGAGCAGGCTGTAAGTTTTCATCCGTTACGTGTTGGCTAAAAGTCATAAGCTTAGAAAAATAAGCTGATTTTTACATTTATCTCTGAGGTCTAATCAGGCCAAGAACTGTGTCATTTTTCTTACCATATATTTGTAAACAGAAACAACGATATTATGCCACTGCATAATATTTGAATGTCTTATTCGGACTATATATGTGTTAGATTAGCATTTTTTAACGACAACGAGTCACCAACACACTGAAGTACTGCTGCAGTCAATTTATAATTTTTACATTTCATTTTTCCTACCGAAAAGTTGTCGGCGGTTATGGTGTCTAATTACACAGACGGTTGTCATTACCAAATTTACCATCATAGATTTATCGCAAGTGTATCTTTAATATGTCTTCTGGCTCGAAAAAGGTGTGAAGTATATCAATGTATTGTGACTCAGGTGTAGTCACTTGATTTAAATGCTCGTAATGGAAACAATTGTGCATCCTTTCGCAATTAGCTTCAATTAACTAATTACGTGGGATCAAATGGTTTAATTACCTGAATGGGTGTACTTTATTGTCTGATGTATTAAATATGCATGTATAAGCATCATTTATTGATAGGATTATACCACAAAGGACAGAATACTAAACCACATATAATCCATTTAAATCAACCTGATTCTAATGTTGATAAGAATATTCACTACAGTAGATGAAATTTTCTTCTAAAAGTGTGATGTTAAAATTGTGTTTTCTGTCTTTCTCTATTTTAGATCAGTAGTAGTCTACGTGTGGGCTATCCTCTGCTCGAAAACTATGCACCGCATATATATAAGGCACTGTCAATGGAAGGGAAAAATATGGTGAGTTAAGAAATATCTCTCTGTGATAGTGAAAATCCCGTGAAACGCACCAATTTGAACATGGTCCGATTATGATCTGGATGTTTATTAATTTTCGTAGCTCTGTCAATTAAGTGATAAGAATGTAATCTGATGGGACTAATCAATGCATTCGGACAGACCGCATTGTAGGCTAAATGCCTTCTACTAATAATAGTGATGATGAAGTCGGTGTGAAGATAGGTGCTTATGGTCAGTTTTGGATGACAGAGAGCTATGCCACCAAATGACCAAATTGAAAATTCATCGGTCGCTGAATTTTCAAATCCATCTCTGATTCCGTAACGAGTTCGCTTCGCAATCTGAATGTTTTGGTTCTTAAGTATGCACTCACAAAGATTCCTAAACTAGAAAATAACGACTCCCTCTCTCTGATGTGAGTATAACAGTGACGATGGCACAGTGGTTAGCACGTTCGCCAGCCATGCATACGGTCCGGGGTTCGATTCCCTACCGACGCACTATACCAGAAATAATGCTGGTAAAGAGGAAAGGTCGGGCATGAGGCTAGCAACCCCATCCTGTAAAAAATAAACACTGCTACAGAAACTTCAAGCCACTAGCTTGAAGCCCTATGTTCCACTAGGGACATAGGTCGAGACTAAGTATTGCCTGAAACCCATCAAAACCTACCAAACTAACGACTGACGATAAAATCAAGTATTGTTTTCACTGAATAAACTGAGTTTACTGATTTGTTTAAAATCCGTTTATATCAGAGGCTAAGGTTATGCGGAGAAATTTCGAAAACTAGAAAGTAGGAAATTCATATTTCACCTCAATTCTCCAGAAGCGGGTTTTGGGCATCCACATACACATATACATATGCTTTCATCGGACACTAGATAGTATCTAACGTCACGCATTTAGTCGTTCCGAGCCCGAAAAGCTCAGTGGTAACTTCTCTGATTGAATGGCTCGGTTTCGAATGTCATAAAGCACATCAGCTCCCTCATGATCAAAAATACACCTTGTTGAAAATTGCCAACTAGCATAAAAATCTAGGTTCAAGGCATCCTGCAGAATGTGTCAAACTACCTCACAACAACTACCATCTAATTCAGCGAGATTTTACAAATATAACTTTTGTATGGAGGATTTAATCATGAGCTGACATCAGTTAGAGAACCACCGGGAAACCTGGGAGTACTGGACAGCCAGCTGTTTCGTCCTAGTTTGGGACTCCTCATCAGTATGCACCCACCGGGGTTCGAACCCAGGACCTTCTGGTTACAAGGCGAGCTCGTAGACCATTGAGCCACTGGGACTCCCAGGTTTTCCAGTGGTTCTCTAACTGATGTCAGCTCATGATTAAATCCTCCATACAATGAAACCAAATCCCTACAAAACCAACACTTGAAAATATAACTTTATAAATGTGTACTTCTCACTCAGCGCTTAATTATTTTGCAACTATCCGGTCAAATCTTGATCACAGTTTGTATAAATTAATTTGTAGTAATCATAATTAATCACCTAATTTATGGAAACATTTTATAACCATCCTGTGACTGAGAGAACAATTAGTAATTTGAATATTTCCACAGTGTATGCAGAACAAGAAACATTTCTGATATAACAGTTGCTTTCACTAACTTCTTCTTCAGTCTCTAAAGTTACAAATGAATAAATATTAGAATATAGTTGCCAACAAAGGTGAATCAGAATTATGCCAGAAACTGTACTGGGGTACACAGATAAGATGGGGTTTATTGGTCACTAGTTAGTAATTAGTGTAATGTATCTAGTCCTTTGTTTGATGGAGACTGAATTCTATCAGTCCGTTGGTTGACATTGTCAACCGAGTGCATACAGATACATACGATAAATTGTGAATTTCAGTCTTTAGATTCTGTCACTAACTAACATCAGTGAGGGAGATCATTGAAAACCAGGGAGTATTTTGCAGCGGTTTCATACAGCTTCGTCATTCTTCAGCATCCGGCAGACATCACTTTAACTAACGATTGAGCTCAGGACAGTCAGGTTACGAGATCAAGCTCGTTGACCATTCAGCAACATGGACCACAATTCAATGCAGTCCCAAAACAGTACAAAATGTCTGTTTGGTGCTTCCCGGCTTTCAACGGTCTTTATAAATGATGCTGGTTTGTGACCAAACGCAACAGCTGAAATTCATTTTCAAGAGTTAATTTAAAGGAATTCGATTTTGCCCACGTTTGATTACGGACTGATATCAGTTTGAGAATAACTCATAACCATGGATTACAGGACGGCTGTTTCATCCTAGTTTAAGTTGGTTTAGGTTGGAATTCGTGGCCATCGAGCCAGATCCAAGTGGCTAAACAGTCATTAAGCTTACCTTGTTACTAGAAGGTGATGGATCCTAACCACTTTGGGTGCCTACTGCCAAAGAATCTCAAACTAGGATGGAATAGATGTCCAGTAATACCTGACTTTTGGCTTGTTTCTAACTGATTTGAATCCCTGACCAAATTCGAAACTGAACTTAAATTCATATAAATCCCGACAAATGTCATAGTCCAAACATATCAGCGTACTGATAATCAATAAATAACAAGTATCACTGGCTTTTGGGTTATATTCATTATTATGACAGAAATATGAATATCACACAGCATAAAAAACAAGTGGGGAACACTGGATGCAAGTTCGAGAACTGACAGATAACAACTATTATGACATAGTAAAGTGGATAGATAGTGAACGGTTATCAAATAATAGAGATAAAGTAAGTTGAGCCGAGAATCCGGCGGATAACAAATAATTATCAAATGACTAATGATGTGAAGTAAACTAAATGAAAAGAAATAAGAAGAGCGTGGCATAGCATGTGAATGTGAATTGATTACATCTTTGATGACCTCATAGTAGGTCTTGGTAAACAGAGAGTAATCATCTGATTTTCTGTCAGACAAGGATTAGTTTTATTCCTATTGACCCCTACAGTTTCATGTGCGGGGCTGGGAGACGCAATCACGCGCCTTTTGGCAAATTGTTTAGCACTCGACGTACGACCGTATTTTGTGTGTTTACCACCACATGAGATAAGATAGCACTATAAATTCCTTTTATCACTCATTTTCAAACTAAACTGGTACACATTCATGCATCCATAAAGATAAATCTGATTTGGGTTTACTGGCTATTGTATTATAATATTCACAAATTTATAACTTTAGAGTTTGAAGAAGTGATTTGAAACATTAGGTGTAAATTTCAAGCAGTTGTTTGTCTTTATGAATGTTAATATAGTGCCTATATTGCATTGTGAATTGAATTTTATTATAACTTTGCACTTCCTTTTTATCACAATATTCACGGATAATAAACTATAGAATGCAACTAAGAAACTAATTTGGAATTATTTGCTTGAAAAGGAAATTGAATGTATATTTATCAAATTCAAAATTATTGACAAAATAATTAAAGATAATCGAATCTCTGATCATCTATCGAAATGGAGAATGACTAAAGCTGTACAAGCTAGTGCTATCATATCTATCAGTGTGCCGATTACATTCAATTTCAACGAAACTTTACTTACACTAATTTTGAATGCTGGTTACAATAAATTAAGTCATATTTATATATTTACACTTTTTAATATTGAAGCACATGGTGAGTAGTTTTACTAAAAATAAAAAATGTTTTGCGCCAGTATTTCATATCACATACGTTTTTTCATTTAACGCATAATCTTCTTCATTCATTCCTTCACGTTCCCAGTGGAACATAGGGCTTCAAGCTAGATAGTATACAATTGGTGGATGGTGGCTAGCAGTGGAATCCAGGATGAGCATTTCCTCCTATTTGGGACTCGTCAGCTGGATGTACCTGCATTTCTCACTGAGTGATGATGTTCCCACCGAGGCTCGAACCCAGTACCCATAGTTTCAAACGCCAAAGCGTTATCCACTAGACCACTTGGGCAACGAGAGCCACCTTCAAGCTAGATGCTTGAAGTTTCTGCAGCAGTGTTTATTTTTACAGGATGGCCATGCCCAACCTTCCATCTTTACCAGCAATACTTCTGAATTAGTGAGGTAAAGGAGTGCGGCGGTCGGGAATCGTAAACTGGACCATATGCATGGTTGGCGAGCGTCCTAAACGCTAAGCCACCGACGCATTTAACGCACAATGGTGTAGTAAAATTTATTGCTTGATATCACATCAGCTGAGTCAAATGCCATCATAATTTCCTTTATATATACATATATATCTGTTGGAGAACCTCTGAAAAGCCTGGGAGTACTGAGCAGCTGTTTCGTCAGCCTGGTTTGGGGCTCCTCATCAGCACGCACCCGCCACAGTTCAAATCAATGACCTTTCGGTTACAAGGCCGGCTCGTAAACCCTCCAGCCACTGGAACCCAACACAATGGTCCATGAATTAAAACTTCTTCCAATTCGTGATAACATGAGCTTGCCTCATAACCGGAGGGCTTTCAGTTCAAAACTATGTGTGTGCGTGCTGTTGAAGAATCCCAAACTAGGACGGAACAGCTGTCCAGTACTTTCAGGTTCTCCACTGTTTCTCTATCTGACATCAGCACGTGATCAATCAAACCCCTGCGAATCAACACAATATATATATATATATATATATATATATATATATATATATACATTCCCTCAACTTTGTTGTAAACTGCAATTTCCCATATATTCGGCATAAGCGTTCCGTCATTTCCACTCCACGTATTAATCATGTTCAATCCACAAACAAATATTCGGTGATCAACCTCTTTCCACCTAACTATGTCATTTTTGATACTTTTACTTTATATCACTTTAGTGTGTTACTACACGTAAGTGAATGTATTGCAATGACAGAGGTTTATTCTACATCATTTGACTGGACAGGGTCTATCATTCCAGTTCTAGCTAAATTTCTAAGTTCTTATAATCTTACTGACCCCAGTCTACTTTGTTAAACTATATAGTTGACGTCAAAGTTTTTGGTAAATTATAATTTTTTTACACTTTAGATATTTTTCTTGTGAGTTGAAGTTTCTGTATCAGTTTGATTTATTTTCTGTGAAAGAGCCGCTAGCCTCACCCCCCAACTCTTTCAGTTCTCTCCGGCTTGCGATTGGCTGGAAAGCCAGTGAGCCTTTGATTGGTACTGAGTATCGAATGACCAGAAAGAATCGGCAACAAGGAACTCTAACAGCAAACCATACAAGAGCCGACTGCTCAAGAAATATGTAGAATCTGGTGTGTTTGTACTTTATTATAGTTACATCTATAGTTTGGTTTGTAAGGGTTAGTTTTGTTTTTACGAGTTGATCACGGATTGATATGAGTTAGAGAACCACTGAAAACCAGGGAGTACTGGACAGTTGCTGTTTCATCCTAGTTTGGGAATCAACGGCAGCTCATGATTAAATCCTGAAACCAACCAAATCCCTACAAACCAACACTTAAATATGTAGAAGTAAGTGGAGATGGATTGGGAATCGGCTGAGGACGCCATCGAATGACACCGCGCACCAGGCTATCGCTAGAGTGGAACCTGAGTAGGAAACAATGACTCCGGTGTTGGTATGACACGGGAGAGATCGTGAGATGCGAGGAGTAGTTGGGAGATTATGAGCATACGTGGAACCAGCTGTAGAGGATACTATCAAATAGAATAAAGTGGTGTGTTGTTGAAGCCTTATGTTCCACTCAGAACCCAAGGGAATAATAATATAGTATATTAACAATGTTATCTTTTCGCCTGTTATCGCACAGCATGGCGGGATGGAGTAAAAGTAAAGAAAAGTGATATAGCTGCGTGCAGAGAGGTTACACCAAACAAGTGGAATGAAAATGACGGAACGCTTATGCCGAATATATGGGAAATTGCAGTTTACAACAAAGTTGAGGGAATGTATATATATATATATATATATATATATATATATTGTGTTGATTCGCAGGGGTTTGATTGATCACGTGCTGATGTCAGATAGAGAAACAGTGGAGAACCTGAAAGTACTGGACAGCTGTTCCGTCCTAGTTTGGGATTCTTCAACAGCACGCACACACATAGTTTTGAACTGAAAGCCCTCCGGTTATGAGGCAAGCTCATGTTATCACGAATTGGAAGAAGTTTTAATTCATGGACCATTGTGTTGGGTTCCAGTGGCTGGAGGGTTTACGAGCCGGCCTTGTAACCGAAAGGTCATTGATTTGAACTGTGGCGGGTGCGTGCTGATGAGGAGCCCCAAACCAGGCTGACGAAACAGCTGCTCAGTACTTCCAGGTTTTCCAGTGGTTCTCTAACCAATGTGAGTTCATAATGCAATCTTGAGAATGTAGTATTAGTTTATCAGCACGATACTTATCACCAGCGCTGAATTGAAAATAAAGAGGATGTTATACAAAGAAGACCAGACATTTCTAAAATGAATTTCATTCAGAAGACAAAATGGAAATTGAGCATAGAGAATTTATTTCGACGGATTCTTCATCTGGATCTAGAAACATATATATATATATATATATATATATATACAAATTTCCGTTACAAATTTAAATTTCTCGTTATTCTAATGACATGTTTGGGCAACAGATGTCTTCCTTCACCTCACTATACGTATTTTATTATGTTCATCTTTTCCTCCTCATTGTGGCTGAGTGCTTGCTTAATTATTAGATGTAATCGGGTCTATGTATATGGATAAAATGCTATGTTCTGAGAAATTAATTCTGTAATAGAATTCAATTCCATATTAGGTAAATTTACTTATGTGGGTTCAGTAACAGTGTAAATTTCATTCCAGATTTCTTCTATAGCTGTACAAATCGGAATAATGGTGCATTAACTTGTTAAGTTGGAACTAACCTATTTTTTGCATTCCATTCCACTTCAGTAGCCCCGCATTTTCCATAAATTAACTATTCAACTGTCGAAGATGATTCTAATGAAATATTATAATTGTTTTGAAGATAAATACAATTTTTTCATTGCATCAGTTCACCAAGTCATTTAACTATGTAGTTTAAATTATACGATCTAAGCAATTTATATATAAACCACAGCATTAAACACCACCATAAATGTCACAGCCTAACAGCTCATATAACAACTAGCATTTTCAATGTAGTGACATTCATGAAAAGCTAACAGAGAACTGCAAAAAAATGACTGCACATGTGGATGCGTTAATCATCCCTCGAAAGACAGCTTGTAGACAATTTCAGTGTTATTGGATTCTCTGATTTGAATATTTTAGCTAAGAGACATTCATTCTCTTTCTAAACAGCCTATTCAACAAAATAACTTCAAAATAAAAGCGTAAAAGTTTTCTAAGTCAAATATCATCAATTGTTTATATTCGCTTTATTTTCTACAGAATTAAGTGTAACAGATGAAATAATTCAAATCAGTGAAGTCACAGCAAGCAACAGTTTCACTCCAAAATCATCTTATGAAATGAGTAAGTTTCATTCAGTCTATTATTTTGGATTTCATAATAAATTAACGAATATTTATTAGAAACATCTGTTCAACGCATGAACAAAGTCAGAGTAAATTGCTCACAAGTGTAAGTACTTTTACTGTCACAAACGATAGTGTTTATGCAGAAAGCATTTGTTTAGTATGTCCTCCCACAGAGGTGATTAAGATACCTAACAAACAATACGCACCCGGCCACATCAACGCAAGAAATCTAAAGAAAGTCACTTATTTCACTTATCTAGCCAGAGTCGTTTCAACTGAAACAAGAAAGAATGAAGATGTCAGAGGTGGGATCGGAGAAGCTAGATACACCTTCATTAATCTGAAATCCGTGTACAAATCTACCACAATCTGAATCAAGAACAATATTCACGTGTTCAACACTAATGTCACATCAGCGCCTCTGCATACTTCCGAAACTTAGCCGTCATGTCATCACAAGGATTTCTGACAGGCTGCAGTCTTTCTTCAACAACCTCTTTCGCTCGTCACTGAATATCAGATGGCTGACCAGAAAGTGTAAGCAACAAGGAAGCAACCAGGCAACGAACCAACCGAGAAATCAATTGCCAAACAAATATGCAGTAGATGGAGGTGGAGATAGGCAGGACACAGGCTGAAGAGACCGCTGAGTGACATTCTCTTGCTAGGCAGTTCGTCGAGTGGAAGCCGAGTGGGAAACAATGAGTTGTGCGTTGATGTGAGGGTGATATGGAGGAGATGGTGGGCTTCGAGGAGTAGATGGAAGTTTGTGATCCATCGTGGAGGCAGGTGAGGGGGACTAAAGAGAATGGAATGAAATGAAGATGTGCCGTTGGAGTCTCAAGTTTCACTTGGAAGTAAAGGGATTATAATAATTATGATTATTTTGAACGTTGTGTCTCTCTTTGTTCATTCAGTACAGTAACACTGATAATCAGCATACAATAAAATAATAATTAACGATTACTCATTGTCACGAAAGATAGGCAGATACGTTTAGTCCCACTTGTGACAACCATATCGGAACATACATAACTAACTGTATGTCAAACGTGACGGAACACACGTGACAGATTTCGCTATTCAGTGATAATGGTCAAATAATTTGATCGCTTGTATTTCAGAGGAGTTTCAAAAATTATCCGCAATCTATTATAACGTTTGAAGGTGACAGATGTCGAGTTGAATCGACATTCCATAAAAGACCACTGAAGCTAGTTGTGTATATCCTGGGCTTGGTTCATGTTGATAACATACTGATTATATTAGTTGCACTTGGTCTTCAAGGCGAATTTTATGCAGTGAATAAAGGCATAATTCAGCTAATTTGTTCTAATTTCCGCGAACTAAATTCTATCGACCAGAGATATCTGAGTACCTTACTATTGCGTAGGAGCCTGTTTGTGAACTAGTTTGGGTTAACTGCGTGTTATGCTTTAGATACACTTTGGTTCGCTTACATAAGAGTCAATCAGCTGATTAGTCTTTTTAAACTAAATACATTTTGAACTGAACAGGTGTGTCATACGTAATACCACCGGGGATGGAATATCAGATGAGAAATAAATTATTGCAAGAATACCGTGTCTCTTCATTCATTAACGTCGTTTTTGGGTAAATTAGATGCAATATTGTACTGAATGCTGAAAATTCCTTGCTGTATCATGAGTACTGTTTTTGGAATAAAGCAATTATTATTATTATTATTATCATTCAGATATTTACACTAACATCTAGATTACTGTAATTACAATTTTCCACTGAATTTTCAATGAAATAAGCTTTTTTATTTATCTTCATATAAATTTTATTTAACTTTTAGTCAATATAACACTAAGTATAGAATTCACAATTCATCTTGCTGAAATCCCATTGAACATTCGCTGGGCAGATGACCTCTTCACAAAGTTGAATCCTACACTGCAAAATTTGGCTGAGTCAATATGTGAATTGGTATGTGTATGCATATATTTCCCAGAATCCTGACTATTTATGGCATCTGGTTATGCTATTCGTCTAAATGGAACTATATGCTTCCATATTTCTTTATTTCATTCGTTTGAATCGCTTAACATCATGCGTTGTTAAGTTGGCTGATTATATTTATTTACTGCCTTTTCAATGCACTGTTCGATCTTTAAATTTTAATGATTTCATCAACTAGTTCTGACAGCTGAGTACTTTGAAAATAGATTTTAGAGACATTATCACTGAAAATGAGAACAATATTGGTGAAAATACCTGACCCTCTGAGAATAAACTGATTTCGGATAACTGTCGCTCTCATAATACAGAATCCTTAGGTGACATTACCCTCGTGTGGGAATACACAATGCATGTTTTATAGAAAGCAACTGATTTTTGTTCTTGTTATACGTGTTAGCAGCGTGAATCTCGTTACTGAGATAATTAGTTTGCTCTCCTAGTTTAGTATTTATGCTCGAAGGTATTATCTGGCTTTTCTGATCCCTTGATTTTATTACTTGAAAGAAAAATGTACTGAGTGATGCAGCCAAAGTAATCGAAATTATCGACTATCTGTAACCTACAGTTTATAAATTTTATTTGATTTCTGCAGGCAGTTAACTGATTGAAAATACACTTTGACATGAGTATAAGAGGTATAACGAAGAATATACAAAATAATAAATTTTCAAAAGAATGGCTATTGAACAAAGAGTACTCTTTTCGATAACTTCATCATCAGGTTCTACAGTTATATATACATGATAGTAAATGAATGAATTAGTGTTATGAACAACATTAATGTTGTTTATATAACATCGAATCAATAATATTGATAGATGACAGCTCAATACTATCAACATAACAATAAACTGAATATCAGAAAAATTAGGAAAAATAATAATACAAATTCATGAATATACAGTATCCACAGAAAGCCAGTTAAAGTAGTAGTGTGGTGAGAGCAGGCTGCTAGCCGATTGGTTGGCACTAATCTACGTTAAGGTCTAGGTCACTAATATGGGCCGTGAGAAAATATGAACAAGCCTGAGTCAACAACCAATCACAGCAAAGTTAACGTGGCAAAATATGATTCGCAGAGAGAACTCTATTTGTCAAGGAATCCCGAAACAACCAATCAGAAGCCTGCGTTTGTCTACCTAAACAACCAATCAGATGACTGCGCTTGTCTATAATAATGTAGTTGAAAGATGTATAAATACGTGTTGATTTTCATAATAAAACGATCTGTTGCCTGGCCCTTGTCTTCTGTTGTTACATTTGGTGTCGCTGCCTACCGACAAATGAAAAGCCTATACCCTGCAGTTTTTGATGGAGACATATGGATCTTCGGGCAGGACTTCAAGGCTTCTGCGCAGTTGAGTGGCGTTCAAGATCTGTCAGCGATGGAGCTGCTACTTGAGACGCTGCTGGGAGGTCGGGCGAAAGCAGCATATGAAGGTGTGGGCCGAAGTATGGACGAATGTTCGACAGGGTCAGGCAAACAGTTTCCAAAGTGGGAAGGACCATATATGGTCACTTCGAGATGGGGTTACGCAGACACAGTCGCAATGGCGAACAATGAGAGGCGCGTGAACGTCAGCGAGCTCCAGAAATGGATACAGCGAGACAAGCCAACGATGACGCCTGCACCAAGTAGATCAAGCCGACTTCAGTCGCACGTATTTGACGGGGGACGAGTGTGGTGAGAGCAGGCTGCTAGCCGATTGGTTGGCACTAATCTACGTTAAGGTCTAGGTCACTAATATGGGCCGTGAGAAAATATGAACAAGCCTGAGTCAACAACCAATCACAGCAAAGTTAACGTGGCAAAATATGATTCGCAGAGAGAACTCTATTTGTCAAGGAATCCCGAAACAACCAATCAGAAGCCTGCGTTTGTCTACCTAAACAACCAATCAGATGACTGCGCTTGTCTATAATAATGTAGTTGAAAGATGTATAAATACGTGTTGATTTTCATAATAAAACGATCTGTTGCCTGGCCCTTGTCTTCTGTTGTTACAGTAGTAGTAACTGGAGTTGGTTCCTCTGCACACAAGGCACCAGTTCTTTCAGGGGAATCGCGATAGCCTTTTCTGTTTGGAGCATGCTGTACATGGATTTTTTGGACAATTTGTTTGGCATCCGATGGATGATGGAGAAAGACTCTTCAATATTAGCTTTATGGCCGATTTGGACCAGAAGTTCTAATATCGAGCTGTTGATACCTCTAACTACACCTTTATTTAGGCGATCGTGAAAAATTACGTCCCCAAACCGATGGTCAATAAAACTTGCTCCGAAAGCGCTGTTGAATTAGTAGATACAATTAGGGGTGGCTAGCTAGTCTAGGTATTTCATCTTTCATTTGAGGAATCACCACCAGTCGTGTAAAAAATAAGACATAATTTTCCAGCATTAAAAGTTCTGTGAACTGATTTTCTTAACTTTTTCGTAATTATTTCACTAGATATAGTGCCCTTGAAGTGCAGCATTATGTATGAAGGCTTCGTAATCATGGATACTAAATAGTCCTTTCCATCTTTTCTTAATCATATGTTTCTTGATGAACTTGTCAGAATAGCTATTTCCAATCAACGTGTCATATATCATCTCCAATTACTTCTTTTGTTGTCAACTTTTTCGAAGTTAATTAAACATTAGTGTTTTTAATAACATTGATTCATTCACTACTCTTATACATATATAACTGTAGAACCTGATGATGAAGTTATCGAAAAGAGTATTCTTCGTTCAGTAACCATTTTTCTGAAAATAGTAAAACACTGAACAAAGTGAGTGTGAACTTTTAAACAAGATAAAATCAATAAGAAGACGTATTATTATTATTATTATTATTATTATTATTATTGTATCCTTTAGTTCCTAGAGGAACATAGGGCTTCAGCTGCGCACCTCCATTGACTTCGGTTTTCTGACAACTTTTCACCCTGCTCCAGGTCTGTCCACATGCTTTCATCTCCTCCTCGCATGACCTCCTCCAAGTCACCCTTGCACTGACGACCAACTCGCCGCCTCCCTTTCGGGTTCCACTCGAGGGCTTGTCTAGTGATGTCACTTGATGGTTTCCTCAGCGTATGGCCAATCCATCTCCATTTCTTTCTGCCTATTTGTTTCACAATCGGTTCCTGATTGGTTCGCTCCCAGAGATCCCTGTTGCTGATCTTTTCTGGCCATCTGATCTTGAGTATTGAGCGGAGACAGTTGTTGATGAAGGTTTGAAGTTTGTTTTGAGATGCTCTTTATGACTCGCCAAGTCTCTGATCCGTATAGTAGCACTGACTTCACATTGGAGTTGAAAATCCGGATCTTATTTTTGATGCTGATTGCTGTTGACCTCCACACAGATTTGAGAGTAATTTAACCGAAATGTGAGTAATGTACAATTGGGACATCCTGATCACACACGTACTTTTCATACACACTTATATAGAAGGCAATAGAACATAAAAGACTAAACCTTTCTATCAATTTTGGTGAAAAGAGGTGAAAATATTAATAAGTAAACTGAACCTTGGTTCAAAAGTTGGATTAACATCTGTCGAGACTTATGGGAACTCAGCTACAAACGTCTGTCAGCTGGCTTTCCCACACTGGCTTCCTGTATACTGATATGTTCATTGTCGTGCCAGCTTTTTAATCGAATGTCTAGAGTCTGGTTTCTACGTCTATTGTAAATTTTCTGGCTAGTTAGCAACTATGAACAATTTGTAGGACATAATTTAAGTCACATTTATTATCACAAGTGACAAAAGTATGGTATTTGAGCACGCTTCTGTGTATCGCCCAGTTTACTTGCTCATGTAGAGCCAGACACATTCGTCGTTCAGTGAATGAGTACTTTCTCTAAAAGAGTCAAGAAACATCATTTTGCTTAGCTATAAAAAGGTTACGATAGGTCAATAATGAGAGCTATAAGTGAACACTTATTTTAAACCTGGTCTCTCAATATGCAAAGAAAATTCATCCAAAATTATCTACAAATTCAAAATAAGCTTTCCAAAAACAGTATGCTTCTGTATACTTTGTGGTGATGAAGCCTTAGAGATTTCGATGAAAACTACTGATTTCTATACACAGAAAATATGTTTTCATCCATTTCTTCTACCTTGGGTACAGTTCCAAGTTCAGCTGGTATCAGCATTTTGTGATTATTGGTGTTTATGCAGTTTTTCCTATGAAATGTATCAACATCATGCATCGCTTTATAGAAGGTATGTAGACGAAATTGTAATCATAAGTGATAAGCCCTGTTCTGCCACTTCAGTTTTAAGCAGAATAAATGACTTTCAGAACAGCGTACCACTTACGTCTGTAGATAACTGTTTATATTTCCTAGGCATATTTCTAAGTCAATGGCTTCGTGAATCAGTAAAATGATCTATTTATAGAGAACCTGCTTGGACAGAATAGTATCTTAATCATCACAGTTTCTGGCCTGTTCGGTACACAAGAGTCTCAACAAGGTGCCTCTTCAGTAGAAGCAAATGAATATGCACTGAAGACGCACTTGATGAGGAAGAAAGAAAGTTGACACAAACTCGGGTTGATAACAATTATCCAGAAAAGTTCATCAGGAGATATAAAGTAGTCAGAACACCAAGACCCACTTTCCAACTCACTACTAAAAAAGACGTATCATCGAGCAATACTATATGGGCGATTCCTGCAGCTTGGTAACTCGGCAACAGTTGAACGCTGTGATTAAAAAGACTTGTTATGCAGCTTAAATCGGAATAATCGAGAATGTGAAGCCCATATATCCATATAAGTCCTTAGAACTTGCGAAAAATGATGTTACATCCTACTGTATTTACCAATTTGAACGTAAGTGGTGGACATACATGTACAGAGACGACTCACCGATCTATGCAATTAGGAGCTTCACAGCATATTCATGAATGGCTTCAGAAGCAAATAGAACCCTTAGAACACATTAATTGTGAGAACAGGCTATCTACCTTGTCTATAGCGAAATGTATTATCGAGACACGTCTTTTAAACCTATCTGCAAAACGTGCTTGGGGCGTTTCCTAAAGTGTGGAAGCCTTGGCATTTAAGAAGTTTAAACTTCGTTCATGCGTTCAGAAACAATTTCTTCATCACACTAAACCTTCCTTGGAAAACTTTATTACCTGTTATTCGGCTTAATTATCTTCATTGTTATTTTGACCTTCAATATGTTTTTTTAACCTGACCCAAGTCTGTTATCTCACTTCTTAACTCTTTATTGGTTTCACATGTATGCCTATGACAAGTCCGTGTGTGTGTGATCAGATTGTTCGAAACGTGTTGCGCAAATGCATTATTCGATTCAGAAAAATTAAGTCTTCTTATTGCTTTGTCTAACATCATTTCTGAATTAACCTTTCGTTTACTTTCTTCACCAACTACATAATATATTTTGATGTTTCTTTTAATGTTATTTCATTAACATCCAATTTTTCTGAACGTTTTTCATATAATACAACCTTTAATCTGAACTTACTGAACTTCAACCCTCCCTCGTCAAGTTGCAGTTTGATTGTTCATTATAATTTTGAAATATTGAGGTGATGTAAACAATACGCCGAGCTAAAATTTATTCTTGTGCCATGCCTGACAAAATGAATGTACTCACATACAATATTAACCACATATGACGTCGACTGTTCGAGGAAGGGAAAGAATTTGGTGTAGAGTCTTTTTACTGAACTGTTTGCTCTTATTTCGATTTGTGGATGGTTATTTTCCGTGAATTATGAAGTAATCAAGAGACTGAGTTTAACGTGAAAAAAATTTGAAGGGAAACTGAACAATAAAACTATTGGAACAGATTGACTACATATAATAAATAAAAGGAAATTACCGCATAATCAATCGGTTAATGAAAATTGGGAGCTTAATCAGCATTTCATCTCAGTGACTAAAAGTCGAATTCAAGTGAGACACAAAGCGTTTAAGTTGCATTGGTGGTACAAGGTCAGTCAAACTGTTCAAGGTGATATTATTTGATACAAATAGCTTGAGAAAAATGAAGTAATCGGATTTCCATTTGTATATTCATTATTCTGAAGGCTTGATCAGTGTCTACCCTATACTGCATGAGAATAAGGGTTTCAGCTCCACCGTGAAGGTTCCTTCAACTAAATGATGGTCTGAGACCACACCTGCTCCCCTTCTAGACTTTGTATCCAGCATTCTGCGTCTACACTTCCTTAAGATTAAGATGAAACCAACCTGGTTTGTGGTATGTCCATCAAGTGGAAGCTTTGTGTATATCCTCGCGTTTTTAGACGCTGCCTCCGATCACCAAGTCATTGAAAGCACAAATGTCTGCGAATGATTCTCCGTTCTCATTCATTTCTACGAGCCAATCTCTCGTCCCATGATGAGTTTTCTTACTTTATTATCTGCTCCCAGTTTGTCATTCATATCGCCCCTGAGGATTCGATATCACTATTTGGGATGTTGTCCATTACTGTTTGTAGTTGTCTGTAAAATTCTTCCTTCTATTGTTTTGCGTTGTTTGTAGGTGTGTAGCATTGGATAATTCTGGCCTTCCCTCCTTCAGAGTTGAGGCTTGCTGTCATGATCCTCGGTGAAACTGGTCCTCTCTGAATTAGGGCTTTGGCTGCCAATGGTATCGTATGGGTGACTGAAATAGATTACTGACTCTTCAGTTAACAATTTTAACAGTCCACGTACATCCCACCTGCTTCCGCAGATACCCAGCACTTCTATGGCATATCTTCACATCTCTTTGGCTACCTAGGCAGCCTTCCCGGCCAGCCTCGTATAGTGTACGGACATTCCAATTCCCAATTCGTATTCTTGCTTTCATCGGGAAAAGACACATCGGCTGACTGGCTTCCAGAAGGCTTTCACCAGCTCGCATCATTTACCTCTTCAATTACAGTGAAGAATAAGATTGTTGTTTACATTTTTTGTATTTTTAATTTATTTTGTGGGCACTGAAGTTCCTCTAGCAGTTGAATAGCTTTTGTTGTGTTAAGTCGCTAACCCCACGCCCAACGCTCCTTCTTTACTCGAGCTTGAGACAGGCTAAGGAACAAGCAAGCTAGTTAACTATGCAACGTTGAGTTGAAGTGATACGGCCGAAAAATCCATCAACAAAAAAGGAACCGAAATTGGATAATATCTTCAGCACAACTGCTTCTGTCGTATAAACCATAAGCATGGGTTAGTAGAAACACCGTACAACACAAGAAGTTATGTTCTCCTAACAAGTTGGGGGGAAAACTAGGCTTTGTTGAAAAATGCCTAGAGGGATGAGAAAACCAAATATCCAACTGTTGAAAAAAAGAATGTTTCCGTTTGTTTCCCGTTCAAAAAGAGAAGGGCAAACGATTGACACGAGAATGAAAGCAGCAATAAAAAGGTGAATAACTACAGTTAAGCTCGTAACGCTAAACAGCATGGCATGTTCTCTAAGCTAATCCATTCTGGATGAGTACCTTGAATTCACTTCCAAATGTGGGAGCAAGTACATAGCAAAGACAGGAAGAAGGGCTTCATTGCGGTTTTAGAAACATATCCCAAGAAATATATGTGTAAAAAGAAGCAGATATTCACAAAGTGCAATTGCTAGACACCCTGTGGTGGTTGCGGATCATTTCCCCAAGATTTCCAAATCCTTGATGATATTTAGCATACAAAGGACAGCAAATTTACTACGACTTGCTGAAGCAATCTCATAAAAGCGTTTCAAACCAAACTTACTAGGCATACAGAAAGAGAGTGGAATCAGTCTCTCACTGCCTTGGTAACTACATTTTGATCACACTAATTAGTTATGCATATTAGTGATTTCAACTCACTGAGCAAATTCCCAGTATCATAAACTATAACTATAACCTCCTTGAATTACTTCGTCAACCGACTACAAGCTCACACTGTTTATTAGATTTTGCTGTTTTATATCTTCTCTTTCCCCAACCCTCGTCATTTTCTATTTTGAAATTATGTAAATTGACAGCAGCTCAAACCAAAAATTGTACTGCTTATATTTCGGATGCCTTGATTTTATACTGCTTTCTCTATTACTATTCAAACATTTAAGTGTGATTTTATTGTCATTATTTGTAACCAAAGTAATTTCAGTTAGTTTGCAGTCAACTGGTGAGAGCCTGTTAAATAGAAAGATGATATCATTTTATCTTGTGAATCTGGTCTTTATTTCTTTATTGAAACTTATGAAGGGAACCAAATGTTAGAATACTGTTTTATTATCAACACTCAAAATTTTATATTTCTGTCTTCTCTTGTCACAGTATTTCATTATAAACTAACGCTACTAGGGTCGTCAGCAAAGTGAAAAGAAGCCATGAAATAAAATGAGCTGTTTTCATCACGCAAATATCTTCAGTCTTACTTTGTTCAAATTAATTAACGGAAACGACATTATCGAAAGAGGATTGACTTATAAAGTAATTTTTCTCCATTTTTTTCTTGAAGGTTTTGAAGAGTATACGCTTGAGTAATGCCAAAATCTCCCAAGAGATGATTTGTGTACAGGTTATCTTCCTTCATGTTACGAGAAAGTTGCAGGTGGATCGATCAAATAATAGCATAGTTGCGTATCATACTGTAGTAGAAAAACTTCGACAAAATGTAACTCTTCAACTTAGTTTACGGGAAGATATGGAGCCAAGTGATGCTGATATAAAAAGTATGCTGATCTACGGTCTCAAAAGGCTGAATATCACCAGGGAATTACACAGAAAGAACATAAAAGTGTACCGTAAGTAAATAAAACCAGGTTATTTTCTAATCTGAAAACGATTGTATAACAGATTCACTACACCAGGCGTTTGTTGAGGTGATTTCTAGTCACGGTATGAGTGGAAAATAAAATGGGAATACTGAAAGAAGTGGAAATCAAAAAATTAAAATAGACCTGAAAAAGATGCGGAGAAAGTTATTCTCACACATGTTGATTATGAAAATTCGTGATAACAGAATTAAAATAATAAGAGGAGTTAAAGATGCGAAATTAAAAACGTCACCCCTGAAATATGTTTTGCTACTGAATGTCCATACTACTTCGAAATGATAATACCCAGACTAAACTTAAGACGTGCTTCATGTAATTTCTAACCTCTATATTTAGCTGATGGAATGTTTATTGGGATCAGTAGCTTTCCAAGAATCTAATTTGGTTGTCAGTAATATGTTTCTAGGATTCATAGAAGAGTAATACCTGAGCATCGTGGGAGAATACGCCTTCATCACAGAATAATTTTCTTTGATAAACACGCACTGATACAGTAATAATGACATCCATATCTCATTCATATTACATATGTTAAGTGTAGATTAGATGAACAAACATTCAGCGATAAAAAAATCTTCCTCCAACTACCTTTATTAATTGTTGGAACCGTAGTTATGTCCTACCCTCTTGTCTGGTTTTATGCTCGGGTTGTTGAGTTTTCATTATCGCGGGGTAACTCATTCTATGTTTACCTCACGTCCATTTTTGTAAATTAAATTATTTTGGCCAATTGAATTTAATCGGCTCCTTTAGCTGTCTGTGAATAAGTTTGCAGCTTTAAAGACCACCATCGTTCTTTTGTTACAAAAAACAAAATATTTAAAAAAAAATTAATATACAGTAGGGAGCATTGCAATAAAAGGCTATTCTAATGCATTAATTTAAACTATACAATACAAGAGAGTACAAGTTTTATCTACTTGTTGTTACAGGGACAAGTTCAAAGCATTTACCACATGAAATGAAAACAAGTGAATCAACGGAGAAAACATGGGGCACCATAACAAATAAAAGTAAGTTCTACCGAAAGAAACCCGAAATTGAAAACAACACATTCATATTAGATAAGATTATTTTAAATATCACACAGCAGTGATGCAGTATTAACAAATGGATGACGTTTCCAGCATAAATCACTACTCATAAGCATATTAATTTAGTCACACGCCTTCGTAATTTGTACATATCTTTTCTGTTTTGCTATCTCTCTGACCTCTCCTTGAATTTTGTTGCCACTTTAAGGGTGTTGCGTCATTCCGATTGCACATGTGCAGTGTTGAATCGATAAACAAAACTTCACTGATTAACCTCTCTGTCCACCTAACTACATCAAATTATTCTATTCAATTTTATATTTTCCCGTTTATTGATTGCACCGAAATGCTCGGTCTCAGGTTGATATGTTGGCTTCTTGTGCAGATGCTTCGACGATGTCTGGGCATGTAATTAGAAGCTGATTGGTGGATGGTGACTAGCAGTGGAATCCAGGATACGCATTTCGTCCCATTTGGGAATCGTCACTGGATGCACCTGCATTCCTCAGTGAGTGACGATGTTCCCACCGAGGCTCGAACCCAGTGCTCATTTCTTCGAAACCAAAAGCGTTATCCACGAGACCACTTGGGCCACGAGAGCATATGTACAAGAAGCCAACATGCTAACCTGATAACGAGTACATCAGTCCAATCAACTGACGGGAAAATCTAAAATTCAATTGAATAATCTATATGACCCGTTGCACAAAAGGTGGCTCCTGTGGCGCATGTGGTCTAGCAGATAACGCTTTGGCGTTTGAAACTATGGGCACTGGGTTCGAGCTCCGGAACATCACTTTGAAATGAAGGTGCATCCATATGACGACTCCAAAATAGGACAAAATGCGCGTCCTGGTTTCCACTGCTAATCACCATCCACCAGTTAAATTACATGTTACTTTTAAATAACCTCACACTGTCCCAACAGAATTAGCGATAAAGTTCAAATGAATGTAGTAAAACGGCTGAGGTTTTTCTACTTTATTTAGCTTATCAGGATCAACCAATCATTCAAGGTCTAGCTAAAATTTATGTACCACAATTGAATATTTCATCCTATATAATTTTCCTGTCTCAGTGATTACAGTGTGTTTGGTAAACTGCATTATCCTCAATTACATATTTTGTTCTTGAGGCGAAAATTCTAATCTCCAAGAGAGTCTGTTGCTTTGTATCAATTGCACATCAATTCCAGCCTCGTTTTTTATCCTACATAAGTGCTCTGATGTTCCTCCTTCTTGCTGCAGTGCTACGAATGCTTTGAATTCCATATTGTTTTCTCAATTTTATTACCAAATTTATTTTTTCTATGGTTCCTCGTGCACTTCTAAATAAATTCTTGTGGGTAGTTATTAACCAGCAATATTTTATTTTTTGGTTCGACTTCAGCATTTAAATCTTCTCGCTTACTGGTCAAGCTCTTGGCCTGGTTATACAGATATCTATCAAAGCCTCTCTTCACCCATTCCGGATGGGGTGAATTAAAGTCTAAGCATTTATTACAGCGTCTCGGCTTTCCATAATTGCTAGTATCTAACTCACCATCTTCTTTTCATTTCATTCTACAGTCTGGCATGAACAAATCACCTTGTTCGTTTCCCAATTCAAAAGTATTTTGGATCCTGTCTACTGTTGAGTTTATGTGTATGAAAATATGGGGGAGTACATACAGATCTCAGCGCAGTAAATGTGTCATCCACATATCTCCACCATAACCTAGGAGCAATAGAATGAAGCTTTCTGAGAGTTTTATGTTTTCGGCTGTCCATGAATATGTCCGCTACTAATGGGGTATATTGGTGATCCTATTGCCACCTCTTCGTGCGTTTGTACCATTTATTCTGAAATTTGATAACATTGGAGGTTAGGTATAACTGAACGCATAATATTATTTCATCAACCGAGAGCTTAGTTCTACTTCTGGGCTTCGGATCAATGTTTAGTTCATTTCGAGCTGCCTCTACGGGTGTGCAAGTGGAAACGATACCAAAACAAATCAATTTTTCATTCTTTTCTAATTGAGTTTCCCGTAGATTCTGCCTCATTTCATGGGAATTAGTTAGCCTAGAATATGACCAAACACTATTGGGGCAAAAAGCTGATTTGAACACGAAAACATGAGTAAGAAAAAAACAAAAAAACAAACAAAGAGAAATCAAGTAAAACACGACAGAAAAGAATATAAAATATAAGATAATGAAAACAAAAACACAGACAAATAAAAGAAAATTACATAGGAATGGAAAGATAAGACACATACAACATACGATAAAAAAACTACCAGGCCCAAATGAGTGTTTCATTAATCCCAATCTTCCTACTTGTAGTGCCAACGATGTTGGACGTGGAATTCGTGATCTACATCGAGGAGCTGTCAACACCGATGCGTTGGTCGGACAACCTGACAGATCCGTCGAGTTCTGAATTCAGAAGCCTGTCGAATTCATCTTGTGACCTGGTAGGTGTGGAGTGGTTATTACGCCTCGGTATCACTATACTTATATCAGTGTGGCTGTGTATCTGTTATCTAGTTTCCCTTTCGCTTGTGAAAACAATAGGTTAAGTGGTGTTTGACGGTCGAGCGTAGGCGACGTGAGTGCACGAATCTTGGGTTAGGTGTCGGTTGCTGTGAATGAAACAAGCGCATGGGTGATATTCTCCGTGTGATGAGTGGAAGGGAACTGGTTGACTGAGTTGTTTGAGTGTAGGCGATTCGACAGAGAATAGTAGAGACGGAGTGAGTAGGACGAGTTGTTATTGCATTCTGAGTTGGAGATGGGCAGTGTGGAGTACACTGATTGTTATAGGATGCAGAGGAGTGTGTCTGGGAAGTGTGAATGTCTGCGTCGATGAGGCATAGAGAAGCAGGATTATTGTCTGAGTAAGCAGTTGTGCGTGTGACTGGTTCAGTGTTGAGTGAGTTCAGCTGCCATTCTCGGAGGTGAAGTTTCGATTTCACCAACCCGACTGTGGTGATTTGAGTGGTGAAGACGTCGGGAATCTGACAGGCTTCTCTGTGTCAGAAGATCTGTCCTCGTGGTAACTGGTGAGAAGCCTGTTCACACTAATCAGCATAATCACGTCAATCGAAGTGGGAAGGGAATTCATGATAGTACACAACCATTTGATATGAAGGAAGCATGACTGATTGCGCTTACCTTCTGATTCTCGTCTTTTATCTTCCAGCTGCTACGATGCCTACAACTGGCTGACGAAGAGATATCTCGAGGTGCCACTTGTGTCAATGTCGTCTTCATTCGAATCCTTATCTGGATTGGGTTGAGTGTTGGGAACACAAGCACGGGAATTGAGCATGTGTCAATGGACGGTGTGCGAGCTGTTGTGACCGTTGAGCTGCTCTCACGGAAGGCCGCAGAGCTGAGTGACGATGATTTCGCAGATTTTCTGATCCAGGGTTTCAGCAGGCTGAATATTTCCAGTGGACCGAGTCTGAGAAACGTCACATCATATCGTGAGTCACTAGTCATTGTGTTTTGCGCATGTAATGGTGGATTTGAATGGAGTGTTGTGCTATGCAGTGAGACAGGTGGCGTGGGGTTAATTTTACCATCCCGCCTGTCTTCAGCATGTTCTTCTCACTTGTCGATTGGACTGCTGGCTTTCTGTCCACTCGTCCACTTGTCCGTGTGTGCGTGAATGTTTGCCTGTGCACATGTGTGCTTGTGCTTGTGCGTGTGTTAACACCGACATGGGAATCAGGCGTGGGAATGATGAGTGAAAACGACTGTTTCGTCTGGTTCGATATGACTGATGGATAGCTTTGTTTGATGGGGATGGAGGTGACGACCATGTGGTTTGAACGAGGTGGTGGTGAGAATGATGACTTGTTGCTGTCTGTTGTGGAGCTTTGTGTTCGTGATGCCACGTGATCGCGGTGACACAGATTGTGAACTCATTTTGAGATGTTTTCGAAGTGATGACGAGTAGTTCAATCCTAATTCTCTGTGTATATGTTGTGTTTTTGTTTTATTTCTACTGCCACACAGGTTCGTCGGCAAGAATTTCAACTGTGCGGAGCACACCTGAGCTGAGTGATGCCAGTATCTCAAGACAGTTCACTACACCATCATCGACTGCCACAAGTTTGGGTAGGTTCACAGTTTCCCAGTCACATTTGTTTCGTAGACACTTCGACATGCATTTGCACGCGAAAGATGGATGTTTTGTCAGGATTGAGGGGACTAGAGTCGACTGGTGTGATGATTGATGCTGATGTTGTAAGTGAGCGTGTCTTCGCAAATAGAATGTGAGGTGAAGCCTCGTAGTCAACACTGACTTCATGATGGTTGCTTCTTTGTGTTTGTGTTGTTGTTGTTGTTGGCCTTGTCGTTGTCGTTGCTGATGCTGCCGCTGCTGCTGTTGATGATGACGATGATGATGAAGAAGAATTTGTTGTTGTGGTTGTTGTTTGCTTGCTTTCTCGCCTGCTCGATTGTGTGTGAATGCGCGCGCGTGCCTGTGATTGTTCATGAGTCTGAGCGTGATTGTGAATGTGGATGTGTTTTGGAAGGATGGACTATATATAGGTGTATAGCTATGCATTGCATGTGTGATGGAATGTATCGATGTGATTGTGAGTTAGTAGAGGAGTAAGTCGATGCTTAGATTTAGTGAATTGACGTGACGGAAATCGTGATGCTGAAACTGTTGCTTCATCTCTCTTTTCGTTCTCATTTGTAGTGCCAACGATGTTGGACGTGGAATTCGTGATCTACATCGAGGAGCTGTCAACACCGATGCGTTGGTCGGACAACCTGACAGATCCGTCGAGTTCTGAATTCAGAAGCCTGTCGAATTCATCTTGTGACCTGGTAGGTGTGGAGTGGTTATTACGCCTCGGTATCACTATACTTATATCAGTGTGGCTGTGTATCTGTTATCTAGTTTCCCTTTCGCTTGTGAAAACAATAGGTTAAGTGGTGTTTGACGGTCGAGCGTAGGCGACGTGAGTGTACGAATCTTGGGTTAGGTGTCGGTTGCTGTGAATGAAACAAGCGCATGGGTGATATTCTCCGTGTGATGAGTGGAAGGGAACTGGTTGACTGAGTTGTTTGAGTGTAGGCGATTCGACAGAGAATAGTAGAGACGGAGTGAGTAGGACGAGTTGTTATTGCATTCTGAGTTGGAGAGGGGCAGTGTGGAGTACACTGATTGTTATAGGATGCAGAGGAGTGTGTCTGGGAAGTGTGAATGTCTGCGTCGATGAGGCATAGAGAAGCAGGATTATTGTCTGAGTAAGCAGTTGTGCGTGTGACTGGTTCAGTGTTGAGTGAGTTCAGCTGCCATTCTCGGAGGTGAAGTTTCGATTTCACCAACCCGACTGTGGTGATTTGAGTGGTGAAGACGTCGGGAATCTGACAGGCTTCTCTGTGTCAGAAGATCTGTCCTCGTGGTAACTGGTGAGAAGCCTGTTCACACTAATCAGCATAATCACGTCAATCGAAGTGGGAAGGGAATTCATGATAGTACACAACCATTTGATATGAAGGAAGCATGACTGATTGCGCTTACCTTCTGATTCTCGTCTTTTATCTTCCAGCTGCTACGATGCCTACAACTGGCTGACGAAGAGATATCTCGAGGTGCCACTTGTGTCAATGTCGTCTTCATTCGAATCCTTATCTGGATTGGGTTGAGTGTTGGGAACACAAGCACGGGAATTGAGCATGTGTCAATGGACGGTGTGCGAGCTGTTGTGACCGTTGAGCTGCTCTCACGGAAGGCCGCAGAGCTGAGTGACGATGATTTCACAGATTTTCTGATCCAGGGTTTCAGCAGGCTGAATATTTCCAGTGGACCGAGTCTGAGAAACGTCACATCATATCGTGAGTCACTAGTCATTGTGTTTTGCGCATGTAATGGTGGATTTGAATGGAGTGTTGTGCTATGCAGTGAGACAGGTGGCGTGGGGTTAATTTTACCATCCCGCCTGTCTTCAGCATGTTCTTCTCACTTGTCGATTGGACTGCTGGCTTTCTGTCCACTCGTCCACTTGTCCGTGTGTGCGTGAATGTTTGCCTGTGCACATGTGTGCTTGTGCTTGTGCGTGTGTTAACACCGACATGGGAATCAGGCGTGGGAATGATGAGTGAAAACGACTGTTTCGTCTGGTTCGATATGACTGATGGATAGCTTTGTTTGATGGGGATGGAGGTGACGACCATGTGGTTTGAACGAGGTGGTGGTGAGAATGATGACTTGTTGCTGTCTGTTGTGGAGCTTTGTGTTCGTGATGCCACGTGATCGCGGTGACACAGATTGTGAACTCATTTTGAGATGTTTTCGAAGTGATGACGAGTAGTTCAATCCTAATTCTCTGTGTATATGTTGTGTTTTTGTTTTATTTCTACTGCCACACAGGTTCGTCGGCAAGAATTTCAACTGTGCGGAGCACACCTGAGCTGAGTGATGCCAGTATCTCAAGACAGTTCACTACACCATCATCGACTGCCACAAGTTTGGGTAGGTTCACAGTTTCCCAGTCACATTTGTTTCGTAGACACTTCGACATGCATTTGCACGCGAAAGATGGATGTTTTGTCAGGATTGAGGGGACTAGAGTCGACTGGTGTGATGATTGATGCTGATGTTGTAAGTGAGCGTGTCTTCGCAAATAGAATGTGAGGTGAAGCCTCGTAGTCAACACTGACTTCATGATGGTTGCTTCTTTGTGTTTGTGTTGTTGTTGTTGTTGGCCTTGTCGTTGTCGTTGCTGATGCTGCCGCTGCTGCTGTTGATGATGACGATGATGATGAAGAAGAATTTGTTGTTGTGGTTGTTGTTTGCTTGCTTTCTCGCCTGCTCGATTGTGTGTGAATGCGCGCGCGTGCCTGTGATTGTTCATGAGTCTGAGCGTGATTGTGAATGTGGATGTGTTTTGGAAGGATGGACTATATATAGGTGTATAGCTATGCATTGCATGTGTGATGGAATGTATCGATGTGATTGTGAGTTAGTAGAGGAGTAAGTCGATGCTTAGATTTAGTGAATTGACGTGACGGAAATCGTGATGCTGAAACTGTTGCTTCATCTCTCTTTTCGTTCTCATTTGTAGTGCCAACGATGTTGGACGTGGAATTCGTGATCTACATCGAGGAGCTGTCAACACCGATGCGTTGGTCGGACAACCTGACAGATCCGTCGAGTTCTGAATTCAGAAGCCTGTCGAATTCATCTTGTGACCTGGTAGGTGTGGAGTGGTTATTACGCCTCGGTATCACTATACTTATATCAGTGTGGCTGTGTATCTGTTATCTAGTTTCCCTTTCGCTTGTGAAAACAATAGGTTAAGTGGTGTTTGACGGTCGAGCGTAGGCGACGTGAGTGTACGAATCTTGGGTTAGGTGTCGGTTGCTGTGAATGAAACAAGCGCATGGGTGATATTCTCCGTGTGATGAGTGGAAGGGAACTGGTTGACTGAGTTGTTTGAGTGTAGGCGATTCGACAGAGAATAGTAGAGACGGAGTGAGTAGGACGAGTTGTTATTGCATTCTGAGTTGGAGAGGGGCAGTGTGGAGTACACTGATTGTTATAGGATGCAGAGGAGTGTGTCTGGGAAGTGTGAATGTCTGCGTCGATGAGGCATAGAGAAGCAGGATTATTGTCTGAGTAAGCAGTTGTGCGTGTGACTGGTTCAGTGTTGAGTGAGTTCAGCTGCCATTCTCGGAGGTGAAGTTTCGATTTCACCAACCCGACTGTGGTGATTTGAGTGGTGAAGACGTCGGGAATCTGACAGGCTTCTCTGTGTCAGAAGATCTGTCCTCGTGGTAACTGGTGAGAAGCCTGTTCACACTAATCAGCATAATCACGTCAATCGAAGTGGGAAGGGAATTCATGATAGTACACAACCATTTGATATGAAGGAAGCATGACTGATTGCGCTTACCTTCTGATTCTCGTCTTTTATCTTCCAGCTGCTACGATGCCTACAACTGGCTGACGAAGAGATATCTCGAGGTGCCACTTGTGTCAATGTCGTCTTCATTCGAATCCTTATCTGGATTGGGTTGAGTGTTGGGAACACAAGCACGGGAATTGAGCATGTGTCAATGGACGGTGTGCGAGCTGTTGTGACCGTTGAGCTGCTCTCACGGAAGGCCGCAGAGCTGAGTGACGATGATTTCACAGATTTTCTGATCCAGGGTTTCAGCAGGCTGAATATTTCCAGTGGACCGAGTCTGAGAAACGTCACATCATATCGTGAGTCACTAGTCATTGTGTTTTGCGCATGTAATGGTGGATTTGAATGGAGTGTTGTGCTATGCAGTGAGACAGGTGGCGTGGGGTTAATTTTACCATCCCGCCTGTCTTCAGCATGTTCTTCTCACTTGTCGATTGGACTGCTGGCTTTCTGTCCACTCGTCCACTTGTCCGTGTGTGCGTGAATGTTTGCCTGTGCACATGTGTGCTTGTGCTTGTGCGTGTGTTAACACCGACATGGGAATCAGGCGTGGGAATGATGAGTGAAAACGACTGTTTCGTCTGGTTCGATATGACTGATGGATAGCTTTGTTTGATGGGGATGGAGGTGACGACCATGTGGTTTGAACGAGGTGGTGGTGAGAATGATGACTTGTTGCTGTCTGTTGTGGAGCTTTGTGTTCGTGATGCCACGTGATCGCGGTGACACAGATTGTGAACTCATTTTGAGATGTTTTCGAAGTGATGACGAGTAGTTCAATCCTAATTCTCTGTGTATATGTTGTGTTTTTGTTTTATTTCTACTGCCACACAGGTTCGTCGGCAAGAATTTCAACTGTGCGGAGCACACCTGAGCTGAGTGATGCCAGTATCTCAAGACAGTTCACTACACCATCATCGACTGCCACAAGTTTGGGTAGGTTCACAGTTTCCCAGTCACATTTGTTTCGTAGACACTTCGACATGCATTTGCACGCGAAAGATGGATGTTTTGTCAGGATTGAGGGGACTAGAGTCGACTGGTGTGATGATTGATGCTGATGTTGTAAGTGAGCGTGTCTTCGCAAATAGAATGTGAGGTGAAGCCTCGTAGTCAACACTGACTTCATGATGGTTGCTTCTTTGTGTTTGTGTTGTTGTTGTTGTTGGCCTTGTCGTTGTCGTTGCTGATGCTGCCGCTGCTGCTGTTGATGATGACGATGATGATGAAGAAGAATTTGTTGTTGTGGTTGTTGTTTGCTTGCTTTCTCGCCTGCTCGATTGTGTGTGAATGCGCGCGCGTGCCTGTGATTGTTCATGAGTCTGAGCGTGATTGTGAATGTGGATGTGTTTTGGAAGGATGGACTATATATAGGTGTATAGCTATGCATTGCATGTGTGATGGAATGTATCGATGTGATTGTGAGTTAGTAGAGGAGTAAGTCGATGCTTAGATTTAGTGAATTGACGTGACGGAAATCGTGATGCTGAAACTGTTGCTTCATCTCTCTTTTCGTTCTCATTTGTAGTGCCAACGATGTTGGACGTGGAATTCGTGATCTACATCGAGGAGCTGTCAACACCGATGCGTTGGTCGGACAACCTGACAGATCCGTCGAGTTCTGAATTCAGAAGCCTGTCGAATTCATCTTGTGACCTGGTAGGTGTGGAGTGGTTATTACGCCTCGGTATCACTATACTTATATCAGTGTGGCTGTGTATCTGTTATCTAGTTTCCCTTTCGCTTGTGAAAACAATAGGTTAAGTGGTGTTTGACGGTCGAGCGTAGGCGACGTGAGTGTACGAATCTTGGGTTAGGTGTCGGTTGCTGTGAATGAAACAAGCGCATGGGTGATATTCTCCGTGTGATGAGTGGAAGGGAACTGGTTGACTGAGTTGTTTGAGTGTAGGCGATTCGACAGAGAATAGTAGAGACGGAGTGAGTAGGACGAGTTGTTATTGCATTCTGAGTTGGAGAGGGGCAGTGTGGAGTACACTGATTGTTATAGGATGCAGAGGAGTGTGTCTGGGAAGTGTGAATGTCTGCGTCGATGAGGCATAGAGAAGCAGGATTATTGTCTGAGTAAGCAGTTGTGCGTGTGACTGGTTCAGTGTTGAGTGAGTTCAGCTGCCATTCTCGGAGGTGAAGTTTCGATTTCACCAACCCGACTGTGGTGATTTGAGTGGTGAAGACGTCGGGAATCTGACAGGCTTCTCTGTGTCAGAAGATCTGTCCTCGTGGTAACTGGTGAGAAGCCTGTTCACACTAATCAGCATAATCACGTCAATCGAAGTGGGAAGGGAATTCATGATAGTACACAACCATTTGATATGAAGGAAGCATGACTGATTGCGCTTACCTTCTGATTCTCGTCTTTTATCTTCCAGCTGCTACGATGCCTACAACTGGCTGACGAAGAGATATCTCGAGGTGCCACTTGTGTCAATGTCGTCTTCATTCGAATCCTTATCTGGATTGGGTTGAGTGTTGGGAACACAAGCACGGGAATTGAGCATGTGTCAATGGACGGTGTGCGAGCTGTTGTGACCGTTGAGCTGCTCTCACGGAAGGCCGCAGAGCTGAGTGACGATGATTTCACAGATTTTCTGATCCAGGGTTTCAGCAGGCTGAATATTTCCAGTGGACCGAGTCTGAGAAACGTCACATCATATCGTGAGTCACTAGTCATTGTGTTTTGCGCATGTAATGGTGGATTTGAATGGAGTGTTGTGCTATGCAGTGAGACAGGTGGCGTGGGGTTAATTTTACCATCCCGCCTGTCTTCAGCATGTTCTTCTCACTTGTCGATTGGACTGCTGGCTTTCTGTCCACTCGTCCACTTGTCCGTGTGTGCGTGAATGTTTGCCTGTGCACATGTGTGCTTGTGCTTGTGCGTGTGTTAACACCGACATGGGAATCAGGCGTGGGAATGATGAGTGAAAACGACTGTTTCGTCTGGTTCGATATGACTGATGGATAGCTTTGTTTGATGGGGATGGAGGTGACGACCATGTGGTTTGAACGAGGTGGTGGTGAGAATGATGACTTGTTGCTGTCTGTTGTGGAGCTTTGTGTTCGTGATGCCACGTGATCGCGGTGACACAGATTGTGAACTCATTTTGAGATGTTTTCGAAGTGATGACGAGTAGTTCAATCCTAATTCTCTGTGTATATGTTGTGTTTTTGTTTTATTTCTACTGCCACACAGGTTCGTCGGCAAGAATTTCAACTGTGCGGAGCACACCTGAGCTGAGTGATGCCAGTATCTCAAGACAGTTCACTACACCATCATCGACTGCCACAAGTTTGGGTAGGTTCACAGTTTCCCAGTCACATTTGTTTCGTAGACACTTCGACATGCATTTGCACGCGAAAGATGGATGTTTTGTCAGGATTGAGGGGACTAGAGTCGACTGGTGTGATGATTGATGCTGATGTTGTAAGTGAGCGTGTCTTCGCAAATAGAATGTGAGGTGAAGCCTCGTAGTCAACACTGACTTCATGATGGTTGCTTCTTTGTGTTTGTGTTGTTGTTGTTGTTGGCCTTGTCGTTGTCGTTGCTGATGCTGCCGCTGCTGCTGTTGATGATGACGATGATGATGAAGAAGAATTTGTTGTTGTGGTTGTTGTTTGCTTGCTTTCTCGCCTGCTCGATTGTGTGTGAATGCGCGCGCGTGCCTGTGATTGTTCATGAGTCTGAGCGTGATTGTGAATGTGGATGTGTTTTGGAAGGATGGACTATATATAGTTGTATAGCTATGCATTGCATGTGTGGTGGAATGTATCGGTGTGATTGTGAGTTAGTAGAGGAGTAAGTCGATGCTTAGATTTAGTGAATTGACGTGACGGAAATCGTGATGCTGAAACTGTTGCTTCATCTCTCTTTTCGTTCTCATTTGTAGTGCCAACGATGTTGGACGTGGAATTCGTGATCTACATCGAGGAGCTGTCAACACCGATGCGTTGGTCGGACAACCTGACAGATCCGTCGAGTTCTGAATTCAGAAGCCTGTCGAATTCATCTTGTGACCTGGTAGGTGTGGAGTGGTTATTACGCCTCGGTATCACTATACTTATATCAGTGTGGCTGTGTATCTGTTATCTAGTTTCCCTTTCGCTTGTGAAAACAATAGGTTAAGTGGTGTTTGACGGTCGAGCGTAGGCGACGTGAGTGTACGAATCTTGGGTTAGGTGTCGGTTGCTGTGAATGAAACAAGCGCATGGGTGATATTCTCCGTGTGATGAGTGGAAGGGAACTGGTTGACTGAGTTGTTTGAGTGTAGGCGATTCGACAGAGAATAGTAGAGACGGAGTGAGTAGGACGAGTTGTTATTGCATTCTGAGTTGGAGAGGGCAGTGTGGAGTACACTGATTGTTATAGGATGCAGAGGAGTGTGTCTGGGAAGTGTGAATGTCTGCGTCGATGAGGCATAGAGAAGCAGGATTATTGTCTGAGTAAGCAGTTGTGCGTGTGACTGGTTCAGTGTTGAGTGAGTTCAGCTGCCATTCTCGGAGGTGAAGTTTCGATTTCACCAACCCGACTGTGGTGATTTGAGTGGTGAAGACGTCGGGAATCTGACAGGCTTCTCTGTGTCAGAAGATCTGTCCTCGTGGTAACTGGTGAGAAGCCTGTTCACACTAATCAGCATAATCACGTCAATCGAAGTGGGAAGGGAATTCATGATAGTACACAACCATTTGATATGAAGGAAGCATGACTGATTGCGCTTACCTTCTGATTCTCGTCTTTTATCTTCCAGCTGCTACGATGCCTACAACTGGCTGACGAAGAGATATCTCGAGGTGCCACTTGTGTCAATGTCGTCTTCATTCGAATCCTTATCTGGATTGGGTTGAGTGTTGGGAACACAAGCACGGGAATTGAGCATGTGTCAATGGACGGTGTGCGAGCTGTTGTGACCGTTGAGCTGCTCTCATGGAAGGCCGCAGAGCTGAGTGACGATGATTTCACAGATTTTCTGATCCAGGGTTTCAGCAGGCTGAATATTTCCAGTGGACCGAGTCTGAGAAACGTCACATCATATCGTGAGTCACTAGTCATTGTGTTTTGCGCATGTAATGGTGGATTTGAATGGAGTGTTGTGCTATGCAGTGAGACAGGTGGCGTGGGGTTAATTTTACCATCCCGCCTGTCTTCAGCATGTTCTTCTCACTTGTCGATTGGACTGCTGGCTTTCTGTCCACTCGTCCACTTGTCCGTGTGTGCGTGAATGTTTGCCTGTGCACATGTGTGCTTGTGCTTGTGCGTGTGTTAACACCGACATGGGAATCAGGCGTGGGAATGATGAGTGAAAACGACTGTTTCGTCTGGTTCGATATGACTGATGGATAGCTTTGTTTGATGGGATGGAGGTGACGACCATGTGGTTTGAACGAGGTGGTGGTGAGAATGATGACTTGTTGCTGTCTGTTGTGGAGCTTTGTGTTCGTGATGCCACGTGATCGCGGTGACACAGATTGTGAACTCATTTTGAGATGTTTTCGAAGTGATGACGAGTAGTTCAATCCTAATTCTCTGTGTATATGTTGTGTTTTTGTTTTATTTCTACTGCCACACAGGTTCGTCGGCAAGAATTTCAACTGTGCGGAGCACACCTGAGCTGAGTGATGCCAGTATCTCAAGACAGTTCACTACACCATCATCGACTGCCACAAGTTTGGGTAGGTTCACAGTTTCCCAGTCACATTTGTTTCGTAGACACTTCGACATGCATTTGCACGCGAAAGATGGATGTTTTGTCAGGATTGAGGGGACTAGAGTCGACTGGTGTGATGATTGATGCTGATGTTGTAAGTGAGCGTGTCTTCGCAAATAGAATGTGAGGTGAAGCCTCGTAGTCAACACTGACTTCATGATGGTTGCTTCTTTGTGTTTGTGTTGTTGTTGTTGTTGGCCTTGTCGTTGTCGTTGCTGATGCTGCCGCTGCTGCTGTTGATGATGACGATGATGATGAAGAAGAATTTGTTGTTGTGGTTGTTGTTTGCTTGCTTTCTCGCCTGCTCGATTGTGTGTGAATGCGCGCGCGTGCCTGTGATTGTTCATGAGTCTGAGCGTGATTGTGAATGTGGATGTGTTTTGGAAGGATGGACTATATATAGGTGTATAGCTATGCATTGCATGTGTGGTGGAATGTATCGGTGTCATTTTGATTTAGTGGAGTAGTACGTTGATGACCCGATTTATTTATATAAACTCGAATGATTCTCTATGGTCGATGAACATTAAAATGGACGGAGGGGATTAAAGCAATAACGAGAGAATGTCCACTAATCCAGGAATTTCGAGGCTGTATAAAGCGCGATTGTCAAAATGGACAGCAAAGAATCAATTCCTGCTACATTCTGTAGGTTAAAACTCCAAAGGAGATTAATGTCTCTCGGACACTGACTGTGAAACGCGTGTTTGCATGTCAAGAGTGATTGTGGTGTGCAGTGTGATCGCTTGTCTATCAGGCGAGTGTGACAGAGTTGTGATGTGCACACTCCCGGTTTCACTAGTCGGTCGACTGCCGGCCAGTCGTCCAGTCTCACCAGCGTCTACACCTATGCTTGTCCACTCCTCGATGGATTGAGTTCCGAGACAGTTTCATGTGTTCGTGTGCGTGTTCGAGTGCGTGTGTTTGTGTGTGTGGGTTCGCGTGGGTGTGTGGTTGTGTGGTTCGGTGTGATTGAGGTGAGTACGACCTGATAATCTGTGATTCCATGTTGCCTCACACTCTGTCTACATGAATTTCGAGAATGTCACATCACGTCTATCCGTGATAGGACGCGAGATCCAGCGAGTGAGTGAGTGATTGAGGTAGTGACTAAGTGAGTGAGTGAGATTTGTGTGTGTGTGTGTGCATGCGTGCGTGCGTGCGCGTTTGGGTGTAGGTGTCGGTGTGCCTGCGTCTGTGGTTTGTTGTGTGTTTGTGTGACTTTGCATTTGAGTGTGTGACTTGCAGGTGTGTAGGTGTTTGTGTATGTAGGTGTGCATGCATTAACGTGTGTGTTTGTTTGCTTTGTTCACCTGTGCACAGACGCCTCCACAATCACCACGACATCGAGAAGTAGCGTAGAGCACACAGGCACAAGTGTCTCCACACAATCCACCTCACTGACGTCGACGGAGACTATGACGACTACGACGGGTACTGAGATAGTGACAGCGACACAGGCAGCCACCCCGTTGACAACTTCGACACCGACACTGACACAGACAGCCGGGGTGGCAGCGACAGTGCCAGTGGCTCCCACCGACACGATCCTCTCCACAACATCGTCGTCGATGTCAACGCCGACCACGACCACGACCACAACCACAACCACAACCAACACCGCCACCGCCACGATGACCACGACGCCGGAGACACCGACGGTGACTCCAATGACGATGGCGACGATGACCAGCCCACAATCAACCGCTGCTCCATTCGGTAGGTTCACATTCCCAAGGAGATTAGTGTCTCTCGGACACTGACTGTGAAACGCGTGTTTGCATGTCACGAGTGATTGTGGTGTGCAGTGTGATCGCTTGTCTATCAGGCGAGTGTGACAGAGTTGTGATGTGCACACTCCCGGTTTCACTAGTCGGTCGACTGCCGGCCAGTCGTCCAGTCTCACCAGCGTCTACACCTATGCTTGTCCACTCCTCGATGGATTGAGTTCCGAGACAGTTTCATGTGTTCGTGTGCGTGTTCGAGTGCGTGTGTTTGTGTGTGTGGGTTCGCGTGGGTGTGTGGTTGTGTGGTTCGGTGTGATTGAGGTGAGTACGACCTGATAATCTGTGATTCCATGTTGCCTCACACTCTGTCTACATGAATTTCGAGAATGTCACATCACGTCTATCCGTGATAGGACGCGAGATCCAGCGAGTGAGTGAGTGATTGAGGTAGTGACTAAGTGAGTGAGTGAGATTTGTGTGTGTGTTTGTGTGTGTGCATGCGTGCGTGCGTGCGCGTTTGGGTGTAGGTGTCGGTGTGCCTGCGTCTGTGGTTTGTTGTGTGTTTGTGTGACTTTGTATTTGAGTGTGTGACTTGCAGGTGTGTAGGTGTTTGTGTATGTAGGTGTGCATGCATTAACGTGTGTGTTTGTTTGCTTTGTTCACCTGTGCACAGACGCCTCCACAATCACCACGACATCGAGAAGTAGCGTCGAGCACACAGGCACAAGTGTCTCCACACAATCCACCTCACTGACGTCGACGGAGACTATGACGACTACGACGGGTACTGAGATAGTGACAGCGACACAGGCAGCCACCCCGTTGACAACTTCGACACCGACACTGACACAGACAGCCGGGGTGGCAGCGACAGTGCCAGTGGCTCCCACCGACACGATCCTCTCCACAACATCGTCGTCGATATCAACGCCGACCACGACCACGACCACAACCACAACCACAACCAACACCGCCACCGCCACGATGACCACGACGCCGGAGACACCGACGGTGACTCCAATGACGATGGCGACGATGACCAGCCCACAATCAACCGCTGCTCCATTCGGTAGGTTCACATTCCCAAGGAGATTAGTGTCTCTCGGACACTGACTGTGAAACGCGTGTTTGCATGTCACGAGTGATTGTGGTGTGCAGTGTGATCGCTTGTCTATCAGGCGAGTGTGACAGAGTTGTGATGTGCACACTCCCGGTTTCACTAGTCGGTCGACTGCCGGCCAGTCGTCCAGTCTCACCAGCGTCTACACCTATGCTTGTCCACTCCTCGATGGATTGAGTTCCGAGACAGTTTCATGTGTTCGTGTGCGTGTTCGAGTGCGTGTGTTTGTGTGTGTGGGTTCGCGTGGGTGTGTGGTTGTGTGGTTCGGTGTTATTGAGGTGAGTACGACCTGATAATCTGTGATTCCATGTTGCCTCACACTCTGTCTACATGAATTTCGAGAATGTCACATCACGTCTATCCGTGATAGGACGCGAGATCCAGCGAGTGAGTGAGTGATTGAGGTAGTGACTAAGTGAGTGAGTGAGATTTGTGTGTGTGTGTGTGTGCATGCGTGCGTGCGTGCGTGCGCGTTTGGGTGTAGGTGTCGGTGTGCCTGCGTCTGTGGTTTGTTGTGTGTTTGTGTGACTTTGTATTTGAGTGTGTGACTTGCAGGTGTGTAGGTGTTTGTGTATGTAGGTGTGCATGCATTAACGTGTGTGTTTGTTTGCTTTGTTCACCTGTGCACAGACGCCTCCACAATCACCACGACATCGAGAAGTAGCGTCGAGCACACAGGCACAAGTGTCTCCACACAATCCACCTCACTGACGTCGACGGAGACTATGACGACTACGACGGGTACTGAGATAGTGACAGCGACACAGGCAGCCACCCCGTTGACAACTTCGACACCGACACTGACACAGACAGCCGGGGTGGCAGCGACAGTGCCAGTGGCTCCCACCGACACGATCCTCTCCACAACATCGTCGTCGATGTCAACGCCGACCACGACCACGACCACAACCACAACCAACACCGCCACCGCCACGATGACCACGACGCCGGAGACACCGACGGTGACTCCAATGACGATGGCGACGATGACCAGCCCACAATCAACCGCTGCTCCATTCGGTAGGTTCACATTCCCAAGGAGATTAGTGTCTCTCGGACACTGACTGTGAAACGCGTGTTTGCATGTCACGAGTGATTGTGGTGTGCAGTGTGATCGCTTGTCTATCAGGCGAGTGTGACAGAGTTGTGATGTGCACACTCGCGGTTTCACTAGTCGGTCGACTGCCGGCCAGTCGTCCAGTCTCACCAGCGTCTACACCTATGCTTGTCCACTCCTCGATGGATTGAGTTCCGAGACAGTTTCATGTGTTCGTGTGCGTGTTCGAGTGCGTGTGTTTGTGTGTGTGGGTTCGCGTGGGTGTGTGGCTGTGTGGTTCGGTGTTATTGAGGTGAGTACGACCTGATAATCTGTGATTCCATGTTGCCTCACACTCTGTCTACATGAATTTCGAGAATGTCACATCACGTCTATCCGTGATAGGACGCGAGATCCAGCGAGTGAGTGAGTGATTGAGGTAGTGACTAAGTGAGTGAGTGAGATTTGTGTGTGTGTGTGTGCATGCGTGCGTGCGTGCGCGTTTGGGTGTAGGTGTCGGTGTGCCTGCGTCTGTGGTTTGTTGTGTGTTTGTGTGACTTTGTATTTGAGTGTGTGACTTGCAGGTGTGTAGGTGTTTGTGTATGTAGGTGTGCATGCATTAACGTGTGTGTTTGTTTGCTTTGTTCACCTGTGCACAGACGCCTCCACAATCACCACGACATCGAGAAGTAGCGTCGAGCACACAGGCACAAGTGTCTCCACACAATCCACCTCACTGACGTCGACGGAGACTATGACGACTACGACGGGTACTGAGATAGTGACAGCGACACAGGCAGCCACCCCGTTGACAACTTCGACACCGACACTGACACAGACAGCCGGGGTGGCAGCGACAGTGCCAGTGGCTCCCACCGACACGATCCTCTCCACAACATCGTCGTCGATGTCAACGCCGACCACGACCACGACCACAACCACAACCACAACCAACACCGCCACCGCCACGATGACCACGACGCCGGAGACACCGACGGTGACTCCAATGACGATGGCGACGATGACCAGCCCACAATCAACCGCTGCTCCATTCGGTAGGTTCACATTCCCAAGGAGATTAGTGTCTCTCGGACACTGACTGTGAAACGCGTGTTTGCATGTCACGAGTGATTGTGGTGTGCAGTGTGATCGCTTGTCTATCAGGCGAGTGTGACAGAGTTGTGATGTGCACACTCGCGGTTTCACTAGTCGGTCGACTGCCGGCCAGTCGTCCAGTCTCACCAGCGTCTACACCTATGCTTGTCCACTCCTCGATGGATTGAGTTCCGAGACAGTTTCATGTGTTCGTGTGCGTGTTCGAGTGCGTGTGTTTGTGTGTGTGGGTTCGCGTGGGTGTGTGGTTGTGTGGTTCGGTGTTATTGAGGTGAGTACGACCTGATAATCTGTGATTCCATGTTGCCTCACACTCTGTCTACATGAATTTCGAGAATGTCACATCACGTCTATCCGTGATAGGACGCGAGATCCAGCGAGTGAGTGAGTGATTGAGGTAGTGACTAAGTGAGTGAGTGAGATTTGTGTGTGTGTGTGCATGCGTGCGTGCGTGCGCGTTTGGGTGTAGGTGTCGGTGTGCCTGCGTCTGTGGTTTGTTGTGTGTTTGTGTGACTTTGTATTTGAGTGTGTGACTTGCAGGTGTGTAGGTGTTTGTGTATGTAGGTGTGCATGCATTAACGTGTGTGTTTGTTTGCTTTGTTCACCTGTGCACAGACGCCTCCACAATCACCACGACATCGAGAAGTAGCGTCGAGCACACAGGCACAAGTGTCTCCACACAATCCACCTCACTGACGTCGACGGAGACTATGACGACTACGACGGGTACTGAGATAGTGACAGCGACACAGGCAGCCACCCCGTTGACAACTTCGACACCGACACTGACACAGACAGCCGGGGTGGCAGCGACAGTGCCAGTGGCTCCCACCGACACGATCCTCTCCACAACATCGTCGTCGATGTCAACGCCGACCACGACCACGACCACAACCACAACCACAACCAACACCGCCACCGCCACGATGACCACGACGCCGGAGACACCGACGGTGACTCCAATGACGATGGCGACGATGACCAGCCCACAATCAACCGCTGCTCCATTCGGTAGGTTCACATTCCCAAGGAGATTAGTGTCTCTCGGACACTGACTGTGAAACGCGTGTTTGCATGTCACGAGTGATTGTGGTGTGCAGTGTGATCGCTTGTCTATCAGGCGAGTGTGACAGAGTTGTGATGTGCACACTCCCGGTTTCACTAGTCGGTCGACTGCCGGCCAGTCGTCCAGTCTCACCAGCGTCTACACCTATGCTTGTCCACTCCTCGATGGATTGAGTTCCGAGACAGTTTCATGTGTTCGTGTGCGTGTTCGAGTGCGTGTGTTTGTGTGTGTGGGTTCGCGTGGGTGTGTGGTTTTGTTTTTCGTTGTGTTTGTGTTAGTCTTTCCTGATCATCTTGGGTACCGTCCCGGCTCACTCTATCTCCACTTTATTTTCTACAAGCTGTCATTTCTCTTTTCTTGCAATATATGACTATATATTATATAGTGCTTGCATATTTTTTTGAACTTTTTTCAATCTGATTCTTTTTTTTAAAATTTTTGTTGTTTTTATTCAAATATCCTAAACTGATTGCCTTTTTCATGTAATTTTTTGTTTCTTTTGATGCTATTTTTATTTGTTTTCTAAGTTTTTATTATATCTGCCAGGTTTTTTATCCTACATAAGTTCTCTGATATTCCTCATTCTTGCTGCAGTGCTACTAATGCTTTGAATTCCATATTGTTTTCTCAATTTTATTACCAAATTTATTTTTTCTATGGTTCCTCGTGCACTTCTGAATAAATTCTTGTGGGTAGTTATTAACCAGCAATATTTTATTTTTTGGTTCAACTTCAGCATTTAAATTTTCTCGCTTACTGGTCAAGCTCTTGGCCTGGTTATACAGATATCTATCAAAGCCTCTCTTCACCCATTCCGGATGGGGTGAATTAAAGTCTAAGCATTTATTACAGCGTCTCGGCTTTCCATAATTGCTAGTATCTAACTCACCATCTTCTTTTCATTTCATTCTACAGTCTGGCATGAACAAATCACCTTGTTCGTTTCCCAATTCAAAAGTATTTTGGATCCTGTCTACTGTTGAGTTTATGTGTATGAAAATATGGGGGAGTACATACAGATCTCAGCGCAGTAAATGTGTCATCCACATATCTCCACCATAACCTAGGAGCAATAGAATGAAGCTTTCTGAGAGTTTTATGTTTTCGGCTGTCCATGAATATGTCCGCTACTAATGGGGTATATTGGTGATCCTATTGCCACCTCTTCGTGCGTTTGTACCATTTATTCTGAAATTTGATAACATTGGAGGTTAGGTATAACTGAACGCATAATATTATTTCATCAACCGAGAGCTTAGTTCTACTTCTGGGCTTCGGATCAATGTTTAGTTCATTTCGAGCTGCCTCTACGGGTGTGCAAGTGGAAACGATACCAAAACAAATCAATTTTTCATTCTTTTCTAATTGAGTTTCCCGTAGATTCTGCCTCATTTCATGGGAATTAGTTAGCCTAGAATATGACCAAACACTATTGGGGCAAAAAGCTGATTTGAACACGAAAACATGAGTAAGAAAAAAACAAAAAAACAAACAAAGAGAAATCAAGTAAAACACGACAGAAAAGAATATAAAATATAAGATAATGAAAACAAAAACACAGACAAATAAAAGAAAATTACATAGGAATGGAAAGATAAGACACATACAACAGACGATAAAAAAATTACCAGGCCCAAATGAGTGTTTCATTAATCCTTTCCTTCCTACTTGTAGTGCCAACGATGTTGAACGTGGAATTCGTGGTCTACATCGAGGAGCTGTCAACACCGATGCGTTGGTCGGACAACCTGACAGATCCGTCGAGTTCTGAATTCAGAAGCCTGTCGAATTCATCTTGTGACCTGGTAGGTGTGGAGTGGTTATTACGCCTCGGTATCACTATACTTATATCAGTGTGGCTGTGTATCTGTTATCTAGTTTCCCTTTCGCTTGTGAAAACAATAGGTTAAGTGGTGTTTGACGGTCGAGCGTAGGCGACGTGAGTGTACGAATCTTGGGTTAGGTGTCGGTTGCTGTGAATGAAACAAGCGCATGGGTGATATTCTCCGTGTGATGAGTGGAAGGGAACTGGTTGACTGAGTTGTTTGAGTGTAGGCGATTCGACAGAGAATAGTAGAGACGGAGTGAGTAGGACGAGTTGTTATTGCATTCTGAGTTGGAGAGGGCAGTGTGGAGTACACTGATTGTTATAGGATGCAGAGGAGTGTGTCTGGGAAGTGTGAATGTCTGCGTCGATGAGGCATAGAGAAGCAGGATTATTGTCTGAGTAAGCAGTTGTGCGTGTGACTGGTTCAGTGTTGAGTGAGTTCAGCTGCCATTCTCGGAGGTGAAGTTTCGATTTCACCAACCCGACTGTGGTGATTTGAGTGGTGAAGACGTCGGGAATCTGACAGGCTTCTCTGTGTCAGAAGATCTGTCCTCGTGGTAACTGGTGAGAAGCCTGTTCACACTAATCAGCATAATCACGTCAATCGAAGTGGGAAGGGAATTCATGATAGTACACAACCATTTGATATGAAGGAAGCATGACTGATTGCGCTTACCTTCTGATTCTCGTCTTTTATCTTCCAGCTGCTACGATGCCTACAACTGGCTGACGAAGAGATATCTCGAGGTGCCACTTGTGTCAATGTCGTCTTCATTCGAATCCTTATCTGGATTGGGTTGAGTGTTGGGAACACAAGCACGGGAATTGAGCATGTGTCAATGGACGGTGTGCGAGCTGTTGTGACCGTTGAGCTGCTCTCACGGAAGGCCGCAGAGCTGAGTGACGATGATTTCACAGATTTTCTGATCCAGGGTTTCAGCAGGCTGAATATTTCCAGTGGACCGAGTCTGAGAAACGTCACATCATATCGTGAGTCACTAGTCATTGTGTTTTGCGCATGTAATGGTGGATTTGAATGGAGTGTTGTGCTATGCAGTGAGACAGGTGGCGTGGGGTTAATTTTACCATCCCGCCTGTCTTCAGCATGTTCTTCTCACTTGTCGATTGGACTGCTGGCTTTCTGTCCACTCGTCCACTTGTCCGTGTGTGCGTGAATGTTTGCCTGTGCACATGTGTGCTTGTGCTTGTGCGTGTGTTAACACCGACATGGGAATCAGGCGTGGGAATGATGAGTGAAAACGACTGTTTCGTCTGGTTCGATATGACTGATGGATAGCTTTGTTTGATGGGATGGAGGTGACGACCATGTGGTTTGAACGAGGTGATGGTGAGAATGATGACTTGTTGCTGTCTGTTGTGGAGCTTTGTGTTCGTGATGCCACGTGATCGCGGTGACACAGATTGTGAACTCATTTTGAGATGTTTTCGAAGTGATGACGAGTAGTTCAATCCTAATTCTCTGTGTATGTGTTGTGTTTTTGTTTTATTTCTACTGCCGCACAGGTTCGTCGGCAAGAATTTCAACTGTGCGGAGCACACCTGAGCTGAGTGATGCCAGTATCTCAAGACAGTTCACTACACCATCATCGACTGCCACAAGTTTGGGTAGGTTCACAGTTTCCCAGTCACATTTGTTTCGTAGACACTTCGACATGCATTTGCACGCGAAAGATGGATGTTTTGTCAGGATTGAGGGGACTAGAGTCGACTGGTGTGATGATTGATGCTGATGTTGTAAGTGAGTGCGTCTTCGCAAATAGAATGTGAGGTGAAGCCTCGTAGTCAACACTGACTTCATGATGGTTGCTTCTTTGTGTTTGTGTTGTTGTTGGCCTTGTCGTTGTCGTTGCTGATGCTGCCGCTGCTCCTTTTTTACCTGATGTTGATGAAAACTCAGATTATTTCTCTCACAACATATATGACACACGTTGATTATTACCGTGAAATTCCCTTTTTTATTGTGTTAAATTTATAATATATTCGATTAGTTTCTGAATGATTTCAGTGAATAATAATGCTAACTTTGTTTTATGTAACAAATTGAAAGTATTTTATGCACGCGTCTGGTTACACATGTCTATCGAATCGCAGGATGTGATCGCTCTCTCCCACACTGTCGGCATGAAGTTTGATAATGTCACATCACGTGCATCCATGATAGGACGCGATATCCAGCGAGTGAGTGAGTGATTGAGGTAGTGACTAAGTGAGTGAGTGAGATTTGTGTGTGTGTGTGTGTGCGTGCATGCGTGCGTGCGTGCGCGTTTGGGTGTAGGTGTCGGTGTGCCTGCGTCTGTGGTTTGTTGTGTGTTTGTGTGACTTTGTATTTGAGTGTGTGACTTGCAGGTGTGTAGGTGTTTGTGTATGTAGGTGTGCATGCATTAACGTGTGTGTTTGTTTGCTTTGTTCACCTGTGCACAGACGCCTCCACAATCACCACGACATCGAGAAGTAGCGTCGAGCACACAGGCACAAGTGTCTCCACACAATCCACCTCACTGACGTCGACGGAGACTATGACGACTACGACGGGTACTGAGATAGTGACAGCGACACAGGCAGCCACCCCGTTGACAACTTCGACACCGACACTGACACAGACAGCCGGGGTGGCAGCGACAGTGCCAGTGGCTCCCACCGACACGATCCTCTCCACAACATCGTCGTCGATGTCAACGCCGACCACGACCACAACCACAACCACAACCAACACCGCCACGATGACCACGACGCCGGAGACACCGACGGTGACTCCAATGACGATGGCGACGATGACCAGCCCACAATCAACCGCTGCTCCATTCGGTAGGTTCACATTCCCGAGTGGATTATTTTGCCACTTTTTTGATGCTGTTTTTTTTTGTTCCGTTTGTCTTTTTTTGATTGAGGGCGTTTTTCTTTTCTTTTTTTGTTTTGTTTTTTGTATTATTTCTCCTTATTTTTTTTTGTTCTACCTCTTGTATATATATATGTATAAATTTATATATTTTTCTTCTGTCATTAATCAGAATTTTTTAAATTTTTGTTCGAATTGCCTACTCATTTTTCCTAATTATCTTCATGTCCACTTTTATTAGTTTTATGAGTTTCCTATTAATTTTTTGTGTAGGTATTTTCTCATATCATTTATTCTGGTCATTGTTTTCACCTGTATCATAAGTTTCATACTCGTTTTCGAAATTTTTCGCTTCACTTTAGTATTTTCATGGGTCGGAAATTTCATCTAATTCTTCCTTCTATACTTGTTTTTGTTGATTTTACTGTGACTTCTTTGTGTTCTACTTGAATTTTTTATCTCTCTTAACATTTTAATTATTTGGTCAGACTTTATTTGTATTTTCCCAAGCATTTCATTAGTTTCTATGGAAAATATTAATCCTCATTTACTTATTGATGCAGATATGCACAAATTAATCTTATTTGTTCTCCCTCTAGAATTTAATATTTCCTTAAATTCTTTTAAATCATAAAGTTTTTTATTTTTGTTAAAATGATTACTCATTCGTACACTTCGCAGCTGATCTTTTAGTTTTTTTTGCATTGGTTTCAACATTTTAAATGGATGTTATCCTCTTACTGTATAATGGTGTTATCCTTTTATTTGATTAATAATTTTCACTGAATAAGACAATTTGAGAGATTAGATTGTATGGTAGTTGGTTGACGCTGGTCCCACCATGTTGTATCGAAATACATGATCTGCGTAGACCGCATCAATCAACAGGAAATGCAAATCAGCCTAAACAAACCTTTATGATTATGAATGTCGGTGGCACAGCAGTTAGGACGCTCGCTGACCACGCACATGGTTCGCGGTTCGATCCACGGCCGACACACACCTGATAGCAATGGTCGGCCTGCTAAATTTGGGCTGCCGATTTCACATGTTGAGAATTCTATAGCTGTACCAAAAATACTGTGTTCAATCACGCTGTAATGTGAAAATTTAAAGTTTGAAGTTTAAAAAAGTCGTTCTTGATACTTAATCCCTTTCTGTATATTGCTATACCACTGTGTTATTCCTAGGTGACTTCTTTAATAAGATGCCCGCTTATCACTGATATATCCTTGTCTTCAACTGAACAGAATGTATGACTTCATCTCAATCACAGCGTTCATTGATTTGTTAATTCCTTTTGTTTCTATAAAATTACATATATAACAATTTCTTACCTTCTTTCAGTTAATACATCATTATCGATGAATACTGAAAAGATCAATCTTACCTTGGACACAACAACCTTAAATATTTCCAGTCCAACAACAAATCCACCATCTCTATCAGATACAGTTTTCATCAGCAGAGGTAAATGTTTATTGTTGCACTTATAATTCATATTAGTTTGACGTCACGCATACATTAGCTTCATTTAAACTTCTACACCTATGAAATAAGAAATCTGTGTTATTTCCAAACCGAACAACTTAAAATACATCCAAGTTTTATTTTATCTTCAATCCAAAAGGAATGTGATGGTGAAAATAGAGAGTCACAATATGTGGGAGCTGTATGTACGAGAGATACTGAAACTCCGTATGACACTATATGACTAAGACGGAAGGGGAAAAAAGTACTGCATGTGTGAGAAATCACCCACTTTCTGTACAAAAATAGAAGAGTTTTTTATTTTTACTTAAAAAACATTTTGATCCAGTATGACCACTTCACCTGGCACAATTAGTTAATCTGGATCTAATTAAATTCCTACGATCTAATGACCTAAACAACCTCAATATAACAGTTAACCCAATGTAGCTGATCTCACAGTTATTACAAGGTACCTGGCAAATCATATTACCTTCTTCTGCTAGAATCTGTCGGCTCCTTCAGCAGATAAGTTTGTCTCTGGGTGAATGGGTTGGTTTATATTAACCATTTTATTTCCAGTCTCATTAAGAATCCTACGTTGAGCCTCTGATATCCATGCTTTATGTGGTAGTACATTTGCGACTTTAAATTCAATATTATCTACACTATTTCCACCATATCTCTTGCTTATCTTAATTTTCTTGACAATCTCTAAACATTTTTGAATAGAATCTGCCAGGGAGTTTCCTTTAATTTTTTTAATGTCATCAGTCAAGTACTTCCACTTACTAATTAGGCTCATAGCTGAATTAAATAAACATTTGTTTAAACCTTCATTTAACGATGTTAATCGAGTTCACCGAAGGAATTCATCCTTTGGCTAGTCGAAATAGGGTGAATTCATGCTTAAAACTAATAATTCTAGGGGCAATATGGTAACAATGAATTTCGCAGAGTAGATTACCCTAGAAGACAGATAACTGACTGTGTAAACAACCTGGCATATCATTTATCTAAATATTTAGCATTTATCTTAGCTTCTATTAGACATAGGTGATATTCTGATAATGATAATAGCTTTATTCCAAAACAGTAGTTGAAATACAGAATGGAATTCTCAGCATTTCACTACAGTATTGCATCCTGTTAGTACATTAACAATAAAATAAAATTCTACATAGATTAAGGGTAATCTCAGTTAGTTTTGACAGCAACATATTAGCATGTCGGTAGCAAAGCCAAAATTAAACAGTGTTTGAAGGTGCTAGGATAGTATGTTCTAGCATATTTACTGGCGTAAGCAGAAGAAAGAAACAAAGCTGCACATAACAGAGAAAAAAAAGAGAGAGAAAAGGAAAAGAAAGCAAAACGCTGTACCTATAAATGATATGAGTTGGAAAGACGAGATCCAGTTGTTCTACTGACTATTTAATAAGTTAGAGGTTTCACGTCTAGTGCTTTCTTTATCGCACAGAAACACGAGCTAAGTAGGGTATGCTTGCTTTGCTTTACTTCGGCTATCTCCTACGGGAGGATGAGCCGGCTTCATGAACGTCTCGAATCATCACTGCTCAGGCGCGGCAATTTGTAAGAGAGTTCATGAAGTTTCATGGGAATTTGGTACGAGTGATGTCCCCAGCATCGCTCGGATGGGTATGGTTGAATTTTTGTACTTACTAGTGCGAGTTAACTAATTCACATGTAGGGGAACGAAAGCCACAAGAAAAGTGAAATAGAAAAATAATGAAAAAGGGAATACTTTTGATACAACACGTTTATACGTTAATATCTCAACTAATACAGATTTTGAAGCAGTCGGGAATGGACTCAACATTGATTCCGAAGTCAAAAACCAGACCAAGTTCTCAGTTAAACAAAATAAAATTCAATCTTCAATATAAGATATACAAACAAACAGAGACTGGCAATAGGATCAACAACACCCCCAGTAGCATCAGCAAACATATTTATAAATAGCTGGAAACGTTAAGGTCTTTGAACGTATATGTACCCGTAGAATAATTAATTGTCCTGACGCGAAAAGAGAAAAATTGGAAGGCCAACACGTTCACGATGATACGTTTATTTTCCAACAAGGGAAATTGACTGTCACACAAGTATGTGAGTGAAAGGGTACGTAGTGTACGAAAGGTGTGAACAAGTGTGTATAAAAATGTACAATGCAGAGTATATATGAAAATGACTAATATACATGAGGTGTATAGATTTCGGGGAGAGGCAGCTGCCTTGGCCGTAGAGGGATAGACATTTATTCATTTTATTTATTTAGTTATTCTATGTACTTTTCCCTTATTACTTCGATTATTTTTATTATTATTATTATCATTATTATTATTACGACTCTCATTCTGAATCTTTTCCACTTGACTTACTTGACATTTTAAACCAAAAATTATTCATTTGTATACTTTTTATCTTTATTTTTACAATGTTAAATTCTATGTTATCAAATTTCACACCACGTTACGTAACATTTTATATTCGTCTATTAATCTTACAATTATATTCCTCTCCCCAAAATCTATACACCTGATGTATTATCTTATATATGACATTAATTATTGTTCCACTTGACTTAAACTATGAATATAATCACAAATAATATACATGAACCAATAAGACAGACAGTAGATTTCCTTACCATCATTGGTTTCTGATTGGTTGTAATGTCATAAAAAAGTCATACACCGTTTATTTAGTTAATGGACAGACAAAGCGTATTGTAAGTTATAATGGAATATCGATCAATATACACACAGCAAAATGTATCAGACTGTCAAAACAAGGTAGACATCATGTCACTACATATCACCAATCCCCCTCTTATCTTTTAGATTCTACTTATCCGTAGAAAGCCATTTCTTTCATTGCCTCTTCTTTATTCATAAAACGGCTATAAATTGTCCTCAATCACCACTTTCATACAGTTCCAGTGTCCTTCAACACAGGCTTCATCAGTGATGCTACGTAATAGCTTTAACTATGCTCTGGTGGTTGCAGCGAAGGTGTCTTTTCTGGTTCCGTCCTTCATTTTCCGAGTCTTGAAACTGGACTGTATTCTACCTGCAGCTGCTTGAAGGACTCTCACCTTGAACATGACAGTGCCTTGCACTAGAAAATTGTTGGGACCCACATCTGTCTCCCTTCTCAATGGTATGCCCAATGGACTTTACCTCCACTTTCTTGAGGTTGAAGTGAAGTCTATCCGCCAGATTAAAAGTCCATATCACCTTGTGTATATCCTTCTCCTTGCATAAGTCTCCTCCAATCACCAAATAACTGAATGCACAGAAGTCTGAGAAGAGTTCGCTGTTATTGTTCATTTTATCAGAAAGCCTCTCGACCTATGATGAGTTCTCTTCCTGCATTTTCTGTTCCCATATCACCCAAAAAGATTTTGATGTTGCCATTTGGGATGTTATTCATTACTGTTTGCAGTTGCCCACAGAAATATTTTTTCTCACGTCCACAGTCGTTTGTAGGCCCGCATCATTGGATAATCGAAACTTTGATTCTTTTTGAGTTGAATCGTGCTTTATTATCCTGTAGGAGGTTGCTTGCCACTGTATAAGAACTTCGGTAGCTTTCAGTGACACTGCCATATTTACTCCCTCAGTGTGCTTACATCTCTTGCCTGGGTCCTTGGAGTAGATTACTGACTCTACAGTTAACAATTTGGATAGTCCGCATCCATTCCACCTGTTCTCTTAGTTTCCTAACTCCTCTATAGCAAATCTCATTTATTTGATTACCTGTGTAACCTTTTCAACATCCACCTTGCAGTATTTGTTTTTGATACCATGAAAGGATGACACATTAGCCCACGTCATTCTGTCCCTCCCATTCCAGCCGCGAATGAGTCCTTTTATATTTCTGTTGTGCTATGAAGTTTCTGTAGCTAGTGGACTGATTTCCTAGTGTAGGGAAACTGGTCTTACATCTGACTTGCCCTCTTCTCCCAGGCTTAGGACCGGTTAGAAAATTAGTGGACCAGTAAACCAAGTGAGTTTTTCGGCTTAAATGCTCCCATGAAATTATTTAAAACGGTACCAGTGAATTTGGAAAAGTGGAAAAAGATACTTCTGGATGTTTTATCACGTAAGCTACAACTTGTTAAGTAAGATTAACTGGATTTTACTGTAAAGCAAACTATACTTTCCAGTGAATGTGACTTGCACGCCAACAGAGTTTTTCACATAAAAATTTAGTTATATCTCACGTATTCCTTCGTTTATTTGTCATATGCTAAGAAATGTCAATTGGTAAAATCTCGATGGAGATTTTACTAAGTGAACACAGTGTTTCATTAAAAAAACAGGAGATAAAAGTAGTTTTGAACTACATTCTGATCTACGACTCTTTTCTTTCATTTCATTTTTTATATCTCTGAATAATTAGACTTACGCTAGAGATGTTTTTCTGTCAAAATTATTGGTATCTATTTTTCATATTATTTTTAACTTTTTTATGATACCTCCTTAATAATCTCATATATATGATCTGTTTAATGGCATTATGTTGATTTAAGTTTCTGTAACTATAGCTAGATTGAATAGCGCAAAATGGACTTCTAAGCGTTCTGACAGAAAGTCTTCACTGGCCGAGTTAATGAAGTCTTGCACTACCTACTAGATGCTCACTTAAAATACTGTATTGTAGTGACAATGTATCACGAAATGACAGAGTTTAGGATTCAAGCATCAACGAACTGTGACCAAGTATTTGAATATTGTCCTGTTCACTTCGAAAACCTTACGGGACTATGGATGTGTAATAATGAAGCTATTCAAGCTAGGATGAAACAGCTGTACGATGCTGCTTATTTTTGTAAAGGAGTTTTTATTTCCCAATGGATGAAAACCAAAACGTTATTGTTTTTACTATCACTTCGTTATTTAATGCTAAAAGTAGGCGATCTGCCTTAATCAATGGGCTGCCGAACTTACTTTCCACCGAAATCCTTGATTTCATATTAATTTACCATTGTTTTATTCGTCTAGTTATATCGAATGACCTATACATAAACTTGCGTGCTGATTTAACAGTCTCTCAATTCAATGAAATGAGGATATACTTCAGATTATTAGTTTACAAGTAAATCCTGGATGAATAAAAAAGTGTTTTGGAAGTGAATACGCTGAAAGTTTTGTGCCTTATGTTAGCATGCTGTCTAAGACAAACCTCTATTATAATTGTTAAAAACAATAGATTTATGAAAGTATTAATAAACCAGCCATACATGCTATAGAACAAGGGCGCAAAGTTGATTTTGATAATATTGAAAGAATCCATAGAAATTTCATAAATCACAAACAACGTCTGTTATCAGAAGCACTTCATATCAAATGGAATCCAAATTCGGAGATATACTGGTATGACGGAATCCAAATTGTCTGAATAGGAATGACTGACTTAAATAGAATTTGACCTGGTTACAACACCCCACTCCCCCATGAAATGCCAAAATCAACACGAATATGATTGGGGATTTCATTATGCAAACACACACTGTTTTTATAATTTTCTGCGGTTATCAAATCCAACAATTCGCACCTGGCTGGTTTAATATTACTACATTGATACGGCTATTACCAGCAGCATTGAACAGCGAAACGTCAGTAAACACACAAGAGTATCGTTTTGTTTTTCATTCATTGGAAATACAAACTCTTTTATGATAAACAATAAATACCATATACCCATGCCCAAATGTGTTCAGTGTTAATAGTGAACTTGGTCTGGACATAGATAACTCCTTAGTTCTGGCTGTATACCCTAAATGATTTCACTTCACGATGAAATATACCTTGGAACTACTGAAATTTCCTCACGCCCAGCACCAAAAACTAATTTCATTTATTAATCAAGCGCATAATGCAACCTTAATTTTTATGATTAGTTTCTATCCGCGTAAATAACTATTCCCCATTCAAATTTAATATACATATGTGCTAATCTATTATCCATAAGTCCATTTAGCTAATAACAGAAAATTATGCAAAGTTAAGTTGAAATTAAATGTTCACATATTTGGAGAATTAAAACTCGAACGAATTTGTTGGCGTTAGAACTAAAGTTATCGTACGTTACCAAAAACAAAATAAATGTGAATATAACATAAAATAGTTCTAGTAGGGGTAGTAGCAGTGCTGGTAGATAAACTGTCCTTCACTTCAATACTGGAATACATTCAAAAACAAAATCAAAAATTTGGGGTGTTAATTATTCATGCCCCGTCCATTTCAATTATCCATCCTCTTATCGACACAAGATTGGTACTAACACTTGCATTTATCAATAATGGTAGTATTTAATTCAACTTAATTGAACAAAATGATTTATACTGAACTAAATAGAAAGCATAAAACTGTCCTAGTCAAAACCATCGAGTATTTCTTCATCCAGGTTTTTTTCTTTACAATTCAGCAGAAGATAGTGACTATTCAATCGTTAGAAACTAGGCCATAAAAATAACTTATTCACATGACATGTTTTTACTTATTTAGATTTCCAGCGCTGTTTAACTAATGACTTCAGCAATCAGAGGCTAAACTTGTGCGACTACTAAATATCTAGTAAAAACTGAATTATTGCAAGTTTCAAGCAAAACAACATGAATTTCAGATGATTCTTCGTTCATATAATGGAATAATATCCTCCTCAGTGTAAATTATTTACTTATTTGTTATGTTATGTAATCTTCACGAGACTGACTGTTTATTGAATGCCTTTTTTCTTTATCTCTCCGCCTCTAGTTCAAACGCTTTTCACAGTCAATGCGGTCTTATATAATTTACAGGGTAACGGAGGTGTCCCATGGTCTGATGATTATAATGACTATTTATCAGTTGCATACATCGCATTGGCATCACAATTTTGCAGCACGGTATGTATCTAAAGCTGTTTATACTCTGTTATGTTACATTATGACTGAGTTGTTCAAGAATGAGTTCCTCGTGTACTGAGCAATGAACCACACATATTGTTTAACCCATAAAGAGAGTACCATATTGCCAAGTTTTGAGAAGGTGAATCAGAATTCAAACCAATTAACCATTACTTGAAAGTAGAGCACTTAAGTCGATGTTATGACCAGAGCTACGACCTACTAGACTATGCGCGAATACCACCTTAATGCACCGAATAATCTTTCTTAATAGCACGCCAACAGTAACACCGCCGAGAAGCAGAGACAAAAGAAAAGACTGGACGTTGATAAGAGAACTATTACTGTCTCAAACAACAGTCAAAATGCTATACAGAAACTCTGTATATATACAGTTACATTAAAAGTATTGACAGACAGTAGGAAATCAGCAATCAAACAGGAAAAACAAAAGGCTAGGAACATCAGCAAGCGATGACTCCTTAAGATAGTTATTTTTTAAGGTTTCAGGCAAAATTAGGTGCATATAACAGCTGATGACAAACATCTCCACACTCTCCAGTTCATTTTCTTTGATGAGAAGAAAATATAAATATAACTCTATCGAAGCCAAATGAAAAAAGCTGAATGATAAACATTCAATATTTTATTATAAATTCCTGTTTGAATAATTCTATTCTAAAATTGCATAAACATATTCAAAGCTACCAAAAAGCTTAACACTTTTTTGCACTAGAAAACATACTGAAATTTCAGCTGAAGATGTTATCTAGAAGGACGATGAAAGCTTTACAATTAAGTCAACTATGAGACTCATGGGACGCAACTAATAAAACATCATCTCATTGTGTGTGTTGGAAAATAGAAGTATCATCGCAAACCTAGTGGTCTTCTGACTTCCGCCTTCTTGCGTCAGGACTATTAGTTTCTCGACCAGTCCATAACAATAATTTAGCGACGAGTACATAACAATTTTGGACAAAATTTATTGTGTGTGATTACTCGAAGTCTTTAATTGCATAATGTAATTAATGAAGTTATTTCCTTTTTTCAATTCATTCTAGATCACACTCAGTTTATCAAATGCAAATCCCTTAATTTTTCAAGGTGCTAGATGTGCAAAAGTTATATTCATAAGAGTTCCTTTATTTATTCGTGTAAAAAGACAAATCAGTAGCAGTACTAATAATAATAGTAGCAGTACAGATTTTGGAGTTCAAGGCAGTACAACAGTGGAACTTCAGACTGTATCAGCATCTCAGATGAGTCAAACACAATTCTCTGAACTACTAACTCAAGGTTATAGTCAACTTAATAATACAGTCGGCATACAATTAAACAACATAGAAACAACGCGTAAGTAAAATTTTCACAAATAAAGTTTAAAAGTATAATGTACTACAAATGACTTGTCATAATCTGTCTAACAACTCGTTAGAATCTATAGGTGAGGTATATTCTTAGCTTTTCTGATTTTAATATTGCCTTCTCAGTTTCAAAAAGTTAATGTCAGTGTTGGATCCTTTCATCTTAGTGATCACGAAGCACATTTGATTAGTATCCAATACAAGAGTAATAAACTTATTGATATGGCATAGCCAATATGCATGTAACAACAGAAGACAAGGGCCGGCAACAGATCGTTTTATTACGGAAATCAGCACGTTTTTATATATACTTCATGTACATTATTATACCTTATTCAAGCAGACAAACAGTCTACTGATTGGTTGCTTCTGGTTTCTCGGAAAGTTAAGCCATATATTTGCGAATCTTATTTGCCCACGTTGAGTCTGCTGTGATTGGTTGTTGAATCAGCCTTGTTCATGTTTTCTCACGGCCGATATTAGTGACCTAGACATTGACGTAAATTAATCTTTACCTATTGGCTAGCAGCCTGCTCTCACCACATGCATCCTCAGTCAACGTTTATGTTTGCAATCTGAATACTTTCTCAGAAAAACAGGCGACTTCATTGCAGCCTCATATACATTTGAATAACACACAGTAAGACGAGCTTTTTAACAACTACCAAAGATAAAATTTAGGTCGCCTAAAACTTCATATATGTTAATGATTCAATGGTAGAGGAGTTGCCAGTCATGCATGCAGTCTGCGTTTCGACTCTCGGCCAATACACTTTTAAATCTCGCCTAGCATACTGGCTAGTAGAGTACCTGGAGACTAAGATGTTTTTTGTTAAACCAGCACCTCTACTCTAAAAAAAACTAAATATGATGTTCTATGTTCCAGTCGGAATGCAGAGGAATGGAATAAGTATCCTATAGATTAGTGCGTCATAATTGCTAGGGAACAGAAGGAATGATGACGTCTGCTCCGACTACTTTCAGTTCACATTTAATCGTTAGTGTTCGATAAACCAAATCAGCTTGTTTTATAGACTGGATAAAATCTTCGTTTCGACAGTGTAATTCTCACTTTAATTCATGATTTCTAACAATCTTTTCTGAAGTTTTTTCCTTCCATGGAAATATGGAAGGAAATGTCTGTTGAAGCGCGATCGATGTCTACTTTATTAAGTGTCTTCGTCATACATATTGGTAAACTAACCTTTGTTTTAAAGTCTTTTTATTATTTAGTAAAGATATTAAGGTAATCAGTAAACAAGTAGGTTTTTTCATGTTCTAATTCTGTCTGATGATTTTAATTAGTTGAATATAACTTCCTGTTTCTTTGCTGAGCTTGTTTTAACTAGTAGAAGATGGAATGTTGTCTTAAAATCCGACTATTGGTTCTTAGATTTGAGTTTCCCATAGACGAAGGTGTCTCCATAGTGTTCACACACGTGCACATGCTCATTTTATATAATATCCAAAGTAGATTATGCCTACCAATAAATTTACTAATAAAACAAAACCGAAGTAAATGATTTGATGTCAAGAGTATAAAAAATGTATCACCTAGATATCTTCACCACAATTTACAGTGTTCCTAAGTACCTAAAATAGCATTTTCCGAGTTATTCATTATAATGTTTTAGGCATTTCTACACGTTTACTTACAAAATATTTTATTCCAGTATTGCTTAACTCCTAGTGTAATCTGCTCTTTTATCGATGTGCTTTCGTTTTCATCATGAATACGTAGTCAAGGGATGAACTGATTGGCGTAAAGACTGCAGACATATAAACTAACCACTCATACAAACCATCATTCAGTTCATAATAATTAATACATCGAAACAGTGAACGCTTAAAAATGTGGAATTTAAAGTTTGTTAAACATTTCGACTTGATTGACCCAACTGCAGAATTTCACATCAGTTGATGTAGAAAACGAAAAAGTTCATTTTATCAACTCATAATTTACTATTTTTTTTTCAAAACTGACGTTTATCCAAGAGAAAATTACTGAGATAGGAATCGACAGTCGAGGAGTAAACACGACGTTTTAGTAAATGACTTCCATTTGTTGGTTGACTTCTCATTTTGAACTCACTCACGTATGGGAAAGCTGATTCTACCTTGAATAACAGCATGGGAAAACTAATTTTTCACATCTCACAAGTATGTATGTCAGTAATTCCGTTGAAATGTAAACAAAATATTACTACATGAAGGTTTTTCAACACTGATTTTGCTGCTGTCATTATTCACAGCCCAAATGTAATTCAATGGTAACCAGTCAACATTTTGCCGCTATATTTCAGGTACTTCACCAGCTATAACATGCCAAAATATTCAATTAGTTTGTGGACAACATGCATCCTGTCGAAATACTGAGAATGGTGTAACATGTACGTGTGATCCAATGTGGCAGGATGTAAATCCATCCGATCCTGGGAAAAACTGTTCATGTGAGTATTGAATTTTTTTAGTAAAGTCTAATCTGAAGTGAATCTTAAACGAAAAACTCTTCACAAAAATGCAGAAATACAAGTTGCTGTGTATTTCATTAAACTACATATATAGTGACAGCCCAGGCTACTTAAATTACCATCCAGTATAATTAATGATGCATAAACTCTTCTCCACTTCTTCTTATTGTCTTAATCATCCAACTGTGTTTTTGGGTGGCTACATGAATTAGCACAGTTTTAGTTTTTTGTAATGAAGAGCACCTCTCAACATAAATGATGTAAAAAATATCGTGGAGATATGGACATCGCTTCAGATGGAACAACAAAGTGTCACACAATATACTACCGAGTACCATTTTACTTGAAGATCTTGTACGAAGAACAGACGCTTTGCAATTTAAATAAGTTGAAAATCTTGTACTACGTGTTAACGCATTGCTTCTAATGAAGCTATTGTTATTATTATTACTACTAAGAAATACAATGGATGGAAATGTACAGGCAATTCATTGGAGAATAATCTGCATTTAAGGGATCTGAGTGGTTTTAAACAATGAGTATATCTACACCATTGGGAATGATGTCTATCCATATCATCAAAAATCTTCAACCACTGGTTGTTAGTATCTCCAGGCTTGATCTGGCAGTCATGGGCTTCGTGAATTAGTGATGTACTTTGGTCCACCAACTCTTAACTCTGTTATAACGTAATTCCAGTTCACTTAACATTGTTCATCGAAGAACATGATGGCTCAACATGCGTAACTCTACATGAATTAGCATATGGGTATTTCACCTAGCTACCTCAGCAGTTGCATAAATAACTAGACACAACTGTGAAATCAAAACAAATAATTGTCTTAAGATGAGCATATTAGGCAAAATGTACTTAGAGTTGATTACATAAAAAGTGAAACAACAAAACAATAAGGAAAGTAGGTTGTGTTCCATGATAATTTGTACACGTCAAATCAACCAAAAATTAACACACCTATATCACTGAGTTACTACATAACCGTCCGATGGGTGGCTGTATGATCGAATCCTTTTTTCTCTACACATAATCCCGACTTCCGAATGCTTGTGCTAAATATTTATATAGTTCGAATCAGATTGAGGTTAGTTGCATGTATGTGGTCTGTGTGAATCATTTCTACCATATCTACAGACTGTTTTTCACATGTCTATAGGTACCACTCATAGCTTGTTCAATTTAGCTTCTTCCATAGCTATATTTAAATTTTCTTTAAATCGGTATAGATTTAACCAGGTAGAGAATTCCGGTTAGTCCAAGTAGGGAAAATTTCTGTTCACTCGTAACTGAAACTGTATTTCTGGAGCTTCTTTTCAACCATTAGTCTGACATAAAGCAGACTGTTTTCTGAAGCACTGTGAAACAACGGATTTATAGAATCCATCAAGTGCTGAGCCAAGCAGCACATGTGGAAAAGATTTGCAGGTTTTACTTGATTTTTACAAAAAATGCTTCACTACAAACGGCGAACCAATGTACACCGCTGAGTACTGGAAGATTTCATGGTCATTGTAAGAGAACAGGACCATAGAACCACTGGTTTGGAATCCACCCATCTTTATTTATCAATTTCTTTCAACTCAGGACAAATTATATTATTTATTGCTATTCCCTTGGATTCCTAGTGGAACATAGGGCTCCAACAGCACATTACTTAGTTCTGTTTTCTGCTGTCCTCTTCATTTGGGTCCACGATTACCCCTAATCTCCCATCTCCTCCATGTAAACCTCGTACCCACGAACCACTCATCGCTTCTCGTTGGGACTCCACTCAAGCGATGGCCTGCATAGCACGCAATGTCACTCGACAGCCTATTCAGCGTGTGCCCTATCCATCTTCATTTTTTTCTGCACATTTGTTGAGTGATCGCCTCTTCTTTGGTTTGTCCGACTACGGAGTATCTTGTTGCTAATTCTTTCTGACCGACCGGCCATTTTATCTTAAGTAGCGGGCAGTTTTTGATAAAAGTCTGCAGTAACCTGTCGGAAATCATTTTCGTGACGCACCCGCCAAGTTTCTGACCCATAAAGGAGAAATGGTCGACTTCATATTGGTGATGAAAATCCGAATCTTGTTCTTTATGCTGATTGCAAAAGATTTTTTAAAACATATTTCAGATTTATGAAGACTCATCCTGCCTTTCCGATTCTGACTAACTTTGACGTCTTCATCCGTTCCGATCACCTCTGGTTGAAACCATGCTTCCTAGAATAGTGAAGCCGGGAAGTAACTTCTGTCACATCTCACCCGTTGATAGTGGGTGATTAGTGCTGGTTGTTGTTGCTGTTGGTTAGTTATCTTCATCTCCTCCGTATTCTCTATGTTCACCCGGAATCCTGTCGACAATGCCAGGCTCTTCAGCCAGTGTGTTGGTTTTCGCCTAGAAGTCTTCGAGTTTGTGTGGTATTAAACATAAATCACCTTCGAAATTCAGGTCTTCTAGAGTCTGGCGTATGTCCATCCTCGCACTCCCTCGGGTCAGGATATATAACGAATGTTATTTATCATGGCTGCAAATTAATCACGATCTTAACCAACTGTTTAACATCCCCACCAGTTCCAACTTCTTGTTATAACTGCGAAAATTTCGTTTAAGAGGTCACTAAAAGGCATCAGATTAATATTTATCGAAGGGGGGGGAGAGAACTATCGGTTTTTTAAGTATACATTTTATACGAATTCGTATGAGTTGACAAGACAACTGAGAAACAAGAAGCACTGAACTCTGTTTCATTCTAAGTTGTGCTCGTAGAATCTCATTTCGGGCTAAGGTAAGGAATGTTAGTTCTCAGAATGACGAATTTCCCCTGCTGGATCCGAAGTAAAGGAACAAACAAAATGTTTTAGAGAACAAACTACGTTTTCAATGAAATCAATTTGTTATCAGCAATGAAAGACACATTAATCCTCTGAATAATGTTGGTGTGCTCACAGTTCCAGACATTACATTTCTATAGATGTTTCCATTTAAGAAGTCTCTGGCACTTAGTTATTCTTTTGAAACTCCTATAATCTACTGCACTAAATTTGGTTATGTCATTTACCTTATTTGGAAATATATTCACCTAGATTACAGTGACATATGAGTAAAGTTACCTTAAGATATTTTTATGCATTTTTCAATATTTACCCTCGAAACTGCAAAAAGAATTTTATTTATACTCGAAAGTAACGTTAGTTTGTGAAACTGAAGTTTAGTTGTAATGATACCTCCTCTTACAGAAGTGATACATACACCAAACCAATAGTATTTATCATGATCTTACAAACATTGTCCACAAAATCAAACTCACAATTTAGAAATTGTGAATTTATACACTTGGAGGTGAAATTTCACCGCAACAAACTTGGAAATGGAGAATTCTGCTCAAGGTAAAACCACTTCACTCAAATAGGCAACTAGAAGTTGGATGATTTGAACTGATTTAGCCCCAATAGGTGAGTATAACCACGTACACCGCTGATAAGCTCGATTCTAAACGAGTAAAGCGGCCGGCCAGCCGGTAGGCAAGTATTTAACTTCGAGACGGCGAGCAAGTACTACACACTGATGTCAGTGCTATACAACAACTACTCACCTGAGTCAATCAGTAGTATACAGTTTTACACATTTTCTACCAAACACTAACGTTAATAAGTGTTTGGCGGCATCTTGAAATTCACTGATGAATAAGACCTATCAAAATTGAGCTGTTTACGCAGCAAATCTTATGTTTATAAAATAAAATTACTATTTCTATATTTGATTGCATGGAGGATTTAATCATGAGCTGACATCAGTTAGAGAACCACTGGAAAACCTGGGAGTACTGGACAGCCAGCTGTTTCGTCCTAGTTTGGGACTCCTCATCAGTACGCACCCACCGGGGTTCGAACCCAGGACCTTCTGGTTACAAGGCGAGCTCGTAGACCATTGAGCCACTGGGACCCGATCCAATGGTTCGTGAATTCTAACTTCTGCCAATTCACGACATAGCGCGACCACTTCGCAATGTCTTCTTCGATGAGTTACTGCCTCATCTTCGACCTGCTGTACCCTACTGGTCACGGCTTCCCACTAGAACCCCAGGTTAACTGCCTGAATAGGGCCAGTCATGAATTGGCAGAAGTTAGAATTCAAGGACCATTGGATCGGGTCCCAGTGACTCAATGGTCTACGAGCTCGCCTTGTAACCAGAAGGTCCTGGGTTCGAATCCCGGTGGGTGCGTACTGATGAAGAGTCCCAAACTAGGACGAAACAGCTGGCTGTCCAGTACTCCCAGGTTTTCCAGTGGTTCTCTAACTGATGTCAGCTCATGATTAAATCCTCCATGCAATCAAACAAAATCCCTACAAAACCAATACTTGAATATTTCTGTATTTGATGATGCCTTTTTTTTGTTACTTCTTTATGTGCATATAATTTAGTACATCCTGGAACTATTGCTTTGATAGTATTCGCTGCGCTTCTACTATTAGCAGCAATTGGTGCAATCATCTATTTTGTTATTAAGACAAAATCAGTGAAAAAATTGAAACTGAAAGCAAATACAATGAATTAAGACATTTCGTCACAGTAATCCGGCAACAATGTTATGTTGAATTAACGCCCCAACCTTTACACTTTATCACAATTTCGCAGAAATTAAATAACACAAGAGTTATTAAATTGTTTTTATAATAATATACAATTGGTGGTCACTTGTCATTTCTGTTGCATACAGAAGAGTGATTAAACTTTGTTTCTGTTTTTTCTAAACATTCTCTGAGAATATTCTTTTGTCTGGATCTTTCTTTCTTTCTTTCGTGCTGTCATGCTTTTAATGTGTAGTTATCATTTTATCCAGTATTTTGGTGTTTTAATAATATACCTAATTTAAACGGAGTGCAAATTCTTGTCGTTTAACAAAAATGTCAGGTTGGCTGTGTTCATCGAAATAGCTGGACTTCAATGATGGTCAAAAGAAGTATTTTCTATGTCATAAGTGAGAAAAAGCATAAGTAGTCTTTACAGTAGATATATGCAAAAATTTGTAAAAAGATATTTAAAATGTGAAGATAAGTATGAATCGAAACCTGATGCAAAGATTTCAGTTAGTACAGTGGCGATTCCTTACCGCGAAGAAACATCGAACGATATAAAGCGCATCCTTAACAATAATGACACAAAAGTGTATTTTCGTACAACAGACGCCTTACGCCCATCACTCGTTAAGGTTAAAGACAATAAAATAGAAGAAGACAACCAACAGAATTGTGTGTATCAGACCAATTGTGGGGATGGTGACGCCATATACGTAGGAGAAACTTCCAAACAGGTAAACATAAAAGTAAATAAATTATGTCTAAAGATGGTTTCAAAGGCATCTGAAAACTGGAAGAAGCTAGAAAACAGATTGGCGATTGCAATGTACTCGAAAAAAACGAGACACACGACCAAGTGTCATGGAACCAAGGTTCTGCAGGAAAGTTTTGGTTCATATAAAGAAAGACTGACTGCAGAAACCCTACAATATATGGGTGAATCCCAAAAGTTTGAACAGACGTCAAGGAATAGTGTTATCTGATGCATGACTATTCTTGATTAGTAAATAGAAATGCATGTGTATCACCAATCAATAATATTCAATCTAAATTCCCGATTGTCTATGTCTATATTATGACGAGGCTAACAAAGATTTACAATTACTGACGCATACATACATGCGTACATACTGGTGCATACCGCATATACACATGTATTTTTTCATATTCAGATATCTACGACCATGAAATTTAGTTCAATGTGAACACTAAAATAATCTGCTTAAAAAGTACACAGTGTTTAACAAAAGTAGGCTAATATTAGTAAGTCTCAAGTCAAATTTTGATCACAGCTCACACACTCTTGTTGATTATATTTTCATGCCTCATATGACTGGACAAAGATTTTAACGACAAGAGATGTCCATTTTATAAATAAACTTTTGTTATTTTGTAACCACAGAAAACCATGGCCAGGCTACAGATCGTCTATCAAGGAAATCAACGCATATTTATAGATTTTCATGTACATTATTATAGATTATTGTTAGCGAACAAACATGGTCTTCTGATAGGTTGTTTCTCATTGAAAGTTATTGTTTTATCTCTTCGGGTATATTTTTTGAATGTCAGATCATCTATCTGCTACTTGTATCTGCCTACGCAAAGTCTGATGTGATTATTTGTTGAGTCAGTCTTTGTTCTAATTTTTCTCATGACCAATATTGGGGACGTACGCATTGACGTATATTACTGTCTACCAATTTTGCTAGCATACAGATCTCACCACAATTTTAATTTTGACTATTTCCCTGAAAAAGCTCGAACCAGTATGAAAACGAAACGTTGGAATTAGTCATTTAAATTTCGCTGACATTTCATAAATATAATTTTTATATATGTCTACTCACTCCGTCAAATCTCAATCAGAGTTTATATAAATCCTTTAAGTAAATGAAAATAACAGAAAAAATAGTCCATAATTTCAGTATAGAAAAAGCCCTCATTTAGATATTTATAAGGCAAATCTTGGTCATGAGAAAAAAAACAAGAACAAAGACTGATACAACAACCAATCACAGCAGACTTACTGTGGGCGGATACGATTAGCAGATACATCGACGGACTGTCTAAGAAACGGCCACAAATAGATGACAGAATAACCTTCAGCAGGAAAACAACCAATCAGAAGACGTTACTTCTCTGCTAACAATACCGAATAATAATGTAGATGAAAATTTATAAATTTCTGTTGATTTTATCAATGAACCTGTTGCCTGACCGTTGTCTTCTGTCGTTATATATATATATATATATATATATATATACCAGTATGTCGGTGGCACAGCGGTTAGGACGGTCACCGACCATGCGCACGGTCCAAGGTTCGATTCCCGGCCGACTCACCCCTTTACCTCGCTAGGCCAGTAGTGAAACTGGTAAAGAAGAAAGGTTGGACATGAGGCTAGCAACTCCATCCTGTAAAAAAAACACTGCTACAGAAACTTCAAGCCTCTAGCCTGAAGCCCTATGTTCCACTGGGAACGTGAAGGAAAAATTTAATTTTATATATATATATAACGACATGTTTCTTAACATTAACTAATTAATACAACATGTAAAGGGGGTAATGATGAACCCAAAAGAATTATCACAGACAATTTAAGTGTAGAAATGGTTACAACAACTGAATATCATAATGTTGAAAAAAGTGCAGAGTAGTTAGGAAATAAGCGAGTGTTCATGTTGATTAAATAACATGTAATTAAATAAAAAAGGATAATAATTCGGATAATGATAATTTTTTTAAAAACTCAGTGGAATAGAAGAGTGAAGTAAGTATGTACCATCAAATAAAGTATAATTATATTTCAATGATTTCACACAATGATAACTTCTTGATTTTTGGTAATATTTCGAAAAAAATTACTGTCAGAATTGTTTTTGACTGAAACAGAACAATTTTGTTGGAAATATTATCACAAATCAGGAACTTATCATTGTGTGAAACCATTGAAATATATTTATACTTTATTTGATCTATTCCACAATGCTCAAACTTCTTACTGATATGTACCATCATCCTATCACATTGATTCATTCTTATAACAGAGACATTTCAACTAGTTTCAGTTAAAATAGATGAAACAGCTCCCAACATACGCACACAGTGTAGCAGTTCGACCACACCAGACAAGAAATTGACGCTTCCCAGAGATTTGAATAATACATTACACATTTCGAAGAAAAACTATGATGCAGTCAGGTAATACACTACCTACAAGAACGAACGCATCATCAGCATTGGGAAAAACCAATTGTTCCAAAAAGGAGAGCCTCGGCCACTAATCCAACGCTTACCCTAATCTTTTTTCTAATTTAACCATACACTCACCGAGTATCCTATTCACATTTATATCATGTTATTTATCCGGCCTCACTGCCTTGCTCAGAAGACTTTGTCTTTCAATGTCATTGGTGCTTTCACCCCCTGGGTGTTGGTGACACTGCATAGTTGAAATAAACAGAAATTCTCTTTCTGTCTTACAGTAGGTTTCAATTCAATTTTAAATGCCCCACAATGACAGATAAAAGTGACTGGTTCCCTTTCTGCAAATTTCTGATCACCTCTCTATCTCAACTTCATCGACTTTGAAAAGGCCTTCGACAGCGTCGATCGAGAGGTCATTTGGAAACTACTTCGCTACTACGGGGTCCCATTGACAATTATACACCTCATCCAACAGCTATACGACAATGCTGCATGCCAAGTAATCCACAACGGGAAACTCACGGAAGCCTTCGAAGTGAGGACGAGAGTGAGGCAAGGCTGTCTACTATCACCAATGATCTTCCTGATTGCAATTGATTGGATAATGCGACAGACAACGGCAACCAACGAGGGAACAGGCATAAAATGGACTGACACAAAAGACTTGGAGGATCTGGATTTCGCCGATGATATATGTCTGATTTCCCATAAACTGGAAGATATGCAAATGAAAAGTAACAAGTTGGCAGAAGAAGCATCAAAGTTAGGACTTCACGTGAACATAGATAAAACAGAGATGATGAAGATTCCTTGCCAACATCAACAGCAACAACAGACCACAATAAGCATAAATGGGAAGAACCTGAAAGAAACAACCTCCTTCACCTACCTGGGAAGCATCGTCTCAACTACAGGCGGAACTGACGAAGACATCAAAGCCAGAATCGGAAAAGCAAGACAAGCTTTCATTACTCTCAAATCTGTGTGGAGGTCAACAGCACTCAGCATCAAAAATAAGATCCGGATTTTCAACTCCAATGTGAAGTCAGTGCTACTATACGGATCAGAGACTTGGCGAGTCATAAAGAGCATCTCAAACAAACTTCAAACCTTCATTAACAACTGTCTCCGCTCAATACTCAAGATCAGATGGCCAGAAAAGATCAGCAACAGGGATCTCTGGGAGCGAACCAATCAGGAACCGATTGTGAAACAAATAGGCAGAAAGAAATGGAGATGGATTGGCCATACGCTGAGGAAACCATCAAGTGACATCACTAGACAAGCCCTCGAGTGGAACCCGAAAGGGAGGCGGCGAGTTGGTCGTCCAAGGGTGACTTGGAGGAGGTCATGTGAAGAGGAGATGAAAGCATGTGGGCAGACCTGGAGCAGGGTGAAAAAGTTGTCAGAAAACCGAAGTCAATGGAGGTGCGCAGCTGAAGCCCTATGTTCCTCTAGGAACTAAAGGATACAATAATAATAATAATAATAATAAAATCATATCGGTTAACAAACCTAAAGCAGCGTTATATATACACAGAACTCCTACAAGAGCATAGACATTTTCCTTGCAATTAACCCACTAACAGGCAATACTGGAAAAACACTATCCGAGTGAAATCGACTTTTCAATCCCTAAACAATATCGACAACACCGCTCCAAATATAGCTGTGCAACACATGTCCTAAACATCTAAGTCGATGTAATTTCACAGCCTCGTCCATTGATTCTCCCTCGTTACCTAGAACTCGATGCCTAACCTCAATATTGCTCACCTTATTATGCCACCACTTTACACGGGAGATAGAACACAGGCACCTATGATCAAAGACAGCTAATCTTTTCATGTATTCCACTCTCAATGGCCAGGTCTCACAGCCATAGAGGAGGACGGATCGGACTGATGAGCAGTACACCCACCCTTTGGTCGACAGCCGTCCGGATATCACGACTACGCCAGAGACGGCGTAAACTGGCGTATGCGAAACTAGCCTTCTGTATCTGTGATGAGTTTTTGTAAGCGATCGACCCGTTGGGACTGGCTAATGCAACTTCCCAAATAAGTGAAGTGGTCAACGTGCTCTACCACTTCCTATTTCTAAGCTACGAGTCAGTGTAGTTCAGTCCTGTAACATAATCTTGCATTTGGAGGGAGCGAATCGCATGCCAAATATTCGCAACTCGCAGCTCAAGGTGTTCAGAAGACTCTGCATTTTGTCAGCGTCCTCAACTAGAAGGACTATATTATCTGCGTACTATAAGTCGACGAGATTATTCTCTGGTTACAAATCAGTCCCTGAGGTCAGCTAGGGTTAAGTTCATTAGTACATCTATGATGAAATTGAGTATAAATGGGGATAATGGGCACCCCTAAAGGGCACCACTAGTTGTCACCACTTCATACAACAACTCTCCATAGGCTCTCACCTGGCTGCTTGAGTTCGAGTAGAGTGTCTTGATCAGTGAAATGTATTTTCTCGGAATTCCCTTTACAGCCACGCATCGCCAGAGTACATCTCGGTCGACAGAATCGAATGCCGCCTTTAGGTCAAGAAATATAATGATTGTTGGACACCGGTAGGAATTCCTATGTTCTAGAATCTGTCGGAGACTGAAGATATGATTAATACACCCTCTTCCTGGTCTAAATCCTGCCTGGCTCTCTCGTGTTTGTGACTCCCGAGTACCATTTCGTCTACGCATGATTATTGAGCCTAGGACTTTAGGTACTATATTAGTCAAGCTAATCCCTCTGTGATTATCACAGGAAGACTTGTCTCCCTTCTTGTATATGGGGATAATCAGTGACTTACACCAACCCGACGGGAATTCTTTTGATTCCTAGACGCTACCTATTGCCTTAGTTAATGCAGATAGTAAACTGTCTCCGACGTCCTTAAATACCTTTGGAGTCATTTCATCAGGGCCCGCTGCTTTGTCTCGTATCAAACCAGTGACAGCTTTTGTAACCTCAGTTAGGGACGGAGGACCTGTGTATATATCCAATTCAGGGACGTGTTGGATCTTCAGCAGGTTGAGTGTGGCTGTGGACCAATTAAACTGCTCCTCATAGTGCTTTTTCTAGCGCTCCAGTCGTCTATCCTGGGAGCTAATTACGGTGCCATTTTTCTCAGAGAGAGTTTGACTTATCATTTGCCTTTTATCACCTGTTTCTCTGATAAGACTAAGTAGTTGTCTGGTGTTACCGATCGCCAATGCCTTTCCATCTCCTTTGCTTTTGTCGCCCACCACTGTTCACGGTCGTTACGAAGGCTTCTTGTTATTTTGCGTTTGAGTATCTTTCACTCCTCATCATAATCGAAGCTCGCCGGAATAAGTCTTCTTACGTCAATCAGTTCGGATGAGGTGGTAGAGGTCTTGGGCAATGTGGTAGTAAGTAATTCCATGTTCGTTTGTTTATATATGAATTACAATAGACAATAACAATCAGTCTTATGCGTGCGTGTGTGTCTTAAAGTTTGACAGTGAGTGGAAACAAATAAATAAATACATAGAGGTCAACCTAAAGTTCAATAGACGCCATATGTGAAATAGATGATCAGAAAATAAAGCACATTCGGAAATGTGAATATATTATGATGGATGAATAATAAATTAATAAAAAACACAAGTTCTTTTGTACAAAAAGACTTTGTTATCTTTGGTGGTATATGCCATTTACGAAGAGTGAATCAATCAGATGAAGTTAAACTAAAGCACGTCAGATAATGTTAGTGACCGCGTATGCTAGATTACCACTAACTTTATGCTGCTTGTATCAGACACGTAAACACTTCTAACATTAGTTAACAACGCATCCAGGAGAAACCGTTACCACCTGGAGACATCAACTTCAGTGTCATGGAAATACTGTACAGATACTAACTAACAGACTACCATAGGCTAAGCATAGTTGCAAGAAATATAATCTCTGCCTGTGAAGTGGTACCATCAAGTGACAGGGAGCTAAGTTCTATTAGTTTCTATTAGTGAGTAATCGCTTGCTAGGCGGGAAATCAAGTGAAGCGTTACTACACGTTGGTGAGAATTAAAACCATCTGTAACTACTTATTGTTTAATTCATACCTTATGTAGTATTTAGTTGTAGAGTCAGATTTCGTGGATAGATGTAACATATTTCCAGGTGCACGAATATTGTTGTACAAACTTCACACGAAGTTAATGTAAGGTAGGTCCCACTCACGTAATTGACATTCATCAGCTGCAGACACAGATAATCTAAAAGAAAAGTGTATTTTATCGTAGGCACAAATCATGTTTATAAACTTGGACGTCCCCTTTAGTTTCAATTTAGTTTAGCAGAGATTTTCTCAGATTAAATGATTTTTTTAAAACAAGTAGGGAAGGAAGGTTAGATGATGAAAAAAATTAATCATTTTCAAGGATTTCTACAGTTTCAAATAGCCACTGTGATTTCCATTTCTTTTTATAATCCATTTATTTACCTCATTTTAGCTGACCTTTGCCATAAAAAATCTTGAAAAAAAGAACACCTACTTCAACTGAAGCTGTCTAAAAATGTCGGATGAAGACAGAAGCTGTTGCCAGATGGTTTCATGTGTGATGTGATATTGAAAACACCTCAACAAAGGACAGAACACATTTGAAACGGACAAAAGTAACACATCTGACAGCATTATACAGCATTCGTCTAAACACGTGAAACAAAATCACATAAAACCAACACTATCTGAAGAAATTTACATCGTAAGCGATCGCCTCCTTTTATACCTGCCAGTTTAGTATATAGAAAAGAAAGCAAAGCAATTTAGTTTTGCTTTGACTTATATATTTCAACTAAGGAAAATTGTTAATTCACAATGAAAACGAGGGTAATAATGAGAATGAAAAAGACAAAAAATATTTGTACATTACAAACACACAGGTGTGAACTGATGGATACACTATTATTATTATTAGAAAGGTGTTTAAAATTTCATAGAAGGTAGTTAATATGTGAGACGAGTGCCATCACAATCCTCAGTGTGAAGAAGTTCGAAACCTTTTTGACCATCATTAAAAAAATAAACATCAGCATGGAATATGAGAGAAGAGAAAGACAAGATAATAGAAAAACTGAAATTAGTAGCACACAGTTTTATTTTTAAAACAAGAACATAGAAGACACTTCCATTATCATCCATTAGTATTGGTAGTTGATGGCAGACATCCGATCTTGTATGCAAGCCCAGAGAGTTTAGTAGAACAGAAGAGGAGTGATAATTTACATGAAAGACTATTCTGATGTAATGTACACACAGATACATGCGTACATGCAGTCAAACAAACAAATTATTATCATGAATATTATTATTATTACATAGAAGTGGTAAGTAACGATGAACAGTACAAAATGATGCATTTCTGTGTGTATTATAGTACTATAAAAAAAGATACAGAATAGATAAAATCATGGGATACTGGAAGGAAATGATCATGAAAGTGTAAAGGAATGATGACAATTGACAAACGCAGAGAGAGAGAAAAAGAATATGACCAACACATCACAAATTTTGAATCGCAGATATGCTTTGATTTAGAGGCAAGACGACTGGTGCTGCGACTGTTGTTGCTGCCGAGGGACCCGAGAATTCTCCAGTTTTATCGTGCTGAAGATTTACGCACTGTTCTACCACAACAATATCTGAATTGGGAACATTATCAGTTAGTTTGCAGACAGATGGCTGGGATGGCGTGACTGAAGTAGTAAAAATGTAATTAAAGATATATATATATATATATATATATATATATAGTAATGTGAAATATTCCCATATCACAAGGAATTAAAAGAAGAATATTCTTTTCAATAGTTCCCCCTCTTCAGCTTCTTACAATTATAAAATATAATGTTTGTTACCGTTACAATAATGATAGCCAGTTATGCGGCGGATACATTTTCTAACGTAGAATAACAGATTAATTATGGGGTGTCAAAACAAATAGTTATATTTGTGGGACAAACGTGCTAGGCGGAAATTGATTACAAAATATTGTGAAATGGGAGACAATGGTGGCGAGCAGTCATAATAGATTCGTAGAGTGTGGGGTAGGAAAAATTGGTAGGTCACTTTAAGGTTATAAAAGGTGTAAGGAGAGTTACCAGTACATATTAGTATATATTAAAGAGGAGACTGGAAGTAAGACTGCAATGAGAAGTTCATCACGAAATAACCAATATGTGAAATGAAATAGATGGAGGCATATATTGAGAAAAAGATATCCCCGATTATAATTCCGGATAGTGTAAATGGGAAATTTGACAGTATTGAGAGTATGTTTGAATCAAGGGTATAAATTATATCGAATAATAATGAGTGTAACAAAAAAAGACGGTTAAGAGGAAGAGGCACTCTTGGTGAGAAGAAGAGTTACTAATCCAAAATTCGCCTCGATGGCAACAGCGTCTGGATGAGTTCCTTTTGAATACAAGGGTTCCGTTGTAGTCGACCTTATTGCAACAGTTTCACCTATGTGTAGGAGAAGGAAGTGAACTGTACACGATAACAACCTTGGAATTCGGCATATAACCTTGAAAGCTGGGATGGCGTAGATGCGATGTCCAGTATGGACCACGTGTGACAGGATCGAGCCTTTTATACACTTAATTACCCCCCCCACCCCTGTGGAACTAAGCTGGTAAATATTCTCGAACCCGTTATTGGTTATTTCATGATGAACCTCTCGTCGCAGTCTTGCTACCTCCTTCTTTTTAATAGATACCACCTTGTACTAGCCACTTACCTTACCGACTTGTCTACCTTTCCCATCACATATTCTACGAATCTATTATGACTGCTCACCACCATTGTCTCCCATTTCACAATATTTTGTAATCAATTTCCGCCTAGCACGTTTGTCCCACAAATATAACTATTTGTTTTGACACCCCATAATTAATCTGTTATTCTACGTTAGAAAATGTATCCGCCGCATAACTGGCTATCATTATTGTAACGGTAACAAACATTATATTTTATAATTGTAAGAAGCTGAAGAGGGGGAACTATTGAAAAGAATATTCTTCGTTCACATATTTATCACATGGATTCAAAACATTTATTTCCTAACCTTCATTTACACATGGATCAGATAAGACTTGGATAGCTTCGCCTGAAACATTCGAAGGTAAATCCATTACTGTTGTTGTTGTCGTCTTCGTCATCGCTGACACAGGAGTAACATTTGCGTCCACCATCATCATCATTGTTTCAGGTGGATTACTTGGAAACAATTGTTCTAATAATTCAGGTAAAAATGTTGACAAATGTTTTTCTGTCAACTCCCAGAGTATAGCGGAATTGGAACCTGGTGGAGAATTTTTAATTAAAATTGGATTGATGTCATGCGTTCCAGTGCACATAACTAACAGTACATTCTTTAGAGATTCACGTACAGCATCCGTCTTGAGAGGAAGAGGCAAAGAGGCAAGATAAAAAGAAATATTGAGTTATTTTACAGATAGAGAAAGTGTACACATAACCAGTAACTTTTTTTATATCAAAACAAAGAGAAAAATATGCTAAGGAAAAAAGAAAAGTAGTGAAAGCTTAAAATTTATTTCATCACATAATTTGCGGGAAGAAGTGTATACAGAAAGCCAACATCAACTGGCCAGTATACTCACGTTTTCATCTTCATAACTTTGAAACACGAACGCGATTCGATAAAGTGCTCGGTCCATGGAGTAAGAGCAATCTACTCTAATGAATGTCTTATTGAAAAGTTTATACTATTAAACAGTTGCCGAGTGAGAAGGATTACCCAGGAAAATTTATCGATAAGAATATGAATCAAAAGTTAAGGCAGGCCACAGTACCAACAGTTCCAAAAAAGGCTCTATCCTAATAACTTCAATTTCTCAGGGATAACATCAATGAGATATTAACACAACGCCTAAGGGATGCGGTAAACAGAGCATTCAATGTTGTGTCTTCCACATCTATTTTGCGTTCGGGAGTTAAAGACAAATCACCTAATTTCGCCTCTTCTGAGTACATCTATCCATTTGACTGCTTCCTGTGGAGCCAGTTACATAGGTCGTACAATTGAGCGTGTTTATCGTCGGATTTCTGAACACCATCCTGTCTCAAGGCTAAGTAAGGGAGACACAAGGAAGGTCCAGTCATAGTTTTATTGTATCTCATCTCGTAGATAAAGAACACAAAACTGATGTAAAAAAAGGCTTTCGAAGTCATCTACCGCATACCAACTAAGCTTAGGTTTACCTCAAGAGTTCGGTAATTACATACTGCTCAGGCTGACTGTTGGAATCTACAAAAAGAAGCCTAATCTATGTATCCCAAAGAAATTGGTTCAGACGCTTTCCTTAGCGAAGCCATCAACGTAGAAGTTTCCTTAATTTTATTTAGTATTACATTTTTATGCTTATTATAGCTTATGCATCTTTCGTGAACTGTAATTTCAGTGATCTTAACAAATCGATAATATTTAAAAACACTACATTGGTTTGTGAGTGTTTATCAAGAAAGTTGAGTTCTAATAATTTCCATGCCAATGGCTGTATAGTCAATGAGTCTACTTTATAACATGAAGGTTCTGGGTTCGAAATCTGGCAGTAGGATATGAGTGTGCACTGAGGAGAGTCCCAAGCGAGAAGGAAACAGTTGTCTAGTACTCTCTCTACTTGTTTCCAATGGTTCTCTGACTTAAATCAATTCGTTATCAATCTTGAAATTATTTTTATTTCTGATAAGTCTGATTTGCATCTATCCACATATTAGACCTTCGACTGTATTATGTGCAAAGCTATGCTCATTAAACTATGATAACAGTATATATTGAAAATTTGCAAGTCTAAAATTAATAGTTTATGCGTGTGAATAGCGTAAGTTTAAATGAATCGCCGTCGTCATTTTGATAAATATAAATATACAAATATAAATTCAAAGATAAGTTAAGACTTAAAAAGATTAATGCTCAAATCAATTCTGAAATCAAAAATCTTCATGCTATCCATAACCAAACACTTTTATCATACAAATCTATCAGCATTTAGAAACTTTTCAATGAAATTACTGGCAACAATAAGCGATGTAATGTTCCCCCCCCTATAATGTTAATGCTCTTAATCAGTCTTTTATGCGCTCTCCTTCTACTATAACTACTTCTAACGTTACTATTCATGTAGCTGATAACTTCCAGGACTTTAACATTCTCGATGTTTTAAAATGTCTTAAAACTCTTAACCTCTCGTGTAGCCTTGGCCCTGATGGTATACCTGCATATGTTCTAAAAAAATGTGCAGATGCTATATGTTCTCCACTAACTAACACCCTAAATGCTTCTTTCGCCAAAAAAGTTGTACCTGTTCCATGGAAAGACATTTAAATAGTCCCTGTCCCTAAACCTGGAAATAGCAAGAACGTAAAGTTCAGACCTATTGCCAACACTTCACCGTTTCTAAAGCTTATGGCAAAACTAGTACTTCTTAAACTCGAACCCTAACTTAAAAGCTTTGAAGACCCCAAACAATTCGCCTATAGACAGAGTGGGAGCACTTTAGATGCTGCAGCCGTCTTACACAACAGTATCGTCTCATCATTAGATAAAGGTGAGAAATACGTCCGCTGCGCGTTTCTCGACTTCACTTCTCCTTTCGACTTTGTACCTAGATGTTTCTTGCTAAATAAGTTCTCCATGACACAAACCGAGTCCTGGGTCACTAACTGGTTGCATTCCTACTTTTCAAACAGAATGCAGTACACTGTATACAAAGGCGAATCCTCCTCTGCTGTGCTCACTGAAGCTGGTGTCCCCCAAGGTGCTGTACTCTCCCCACTTCTCTTTTCATTCTTTCTGCATGATCTAACATCTTCAAATGACATTAACTTTGTCAAATATGCTGATAACCTAACTGTATCTTTACCTGTCAAATGTCAAAGTGACTGCTCTAAACTAAATGGCTTCTTATCAGAAATCAGCCAATGGTCCAAGGAAAACGGTCCCATCTTAAACCCCTCCAAATGCCAAACAGTTAATTTCACGTTTAGGCACAAATCTGACCTAAACAAACTGGTGGTTAGCACTCACGAGGTGTGGAGCATCGATGGCACTGAAATAGAAACCAAGTCGGAAATTAAATACCTAGGTGTCACTCTATCTTCTGATCTTTCCTGGTCGTCTCATATCTTGACGATTTCTAAGAAGATATTCCGTCTTACCTTCTACATCAAGAAGTTAAGACATTCTGGTGTAACCCAACCCTTACTACTACAATTTGTTAGCTCCTGTATTCTGCCTATTATTCTCTACTGTTCCCCCTTAGTCTTTCCTGGGCTATTGAAGAAGACTATACCTTATTACGCAGGATGTTGAAGGTTGTCAGCAGGGTAAGCAACGCGCCATTTAACCAGCTTGTTAATATTCTGGCTGACTGGCACATGGGCTCATGTGAAAAATTGGCAAATTCCATTTTATCTAACTCACAACACCCTCTTCATTCACAACTCTCCCCCTTTTTTCTGTTATGTGGTGCTGTGGTTCTTCCTTCTTTACAAACTCTACTGAAAACATTCTTCTTCGTTCTTTCACACTCTGTATACCTCGACCTTCTTTTTGCCGCTTACGCCAGTAAATATGCTAGCATCTACTTTTCTAACACCTTCAAACACTCTGTTCAATTTTGGCTTTGCTACCGACATGCCAATATGTTCTTATCAAAACTAAGTGAGATTACCCTTAATCTATGTAGAATTTTATTTATTGTTAATGTACTAACTGGATGCAATATTGTAGTAAAACGCTGAGAATTCCATTTTGTATCACAAGTACTGTTTTGGAATAAAGCAAATTATTATTATTATTATTATTAATAAAAGCATGAAAGTTATATACCCTCATCACTATTATCATTTATTCTCAGCTAGTGATTCCTATGCATGGAAGATGTATTCAGTCATAAGTAATAGGGAATGGCAATGCGCATTGATTAGCAACAGCTACGTGTAAACACAAGAGAAACTGTATCAGTGAATCATCTGATCTAAGTGAGGCAAGAATTGAAAAAGCGATTTGTGCAACAAAATTATCCAAGAATTGAGACAGTTGAAGAAAAAATGCAACACTGAAGGAAGTATTGATGACATATCTTAAGATAAATTTTCCCCCATCGTAGTATCACGAAAGAACACACAAGAGTATTTGGCAATGGCATCATTTATTGGTACCTCGATGTGGGGATATTGGCAAGTTACAAGAAATGTACATTTCCTCTCTTCCCCCCTCCCATTAAATCTATCTCTTCGCTATTCAACCTTCTTATAGATGATATACACATTTGTCCAGATCTGTATACTACTTATAAATCTTACGAGTAGTACACGCCGCAGTAGCAGTATATATGTAAATTCTTTTACGTTCCCAGTGGAAGCAAGGTATAGGCCTGAAGTTTCTGTAACAGTGGTGATTATTTTTACGGGATGGGATCGCTAGCCTCATGCCCAACCTTCCCTCCTTACCAGTCTTATTACTGGCTTAGCAAGGTAAAGGAGTGAGTCGACCGGCGATCAAACCCCGAATTACATGCGCAGTTGGCAAGCATTCTACGGCTGTGCCGCTGACGCACGATAGTATATTGCCACAACCATTTATAAGCAAGTTTGAAGTCAAGGTGATAATCATATACTGGGCACAGTTAGTCAGCCAGACAACGATTATGTTGACAAATAGTCTGTTTACATTGTGATCACGCTTAAACTGCATGTGTATGTGCAGCGTTACGCTTATCAATAAATGCATTGAGAAAACTCCAGTGCCACAAACAATAACCAGTTGACTAGATGTAATATAAATGCAATGATGACAACTGAATATATCTAAGTGGAAGAAACGCAATATTCTATATAAGAAGGACAAGATGCCTGCACCAACAAAACCGTCGGAAGTTGAATCAAACTACCAGCATGACAGTGATCTCAGAAACTACGAGAAAATTCACCAGAATATTTCTGCTAACACCACAGCTAGAACACTAAAACCAAGTTAACCACTGAGTTCAATACTATGCTGACTAAAAGAACTCACTCATCCACCCAAAAGCAAAAAACAAGATCAATACAATGTTTAAAAAATCACTTTAATAGGCTGTGATAAGCGCCTATATTTTTTAAACTGAGCGCCCAATTCAACTCCGAACCCAAGAACATAAGGTAGCTGTCAAAAGACGCTACATGAACTCTTTAATTTCTATGCATGTAGACAATTAAGTACACACCTATCTGACGCTGGATATGTAGACATTTTTAAACATTGTAAACACACAAAATATGTCAGGGAATTACTAGAAACCTCAAGACGAATCAATAATCAACAGATAGATTTATTAGAGATCAAAACTTATCAAGTAAAAAAAGGAATAAACAACATGACAAAACAAGTCAGATTCCGAGTCACAGAAGAAGACAGTTGATAGTGATGCAAATTAACAACCAATCACAATAAAGGTTGTCAAAAGATATAATGATATCATTCATGGAGAATTCAAGTAAGTTTCACTTCACATGGGAACGTGTTGTTAACAGTCAGCCTTTATTCAGAGAGCTTGAAATTATCAAGATAAATTCATTATTATTATTATTATGAATAATGAACTAAATAACGCACACACTCTGAGCTGGTGGAAGGCATTTCCAATAAAATTACACTTACAACTGAAAAAGAAACACCTGCCGAATTCTGGAATTCATTAGAATTAATTCAAGAAAATTAGAAAACCATGTGTGCATAACACTAGCTCAGTTACAATAACAAGCTAACATTACAATGTAGTAAAACCAACAATATTATGGTGACAGTGATCAGCACTAAACATCAGTCAGACGCCAAAGTTGCGTTAATATGTAGATATATAGCGTTTACAGTGAATACAGTTGGACAGACAGGTATGTTTAGTCATCTATGCGTATTTAGTGTACATTTATTGTGAGCGCTGAAAGTTGAGTAGTGTACGAATCAAATGACACTAGAACACAGTTCACACGAAATAGTCTATTTAGACGCATAGAAGATAAAAATAAGAGATTGAGCAAAAATATGTCATTTTGACAACTTCCTCATCGGGACCCCTCTCTTTCCCTATACATATAGTAGTAGTATAGTATTGAATCAGACTTTCCGATTAACGGGATGGTAATTAAAACAGGGTATTTTTCAATATGAAAATGAATTTAAAATTAAATTAGATGAAAATACTAACAACAATTTAACAAGGGAAAAAATGGGGAAGTTTATCTAGAGTTCCGCAGTAAGTTGGTAGTTTCCTGTCTTAGACTCTTCCGATCATATAGAATGTTTGATAAACAAGGTATTGTCGAGTTTTGTAGTTAGTCGTTCGAACATCGTTGCTTCTAGTTCTTCCCGATGAGATACAAGGAGAGATTGGTTACAGGATTTCATCATGAGCTGACATCAGTTAGAGAACTACTGGAAAACCTGGAACAGCTGTTTTGTCCTAGTTTGGGACTCTTCGTCAGTACGCACCTAACGGGATTCGAACCCAGGGCCTTCTGGCTCATGATGAAATCCTGTAACCAATCAACCAAATCCCTACAAATCAATACTTGAATACAAGGAGAGAGTTGTATATAGAGAGGATGCTCAAAGTCTAACAAGATAATATTTTGTAATTTCTTGCAGGAGTCCATTTGTCTGTTTACAATAATATTAACGAGTTGGTTTGACAACACCTCATTCGCCCTACTGACAGCTTATACTGTCATTTGAAGTACAACAGAAGTCATTTGAAGTAGCCCAGAAAAGAGTAAGGGGGGACAGTAAAGTAGTGTAGGTAGAATGCAAGAATTAACAAACGGTAACAGTAGAGACGGAATGATACTAAATTATCTTAACTTCGTCACATAGAACGTCAAACGAAATATCTTTCTGGAAATTAACTTGATGTGGGAAGATCAGGAAAGATGATCAGAGGAAATACACAATCCAAGGTATTTAATATTCGATTTCATTTTAACTTCAGTGCCATCTATGATAGTGGAATCGTGAGAACTAACCAGTTCACGTAAGTCGCGCTTGCGTCTGAAAGTGAAATTAACCACCTTAAGACCATTTGACGAGGACTACTAACAAATTTCTAATAAAAACAAATCAATCATTTTGCAACCGTCTGACTGAGAAGTGATGGTTTAGTAGGGATTTTGTTTGGTTGGTTGGAGGATTTCATCATGAGCTGATATCGGTTAGAGAACCACTGGAAAACCATCTGAAAAACAATAGATTTGCCCTACACGAGCAGACTCTGACGATTGCGGCTATATACATTTTAAAAACGAGCTCACAAAGCCAACATTAAGACTATTCAGAACACAGAAAGTAACTTTAAAAGACTTGTCACCATCATTTTTATGTTCAACGTGAACAATAGGCCTTGTTTTTCCCACGCAAGACGATGTTCTATTGACCTTAAGAACTCGCTATTTGAAACACCATCAAGGTTTTCAATAACAATATATATATATATATATCACAGAAGCTAAATGAGAAAATAAACAAAATAATCAAAAAACATCTTATTACTCACCAATGAATCAGAGCTACTGGCAAGCATATAACGCTCCATATATGCCAGCATACGTATCCACAGTACATTGAAGGTATCCAATTCATATAAGGGCCGAAGATGTTGTAGGTAGACTTTGGTCAATAAAGGGATAGCACGCATACGTGGATCAGCAAACTCCACAGTATGTAAATGATAACCATATCCAGTGCTATTTGAGTTATGATTAGTAGTTCCACCAGCCCCAACACTACCAATGTTATTCTCTCTTTGTGAGTTTGCAGCAATAGCTTCTTCAAGTGCGATGCTCTCTAGGAAACCGGATAATAATGGGAAGAGAACCTAAAAACAAAACAAAAAATGAGAGACAAAAAGTTCTCTTAATCAAAATCAATGAATATTTGAATTTTTCCTGCATACAACATGATAAACTTATTAAAACTGAATTAATTAGCACTGACTCACTACTTTATTGCATGGGTATCATCTGGACTAGTCAGCTGAAACAAAGCTTTCTGTGAGATGTATTTTCATGTTCGTATCTCACCCCTACATAATTTTCAGCCCGGCCGATAGGGTATTATAGCACCAACACAGTAGGTGTTGATATGTATCCACATATATATGTGTGTATGGTGATCTCTTTTTCTGTTTGCTCGCTTAGTCTGTGACCATTTCACTTTGATGAACCTGTCTCCTTTAACAATGTGTATTCCCCTTATATTATATATAATATGAGTGTTTGTTGACAGTCCGTTGCTTGGTGACATATATCCATATATGGTGGTTGTTAACATGTCTGCTATATTTTGCTATGTATATATGGATCGACACTCCATTATGATTAACCATTCATGTTAAGACTGTCTATTGATTGTTCACACACTTTTCTGGACGGTCATATATATATTTCGTTCTCACAATCTTGTGACTACTTACTTTGGCGTGATACCACTTATTGCTTCTCCTTGTGTTTGGAAAATAGAAGTATCATCGCAAACCTAGTGGTCTTCTGATTTCCGCCTTCTTGCGCCAGGACTATTAAAATCTCGACCAGTACATAGCAATAATTTGTCGACGAGTACATAACAATTTGGCGACGGGGAAAACTACTATTGAAATAAGAACAAACAAGTTCAGCGAAGAGTCTCTTTTCGGCGAATTCATTCTCTTAGCTGTACAGTCGCAAATATATACAATTAATTTTGTGTGTGTGTGCATAAGGTTTGTCAAAATCAAAATCAAAATAACAGTTAGTGTGGGTTATTGGTTACATCATCAAAATAATAAAGAAATTAAATTGTGTGAATAGTAATCAAAGTTGTAACTAAGTAGGGTGAGGAATGGTAAGATGTGAGTAGGGTTACGTCATCAAAATAATATAGAAATTAAAATGTGTGATTAATAATCAAAGTTGTAACTAAGTGGGGTGAAAATTGGTAAGATGTGAGTAGGGTTACGTAATATAGACATGTTTAGAAAGATTAGATGTTCGTGAAGGAGTATGGAGACAATTATGAAAATAAACTAGATAATAGGTGAAAAGATTGAATGGGTTAGTTACTAAAAATTATTATACGAATATTGCAAAAAATTTTGATAACAAAATGTTGATGACAGATGAACTTGAAATTAAACCCACGGTAGTAGGAGGGGGTGGAGAAGTTTCTTCTGTGTGCATAATTCAGGCTTTTCTATCCAAATCGCTAAGGCTTCGGCAATACAAAGTATACGGAAGCCTTCCAAAATCGACAAGCTTCCGTATACTTTGTATTGCCGAAGCCTTAGCGATTTGGATAGAAAAGCCTGAATTATGCACACAGAAGAAACTTCTCCACCCCCTCCTACTACCGTGGGTTTAATTTCAAGTTCATCTGTCATCAACATTTTGTTATCAAAATTTTTTGCAATATTCGTATAATAATTTTTAGTAACTAACCCATTCAATCTTTTCACCTATTATCTAGTTTATTTTCATAATTGTCTCCATACTCCTTCACGAACATCTAATCTTTCTAAACATGTCTATATTACGTAACCCTACTCACATCTTACCAATTTTCACCCCACTTAGTTACAACTTTGATTATTAAACACACATTTTAATTTCTATATTATTTTGATGACGTAACCCTACTCACATCTTACCATTCCTCACCCTACTTAGTTACAACTTTGATTACTATTCACACAATTTAATTTCTTTATTATTTTGATGATGTAACCAATAACCCACACTAACTGTTATTTTGATTTTGATTTTGACAAACCTTATGCACACACACACAAAATTAATTGTATATATTTGCGACTGTACAGCTAAGAGAATGAATTCGCCGAAAAGAGACTCTTCGCTGAACTTGTTTGTTCTTATTTCAATGTCTTAATGGGTATTTTTCGCGAATTAAAAAACTACTATTAACCACTCAGCAGCAGCAACATAACAGGTGTGTGACTCATAACTCTGATGAGTCTCTGAATTTTCGTTAGTATAAGTGAACATAAACAATGACTTCTATCAATATTTAAGAGGTTGATATGATGAATTATCTAACAGCAACATTTCACAGTGGACCGTGATGGCGAGCTACCTAGCACGGTGGCTACGTTGCAAACTCGACCGGAAGAATTCAGTCTGCACCAAAGATAGAACTACACACATTACAGTAGTTACTGACTAATGTCCAATCAAAAAAGATGGACCAATCACCTTGCAAGTGGGTTAAAAAAAGACCTAGCAATGCAGTACGGGCCTCTCAAAATATAAGTGAGAAAATATGATAAATAAGAACTGTAGTAACACAGGCGACCATATGCGAGAGAATTACGAGAAGACTCTACTTAATTTTAGGTTTATCACATATTTTTTTATTTTCCTTTCCCTTGCGTGGAATAATGAGCTTCAGGCTCTAGCGACGAAGTTTCAGCAACTGTGGATGTTTTTTTCTTATGAGGTAGGGTCGTTGGCCACACACCCAAACCTTTACATCCACTTTGCCAGGATTACTACTGGCTAGACGAGGTTTAGGAGTGCATGTCGATCGAGAATCAAACCGGGACCACGTGTATGTGCATTTATATCAAAGTTAAGTCATTCTGAAGACGAAAATAATAAACAGACTTATCAACAAGTGATCGATTAATGGAATACATACCTTATCGAAACAATCTTCCCACTGTTTACCATTTAATGAATGTAATGTTGGTGAGAGTAGAGCCTTCTGTAGATAACTCAATGCATCTGTTCTAACATCTCGACGAATATCTGAACAAAGTCTAGCTGTAGCTTGAAGTAAAGGTCGCCAACAATTAGTCCATAAATGATCTAGATTTAATCGATCTACATTAGTTAGTGTAGATTCAGCCACTAACTCACGGGTGCTATTTAAATGTTTATCGCTGTCAACATCACCGTCATCATTTGTTGCAGCACATGATGGTGTTACTCTATCAAAGCTCACTTTTGTCCATTCAGTATATATCGATATCGCTCGTGTGAACAATATACTGATCAGATCAAGAAGCTGTAATCAACATAGAAAGAAAAATAATAAAAATAAAAGCACAAATGTCTGACACAGAAATGAAGCAGACAAAATAAAATTACATATGATACAACCTCAGAAACTTCATTAACTTGTACAATCTCATGCATACACACACATACATAACAATACCAGAATATAAGGAATATTAACTAGAGAAGTGAACTTTTCTAGTTGACCTACCTGGATAGCAATAACACTAGTCACAGGACTCAACATCGTTTCAGTGAATAAAATTCCATTTTCAGTTTTTCTGCATTTCTCCTTCTCGTGATATTCATTATCCGTATCTGAATCGGACAAAGCATAATGACAATGGCGTTGATTATGATGATGCATTTGATGATTTGATGAAACTCTTGGACAATCAGATGGAGGTCGACGTGTATCTGTATTGATTTTATTTGTACTGCTATGCGTATCTGACAGACGACTCTTATTGGTGTGTTTTGGTGGTCTATGAAGACACGCTTCAACAAAAACTCGTAAAGCTTGAACAGCATACTGGTAATAAGTAACAAGAAAATAACATCAAGTGATATGGATTACCGGAGAATAGCTGTAAAATGTATATACAAGGAAAATAATACTGAATACTAAACATAATAAATGAAATGAATGTGATACAATTTTCTTTTCTTACACGAATCACAGCAGATGCGCGGAACAGCTAAATGATTGAGCTGGGAGTAGAATTCGTCTGGTTACCCAGTCATCTGTGATATTGTACTTCATTTCATCAGAACTTATTGCCTACCTAATAAATTTTTAAAAGCCTATCTCGTCAGAAGAAACCAACAGAGAATACTTCGCATCTGCTGAAGATAATTATAGCCTATATGCCATAAAAGCAACTTCTCCACTTTCTGTTATCACGACAAACAGGTGTATACACTTACAATCAGTTTAAAAAAATATTTACTGAATTTTGTATGATGCTATACACTACTGATTGATTTACACAATAATCACAGTAGTGGTTTCTGGCCTGGTTGACTGACTAACTGGTTTCAACGTAGAACTTTGCACAGATGTGCACCAGTCTCAGTTGCCACATTTCCTCCATGTAGCACACAAAGCAAGAGACGATAGTAAAGAGAAATCCGTCAAAAAAAGAGATAATAAACAGAAACATGAGACAAAAAGAATAGTAATATATAATAATAGATAAGAACAATACAGTTTTATTGAAAATAATAAATGACAGGATGTCTACACCACCCTACTTGACTGGACTAAACTAACTGCTGTAGATCTCATTGACTGATGAAGCCATGTTTTAGATTGACCATCACTAGCTCTTTCTCTGTGCAACCTGATCCTATATCAACTACTACAACTACAATGGCTAGGAATGCATGCATAAAACATGTCCCAGTCATCTAAATCGATGCAGTTGCTTCAAAACCTCGTCGACTGATCTCCCTTCCTTGCATAGAACTCGACTGAAGCCCAACCTCAATAACGATCACTCTATTATACCACCTAACATGCATGGGAGATAGAACACAGACACCTATGACCAAAGACAACTAGCCTTTGCATATCTTCCACTTTCAATGATCCTGTCTCACAGTCATAAAGAAGGACGGAGAAGGCTGCTGTGCAGTTCACATGCCCTTTGGTCGACAGCCAGCTTGAGTAGGCCAGGTTGAAGTAATCTAAACACCGGCTAGTGAGACCGAACTGATCACCGGTGTGTCTAGTTTGACTCAGTTCAGAGAACCGAATCATTTGGATTCACCACAACTCTGGCTAGCTACTTCGCTAGTAAACACTACAGGTTAATGTGAGTGTGGTATCCAACTATCCATATCAATCAGTAGTAAACATGGAGTCATGCATTTGCACTTGCTTTCTTGATTGCCACCAATGGCGTCGAGAAGATGACACACATTTTGTGTTCTGAATAATTTTGATTTCTACAAGAAACTGCTATGAAATTCAACTTGTGTAAATTGCACAAGTGCGAATTTGCTTTAAGCCTTGTGTGCTCACCTTATTTGAATACACCTCATACCGGCTGAACCAAAGTGTCAATGTACATCATGGAATACACAACGCAAAAGACAAGAAAACCACCACCACATCCCTTTCCAACACAAAAATTTACGGAGAATTCCACTAAAGCTTACAGGACAAGGCAGTATGACATAACGCGTAGAAAGATTACAAAGAAATTTATGTACTGTCTACTATTAATAAAAGGTGGCTGTAATATAGAATTACGTGTATTAACTTGTCAATCACATCACCCACCTGAAATGATGAAAGATTCAATAGTCAGAAAAAATTATCATTAACCAACAAGTCTAAGTTAAAAGATTACAATTAAATGCAAAAAAATAAAGCGTGTTCTACAAACCTCAAAGTTATCCGGTGTTATATGAGCTGGATCACGAACTAAAAAGGCTAAACAATCAGTTGCTTGTTCTAATGTCACTGGATCACGTGACCCTATAGGCACTTCGTAACTTAACACCAATGGAGTGGTAAATAAAGATGATTTATCCATAATAGGATTTTGTATTTCACTAATTGACAGCTTGGATAATACGTCATAGGATTCTGAAAAAGCCTTTTTATTTATCTCAAGCGTTGTTGGATCTACTTCTGATGATGAATTGACTGAAGTTATCGGTTCATTGACTTTTTCTGATACTTTATCATATTGTGTATTGGATAGCTGTAGCGACGAAGAACTTGATACAGGTGGTGGTGGTAGATCATGAACAGTACGAAGTGTTTCACTATCGCTGGTATAACCACGATTTGATTCATGCCCATTTGTAGGAAACAACTGTCGACTATTATCAAGCGTCGTTCTTTCCAGCTCATCTTTATTAGCATCTAAAATTCAAAAGGGATACAAATTAAAAATAAGGAAGAATGCGTACATGATGAAAATATGCTTAAAGAAGTAAATACGAGAAAGTTCCAACGAGAAAGTTTTCACAAAAAAGTTTGACACCATTGTGAAGGAATGTGAACAATGAGCGTTGGTTCAGTGACCTTGGTAGGCATTGGCGGGCAACTCGAAGACGCGAATGAAGCAATCGTGTACAAGTTGGAGGAAGACGAAAAAATACGAATAAAAGTACGATACATTATTTGTAAAACATTTGTTTATACACTCCGTATGACAGATTGAATTTAATTGCTGAAGAATATATTTCCTTATAACAAATCCTTGTGTTTTAGAATTAAAGTCGATAATCATACTTAGAAGTTGTCGATTCGGAGAGTCTTCGCAAATAATAAGAATTTAGGGTTGAGTTCCATAACAACCATTAAATTTAAACTAAGAAACATTTTCCATATTGGTTTGATCATTACATTTATCACACAGTGAAACAGTGTTATTTACTGGATGACGTTTCGAACAAAATTTATTGTTCATAATCATATCAGTTGTAATCACACGACTTTGAAATTTGAGTTTTATAGTTTTCTTTGTCCTCTCCTATTTGTCGTAGGGGTAGTAGAATTTTCCAGATATCTGGGACAGGTGTTGAATCATTCCTATTACATGCATTTGCAGCTGATTCGATAAACAAAGCTTCTGTTATCAATCTCTCCTTCCACCCTGTGACATTATATTTTAAAACTGTCATCTTATCCCATCCTAATATATGGTTGTATGTAATTGCATGTAGTGAGTACTATAGCTGAATTATTCTCTAGATTTCTTATCTTATTCAGGTCAACTAATATGGATTTTGCTAGGCTGTTATGTTCGGCTAGTCTGACTGTCCCTGTTCTACTAGTTTGACCTATGTGATTGACCTGATAATCAGCAGTATGTATGGTGTTGTTAAAGTTGATACGTCAAAATACCCTAGTGGACCTATAGTTGATTTTGGAAATTCACCTATTTATGAATTATCTAAATAGTTAGCCATGGTATTAAATCCCCTTAAAGTCCACTAGAAATCTAGACTAACAAATTCTTATGAACTAAAACACAGATTAGATCATTTAAAATTAGATAATGAATAAAAATGGTTAGTTTTGACATTGTCAGTTTATATACACCTATACCAAGAAATATGGCTATAGAGGCAGTCAGAAAACAACTAATTTCTGACTAAGAACTCGAACTTAGGACAAAAGTGCCACTTGAGGACATAATGCTGGGAGTACAGCTATGCCTGAATTCAACAGTATTTAAATTCTACGGGGAAATATACAAACAAACTAAGGGAGTTGCCATGGGATCACCAATATCCCCAGTTGTAGCAGATATATTCATGCATAGGTGGGAAAACATCGCGATTGAAACATTTAGCCCCATCCCAAAAGTATGGTGGAGGTATACAGACGACACATTCACTGTACTCAGAACACAAGATATAGATAGATTTTTGGAACACATCAACTCGAAGGTAGAGGCAACTCAATTCACTTATGAATTGGATAGTCAGGAAGGGGAGCTTCCAATGTTAAATTACAGCGTAAAAAGAAAAGAAGATGGGAAGTTAAACACTAGTGTTTACAGGAAACCCACACATTCAAACAGATATTTGGACTTCCGATCATCCTATCCTATGTCAGTAAAAATAGGATTGATAAGATGTTTAGGTGATAGAGCATAAAAACTAGGTGGTACCAAGGAGAATCTAAGACAGGAAGTGAGACATATGAGAGAAGCTTTGAAACTTAATAATTACCATGATAAATTAGTCAGGAAGTAAGTAGAGAAATATAAAAATAAAATAAATAATGATAGTAGTGATAGTGAAAATAATAATAATAACAGTATTAATGACGACATGCATTTCAAATATGCGCAAGACAACACCAACAATAAGGAATCCAAATCATCAGTAGTAATTCCATACAAGGAAGGAACCTCGGAAACCTTACGCAGAATTCTTAACAAGGCAAGAATAAAAGTGGCATCCAAACCTACAAACTTAATTGGAAACAAGCTTTGTCGGTTGAAGGATCCTGTGGAGCCTTTAAAACAAAACAACTTAGTTTACCTAATACCCTGCAATGGTTTTCAGGTCAATCACATAGGTCAAACTAGTAGAACAGGGACAGTCAGACTAGCCGAACATAACAGCCTAGCAAAATCCATATTAGTTGACCTGAATAAGATAAGAAATCTAGAGAATAATTCAGCTATAGTACTCACTACATGCAATTACATACAACCATATATTAGGATGGGATAAGATGACAGTTTTAAAATATAATGTCACAGGGTGGAAGGAGAGATTGATAACAGAAGCTTTGTTTATCGAATCAGCTGCAAATGCATGTAATAGGAATGATTCAACACCTGTCCCAGATATCTGGAAAATTCTACTACCCCTACGACAAATAGGAGAGGACAAAGAAAACTATAAAACTCAAATTTCAAAGTCGTGTGATTACAACTGATATGATTATGAACAATAAATTTTGTTCGAAACGTCATCCAGTAAATAACACTGTTTCACTGTGTGATATGTCTAATAAAGAGACGAATATGGAATTACTTACTTCTATAGTGCTCACGTTTTTTACATACATATTTAATAGGAATTATTTTAGGTCAATGCAGCAGATATGCTGACCCCATTATTGCACAAGGGATGAAAAAAAGGAAAGGTGCTTAGCGATAGGAAGAAAGAATGCCTACCTTGTTAGACTGCCAAAGTAGGACAACTTACGCCTGGCTCTACAAGAACTAACTGGCGTAGAATAATGCTCCTGACCACGCCAAGTAAAATACTCAGCGACATCATCCTGGAGAGAATAAAGGATGCACTAGATATGGAACTCCACCTCACAAAACAAGCAGGATTCAGGAAAGACAAATAATGTGCTGATCAAATCGCAACTCTACGTATCATCATCATCATCAAACGAAGCATAAAATGGCAGTCAAACCTCCGCCCTAGCTTCATCAACTTCAAAAAGGCTTTCAACAGACAGAGAAATAATTTGGAGACTACTTTAGCATTCCGGTTGCAATGCCCAACAATCAGATAAAAATGCCACGTGTCAGTTGATCCACATCGGAAAAATCTGCGACGCATTCGAAGTGAATACAGGAGTAAGAAAAGACTGGTTGGCTGCCTAGTATTATAAATGATATTCCTAATTGTGATCGACTGGATTGCGCGGAAGACAGCGCGTTAGGAATGAGAAGACAGGAGTACGCTGGAGGAACAAAAAGACTCTAGAAGACCTAAAATTCGAAGGTGATTTATGTTTAATACCACACAAACTCGAAGACTTCTAGGCGAAAACCTACACACTGGCTGAAGAGCCTGACAATGACGACAGGATTCCGGGTGAAATTAGAGAATACGGAGGAGATAAAGATAACCAACCAACAGCAACAACAACCAGCACTAATCACCCACTATCAACGGGTGAGATGTGACAGAAGTTACTTCCCGGCTTCACTAACCTAGGAAGCACGGTCTCAAACAGAGGTGGTCGAAACGGATGAAGACGTCAAAGTTAGTCAGAATCGGAAAGGCAAGATGCGTCTTCACAAATCTGAAATATGTTTTAAAAAATCTTTTGAAATCAGCATAAAGAACAAGATTAGGATTTTCGTCACCAATGTGAAGTCAGCCATTTCTCATTTATGACGGGCGCATCACGAAAAGAATTTCCGACAGGCTACTGTAGACTTCTATCAACAGCCGTCACATACTTAAGATGAAATGACTGGCCAGAAGGTTTGCATAACATTACTTGCTACCTAGTGTTCAATAAAATGTATAAATTTATTCGTAGAGATAAAAAACAAAATAATTACAATCAGCTTACAAATCAGTTTATCACTTCCACCTTTTTGTATAATGATATTCGCTCGTCGACCAGCACCACAAACCTCTAGTAAGCCAAAGATAAGCTTCCAATCTGTAGTTGGATCTGGTAGATCAGCAGCGTGATTTCTTAACAAATCTGTTAAACCAGCAATCACCTGTCGACCAACACGTGAACCTTGTTTGAATAGCGCTAATAGCATAGAGTCAACATTGTTGACGCCGACAGTAGAAGACTTCTTATTGATACTACGTGAATTGGACATTTTCGGTGAGGTAATACCACCAACACCAACACCCCCGCCCCCTGACTGTCTCAATGTTGAAGATGATGCGTTTGTTTTTGCATTAACATAGTACATCAATTGTTCACCATGATTTAAAAGAAGCCAATACAATGTTGCAAATATCTGAAATAGATTGAAAAGTAGGTCTACTACATATTTATTTCATGAATTCAATAAGCAAAGCAACTAATCGTATCCACCATCCTGTTACACTTAATAATTACAAAATTCCTTTCAATTCATAAAAAAGAATGTAAACAATCTCAATAAACATGAGCGTGTATTATCATTAGCAATCGATAAATTCGCATGTAAATACCCGGTGAAAGAAAATCACTACTCGCTTATAGGTCAGCTTTTTTAACCGAATGATGTAAGAGAGTATGTTGGATGTAGGGGGGAACAAATGCCGATGACTTTCGTTGGTGGTGATGCTATTACATGTCACAAATTAGTAAATGTTAAAATCCATAGGCCAACACCATTGAATTCTATCGTAGTGACTGAGTAATCGACAGATACACCTAATAACATAAAAGCCCTAGTAGGTGTGAACTGCCGAAGAGTCCCAAAATGAGAGAGAAACGGTTGTCCAATACTCCATAGTGTTCAATATTCCTTTAACCGACATCAGCTAGCGGATCTAACTTGAAGCTAATCAGATGTCTTCAAGTACTGATTTGTAGGGATTTGATTGATTGGTTAAAGGATTTCATCGTGAGCTGACACCGGTTAGAGGACCACTGGAAAACGTGGGAGTACTGGAAAGTTGTTTCGTCCTTGTTTGGGGCTCTTCATTAGTACGCACCCACTGCCAGGGTTCGGACCCGAGATCTTCCAGTTAAAAGACGAGCTCGTAAGCCATTAAGCCACTGGGACCCGGATCCAATGGCCCATCAATTCCAACTCCTGCCAATTCACGATATAGTGCGACCACTAGCCAATGCCTTCGGCGCGTATTTGTCTTCACGACCAACCTGCTGTACCCTACTGGTCACGACTTCCCACTAAAACTACCTACCTGAATAGGGCCAGTCACTAGTGGGCATCTCATTGATATTCAAACAATGGTGAGCAGTCCCAAACCAGGATGAAACAGCTATCTAGTACTCCCAGGTTTTCCAATGGTTCTCTAACCAATGTCAGCACATAAGGAAATCCCGCAACCAATCAAATTTCTGCTAGCCAGAAAGAAATAAAATTATCAAGTTATAAAGAGTAGTACGCTTAAACGCAATGGATATCTCTGATCAAAAGGAAATAAATTGACAGTAATGTGACAAAGTCAAAAAATTTCCATAGTTTCAGTGCTGTTAACGAAGGCCAATAAAAGCATGCCTTTCTTCAAAAAATATCTCTAATGACAGCATAGCCTTTGCGAGTTGAACAGGCTTTTTCCTTACAGTTTCTACACAACCTACAAAGATATAAATTTCAAACAGAAACAGATTCAGCATTTTTAGACTGCACAGTTCAGGGTGGAAATTCACTAGCGTCTTCTTCGTAAAGTTAAAATATGTTTACATCAAATTATTACATCTATTTAATACCATGAATTACAATCAACCGACACTACAATCGTGAGTCATTTAAAATGTGAGACAGCTTACAAGCACAGTTAAATAAGGATCCAGTGTTAAGAAACAAACAGACAGACAACTCACTTGACTAGTTACTTCATGTCGACGTAACAGACAGATGGCTAAACGAAGAAAGCCAACAATTATTCTTTCAACAAGATGATTCGGTGGACGTGTAGATAACAACACGTCGGCCAGATGGTATCTTACCAAAGACCAAAACCCAGCAAATCGATCACGATTATGCATTAAAACACGAATAAGCAATTCAAGACAAAATACACGACAATCATCTAACGAAGAGGTACCATCACTTGCAGAATTACACGGTGAATAATAAGATGCAGTGGAACTGGCACTACCAATCCATTGAAGTAATGGTGGTGAAGTTGAAGAAAGGGAATTCTGGGGCAATGAAGTATAGTATTGTTGTGTTGGAACACCTGTAATAGCTTCTGAAATATAAGTGCTGGTTTGAGCATTTGAACCAGTAGTGGACAAGGATGTAAATATCCCTGAATCAGAATTGACACTATTTTGTACTGACTGAGAAGTAATATGCAATAGACCATCCATAGAAAACATTGAATCAAAATCAAAATTATTCAGCAGTGTAGCATGAACATCTCCGCGTGTAGCGCATAACAAAGCCTATAAAAGTGAAGACAGAATGAATTAAACAAACTTTTTAAACCGCTGAAAACAAACCTTACCGATTAATATTATTCAACATATTTTGAATATTGAATTAAAAATAATCGACTTCGTAATATAAAGAAACTATAATGCACAGTTTTGTGTGAAATGTAAACACTATTGATAACAGAAAGTCAAAGAAGTACATTAATGGCATTTACTGTACAGTGATGATCCAAGCTGTCATATTTTCTATAACTAAACATAAGTCAAAGAAACACAGATAGACAGATATAAAGGTATTGAATTGAATTTTTGATTTTCCCGTCGATTGATTGGACCGAAGTGTTCGGTCTCAGGTTGACATGCCGGCTTCTTGTGCAGATGCTTCGACGATGTCTGGGGATTTGATTTGTGGTCTAGTGGATAACGCTTTGGCGTTTGAAACTATGGGCACTGGGTTCGAGCCTCGGTGGGAACATCATCACTCACTGAGAAATGCAGGTACATCCAGCTGACGAGTCCCAATTAGGACGAAATGCGCATCCTGGATTCCACTGCTAGCCACCATCCACCAATTGTAGATATAAAGGTAGTTCATGAAATGCCTCGGAATACGAAAAAAACCAAAGAAAAATGATATTATTATGATTAAGATGAACGTAGGGTACGAATTTATTTACCTAAACTAATGTTATCGATTCTGAATCATACTGCCCAGTATTCCATTGACAACTTTTGTGAACTATACATTGCTTTGGATCAAAAGTCAGTGACTTCATGGATTCGTAACACGTTTTGATAACCAAAGCTATTAGCTCACTTGCACTAACATAATAGGAGTTAACTGTGGAAAACTGATGTACACATAATGTTTAAAGCGTATGAGTGATGTTTTTCTACACCTAGTTAAAATTTGGTGAAGGCGATACATGTAAACCATTAAGAGTGAATTAAAGAGTACAATTACAGGTTACTATTTCGTAATGTCCATTTATTACTAATAACACAATTCCATTGATAACTGTCATCTCTTTACGCAGGGACAAAGAAACACAATTACCAAAACAAGTGCTTATAACCAAATGCATTGCTGGCTTCTCTTAACTTCGTAATTCTATCCTAATCGGAAGGAAACTACATGATATCCTCCCAATAATAATGAGCATTTACACACTTATTCCCCTTTATGAATTTGAATAAGGCAAGAACAACAGCAGTTTGTGCAAAAAAATAAAATGGTACCATCATTGCTTGTTTCGTTGGCTTCTCGTCAGCTTAGCTGATTACAGCCCAAAGGCATTATTAAGTCTTATGTACAAAAACAATTTTAGCATACTTTTACAAAGAGTTCATTGTCAAAGAAAAAATCAATATATGCATGTAATGGCAATAATAATAATAATAATCACCTAATTCGAAACAATAATAATCATACACAATGGAATTTTTGGCGTTAAGTAATCAAATGAAAGAAAGCATGAAAACATCCGGTTACCAGACAGGGTAAGGAAAGACAGATAACCGGTTCTTTCTGAACACATAATTCAGGTTTCAGGAGTTCGATGAAGATTACTTTGGCACACTTGAGGAGAATCCAACTCTTCTGCATACTAATAATTTTGCACACTAGCCAACTCATTCTAATAGATATACAGAATTTAGTTCATCTCGTCCGTTATCTACAAAGGCAGGCTTAGTTAGCTTTCTAACAAACCGAGCAATAACACTAAGTAGTACAAGAAAAGACCTAAATCATGAAATGAAACCGATAGAAGAGGCGTTGGTGTGAAATAACTATCTTATAAAATTCATCATTAAGATTAGAAAACATCAGAAGCAAAAAAATAACGGTGAGACTAATAATGATAACATGAATAAGAAAGAATATAAGGCATCTATAGTTTTACCATTTAAGCAGGATTCTTAATAAAGCAGGAATTAGGGGGGCATTTAAACTCAAGCACAAACTCTGTAGGCTAAAGGACCTAGTGGACCCAATTAAAAGAAATAATATAGTTTACAAAATACCTTGTAATGTCTGTGAATGAAGTCAACTACATAGGCCAAACCAGTAGATCAGGAGTGGTGAGATTACCAGGGCATAAGAATTTAGCTAAGGTTAGCATAAGTGATCCCACGAAGATAAGTAATTTAGAAAAAAACTCATCAATCGCACTGCATGCATGAGCACACAACTACACAGTAGCTTGTAATAGAGTTCAAATTCTAAAAAGTAATATAGGTAGATGGAGAGAGAGAGAGAGATTGATTACTGAATCCTGCTTCATCGAGTCTACACCCAACATAGGCAATAGAAGTGACGCAACACAAATACCAGTCATATGAAAGATATTATTACTAGTCAAATTGGAGAATAATAAATAATGTTAAAATGTATTCAAATCACATTGTAACTTTCTAACAAGCTACAACTTCATTTATATACATGAGTAAAAATTGATTAGACATTTAAATAAAAATCAGTATGAGATAAAGTAAATTCAGAAATAATATTAGTGTTACCAACCAATTACAATCAGGTGGGAAATAAGATGTGTTTTTACAGTAAAAATAAGTGTGAGTGACATGATAATGATTATGCGCAGCAATAGTTTGTGCTCGAAACGTCATCACTAAATAATACTGTACAACACTGTGTGATTTATCAGAATATAACCTTATCTATAATGATATTATTTTATTACTCTGCAAAAACTGCTGTAGTTCTTGCTTTATTCAAATAAGCCCTAAATATCTACAACTGTACATTGGCATCTGAGGTAATATATACCAGATACAAAAGTATTTAAGGTACTTTTTTATCGCTTTTGCATGCCAAACACAAAATGGCTCACGTTTTAGTCACGGTAGCTGTTCACCTCAGGCTAGAGCTCACTTTTTTTCAGGATTTACTGTCGGTGGATAATAAATTTGACAAGTTCAGTATGTGCGTCAACGAGGAATAGAACCCAGTTCTTTTGCGTGACTGATGAACATTCTACTATAGAACCACTTACACTCAAATTGCGTTACGATTGACAAAGAAGAAATAAGACAAGTTCAGAGCTGTAGCCTAACATTACAAAATTTGAACCAACCATATATAACAGCGAGTATATGAATAGTCGACAGGACAAAAAAACTTACCATGAAACATAATGTTTTAGAGATACGGATTTCGAACACTGAGGTAATAAACTCAACCTGTGCGCTAGACCCACTGTTCGCAAAAATAAATACTAGTGGGCATGTATCATTACTCTATTAATTGAACATAAATATGGAATAAACCTGGGCCAGACGAAACAAATCAGAGTTAATACTAAAAAGTAAGTTTTCAAAATTAAACCTACCTTGATTAATTCAATTAACGAAGCGTCAACCAAAAATTTACTGTCTTCAATCAATTGTGCAATATGACATTGTAAAACAACTTCTGAAGCAAAACGAGTAGCTGTATGTTCATCTAACTGCCCACCATTACGGTTAATAGAGGATGATAATAAATTATTTTGATTCATCATACTACTGAATAATTTGCTTTCATTTTGATTGAATATTCCGCTATCTGGTGAGCTATTACCCTTCGATGATGATTTACAATCACGAGATGATGAAGATATACCATGATCTTTTTTATTTAATAAAATCCCATCGTTGCCATTTTCGTCAACATCATCATCATCGCTGTCATCATCTTTTGATTCATCTTCTTCATCACCTGAAGCAATCCATGTTGATCCAGTTGTTAAATACTGATAGAATGAACTAAAAACACCCAGTTCCCTGAAAGTTAGACAGAAAAGAAGCAAAAAGATGAATGTTACAATTGTTCACTTCAATTCTGAGTTAGTCATCTAAACTTCGTTGTGACTTGGAGGACTAAGATACACGTCAATTTTAAGCCGAAATAGACCGCCGAAACACTTCAGCGCATAAATAGGCCCCTCAAGATTTTCTGTCTAATGTTCCAGACATCTCTTAACACAGATCAGTCTATTTCATAAACAAAGTCTTTGTTAAGTCCCTCTACTTGATAATTCATAACAGTTAAAGCCGTCACCATATTCTCCGATTTCATATCTTATCCACTGATCATAATCACCACAAAGGCTTTAGTCGATGCTCATGCAATCTGCTCTCGTGCCACACCTGAACAGTTCGAATGATGTTAAACATACAATCTATTTCCTAAATATTTAGCTGCAAAACACAAATGGACTGGGTATAGCGACAGACTTATTCAGGATAATATTATGTTCATAGAGATGTTAGGTAAACATTACTCTAAAAATGGACCTTATATTTTAGTGTATACACCAAAAAAACTATGCAACCTCACAATTTACTTTTCTATACACAGTGGAATTTGTTTTGTTCACGCAAATACTGTAAAAGGATTAAGAACCTCCCAATAAGCGAGTTTATTGATCACTTTATACTGAAGAAGCCTTGATTTTCCAACCCCGCGAGAACTAGATCTTCTTACACAGTGAATGCACGACTGTATGTGAAAAAACCTGAAAGAGATGACCATCGCTGTTATTTCATTAGCAAAGATTCCGTGTAGATGTGCCTAAAACGATTTGACAGTTTCCCGTGGAACCTTTAATTTACTGTTGCAGAACTGAAATCAATCAGTCCATAGGTGAAACCTAAAAACAAAAGTTGATGACAGTAAGTTCCGTGGACTTAACTTATTTTTAAAGAGACGTACTTAATCACACAGCAGATAGCTCTCAAATGAGATCGAGTTAATCATATATATATATACATATATATATATATATATATATATATATATATATATATATATATATATATATATATATATATAGAAGTGGTAGGGTGTATATAACTTCTCAAAAGTACAGAAGGAACATGTTCCCATCATTTAAACAACTTAGATTTCGAACAAACTACACTTAGATTAGACAAGTTCTAGACATTGAAAGAAATATGATCAAAGATTAAAGGTATGTGTACACACTAAATGATATCCGTGCACTTACCGATTAGAATTGGTATTCTGTGAATGGGAAGTTTTCTGTCTACGTTTAAGCGAATGACGTGAAGACTTCGACCTACTTTTCATCGGTATGCAACCTTCAGTTGTCACATAGACCTTTCGTGATGAAGTTAGAAAATCTTGTGATTCTAATAATTCATAGGGTATAAGATTCGCGCGAAACAATTGAAGTAGACAGTCTAATAGTGAATGCCAACCATAGCGTAGAATATCTGCGTGTTTCGAAGCAATACTAAATACTAAGCGTAGAGCTAGACAAGCTTTTGTATTACGTCCAAGCAGAACTGACAAATTTGTAGGATTCTAGGAAGAAAGATGACAGAGAACTAATCGGGAGAAAACTATGCATATCAAGTAAATGAAAAAAATCAAGTAAAAATTGTTGTTGTGGCACACCACTGGAGCACTACACAACAACCATAAAACTGTATATAATACTAATCAATATCAGTAATTGAAAAGCATTCACATCAGGCAGGAGAGTTTTCCGAAAGGAATCAACGGTGAATTCTTGCCTCAAACTGTGATTTTATAAGGCGTATGAGATTTCAGAATACAAATAGCACAGAGGAGGAAATATTTTCATAATATTCTCAGTAAAGATATCACATTTCGTTATTCAGGATGGACAACATTCACACGAGATAGGTATTTGCTAGCCAAACTGAAGCTATCTCTCTAGATATCGACTGGTCGTCTGGCTAGTTTTTTCGAAGTCGTATTCACCAGCATTGCTTATAACTCGACAAACGGTTTCATCTCATAAAATTTACACATTTTTACATGCTACAAGCACACAGTCACTGATTTAGTAGATTACTACTACACCATGGTTTAATTATTAAATTTTCTCATTAACCTAATTTATATAGTGTGTCAAAAAAGGGAACATAAACGTATGTATGACCTGGGTGTAGATGTTCAATATTATTGACTTATTTTCTTCAAAGTAATGTATACTCACTAGACCTACAATACAAAAAGTGAAATAGACTATCACCGAATTTGATTTAATAGCAGTAACATCATCACATCTTCAGACATGAATAGTTACATTCCTCTGAGGTGGAACTGTAAAACCATTGGCTTCTAATCTTATACGCAAGTAGATATCATCAGTTCTCAAACAATAAGTGTGAATGAGCACATAACAAAGGGCTGTCATGTTTCAGTTTCAGAATTCTCACACATGATCGAAATCCTGTGGTGTAGCACCATTCTCTCCCTCATTTAAATTGACAATTTACTTCATAGGTTTATTTTTCTATACTGAGTAATTTCAATAGCAATTAGAATTTTAGCATACAACCAGCTAGCCAACAACCTACTGCGCCATAAATATCCAGAAGGAAGTGGAGATGGATTTGGGCAGACTTTGAGGTGGCATTCAGGTAAAATTACACGTCACTCACTCCCGCGTGGAAGTCGAGTAGGTAGGGACGAGTTGAGTATCTGTGGGTGGTCAGATTATACGACAATAATATCAAGGAGCTGGATTGAAGTGACAGTTGAGAAAGAGGGAGACTAGAGATGTCCTATTGCGGCCCTAATTATATTCTATAAAAGTCCAAATGATAGACAACATTAGAATAGAATAGAAAACCACTAAAACTCACGATATCATTGGCAGTTAATAAAGTTGTAAATTTACACAATGAAATAACTAAATTGTCTAGAACATCACTCATTCCATAATAAGCAGCTATAGTTGCACATCGATGAAATCCATCAACCGCTTTATTCTGAACTTCAGGATCTGTAGTTTTATCAAAGATAAACGATAATGCTGATACTGTTGGTCCCCAGATTAATTCAAATAAATCAGCATCCAATACACCAGTCTGTAGATGAATGAACTGTGCTTGTTTTGTTGATGAACGCCGAAGTAGACACTTTAGACAGGATTCATATATCAAAGGAAGAAATAATTTTTATTTTATTTTTATTTTATAAAAAACGGAACGCTTTAAGTCAACTTTGTGTTTGTGGCTGATGTCTTTTAATATTTTCTTTAAAATCTTGTTCGTGAGGTGTCGACGAAAAAATACGCAATACAGAATTCTGCCTACTTAGTTATCATACAAATTATTGTGATAAAATTGAATAAATAACAGCCTAATAGTTATTGAACAAAACATTTGTGTCTGGGATTCGATTGTTCATGTGTATTAAATATTCTGCTCACTCACTGGTGCACACTGTTCTATTCCATGCGTGTGATACATAGCCATTAGGTGAAAAAGAACCTAAGAAACTTTAATAACTCGACTATAATTAGTTTTACAGTACTTTCTAAGTATACGTGTAGTCCATCGTTTAGTGCAGACTGAATTCTACCAGTCAAGTACGTAACAACGTAGTCAACGTGTCATGTGGCCCGCCATCATGATGCACTCTGAACTGTTATTACATGGTTGAAGGCAATCAGTTGGAAAGACTGGAGCTAGGTTTTGCGTTTGTTGACACCCATCGACAAGGCGTATTTGCAGTCTTGAAGGAATTGACGTCTCTTCTGAGATTCGAATCCACGGCACCATCGAGCTAGTCGAAATCGTGACTGGCCTCCGGTAGGACTATAATGAGTAATTTGACTGGATAGTAGATAGAAACTAGTGTCATGCGCCTAGTGGTTCGTTTGGTGCAAACCTCAAATATCTCAGGCAAAACTGCATATGCATACTCAGGCACTACCTGAATAATTAAACTACATATGTAGAAGTAGAGTGAAACTGGAAGAAGCCAAGCATGACCGAACCAGGACATGTTATTAATTCATGAACTCTGTGACAAGTGGATTTGCAAAGAATAGAGGAAATATTCATTGTCTCACAGTAATTTACATCAACATAGCAATACAAAGATATTGGTTAGAATCGACTACAATGCACTCAGATGTACTGATGCTTTGTTCTGCTTCTAATTATACTATCGTACACCTTTTATTTAAGTTCCCTTTCTTCCCTTTTTATTATAGCGCTGTGACATTTTGTACATATATATACTATTCCCCTTTGTTATGTACTCGTCGAGTAGTTAATAGTCCTGACGCAGAAAGAGGGAAATCAGAAGACCACCAGGTTTACGATGATACTTGTATTTTCCAGACAAGGAAAATAAATGTCACACAAGAGTGTGAGTGAAATGGTACGAGTGTACGAAAAAGTGTGTGAACAAGAATGAACAAGAATAATAAAGTAAGAGTATATATGAAAATGACCAAATATACATGAATTATTAGACAGACAGTCTTACCATGATTGGTTGTAATGTCATGTGACAACAAGGTCATACACTGTTTATTTAGTTAGTGGATAGACAAAAGCACAATGTCAGTTTTAACGGAATATCGATCCATATACACATAGCAAAATATAACAGACTGTCAAAAACAAAACACATCATGTGGATACATATCACCCTTATTCCAGTAGCTCCTATTTCATGTGACATGAATGACAAATTACACCAGTGTGTTGTGATATAACGTCCAATGTTGACACTGCCCGTCTGTTATTCAATTATCATCATTCCAAACTATATACCAGTCTATCAGGTCAGATTAAGTGTTGATTGACGATGCATACTTCAGGTGAACAGTAAGTTTACACAATTCAGTTTATTAATCACAACACACAAGTCATTATGTTCATGGAGAGTTGAAAATCTTAACACTAACCCACCTTCCATAAGTAGTTTTCACGAACCAAACCTGTCTGTTCAATAGGCATGACAATTTCATTGTTATGAATATTATTGAAAATTGATTCCAACAGTTTTGGATCAAAATCTTGATTTCCATTCATACCTGAGATAGAGGAAGGTGAAATTTACTTATCGGCAGGCAACAAAAAAAATCAAATGCAATTAAATGTATCTAAAATTCCAAAAATCTTCAACGTAACTATTAGGCTAAATGTAACATGTTAATATTGCTGCACACAGTATTTTCACACTACACAAACATGTTTTTGAGGGGAAACCCCATATATGCTTCTTTGAGGATGGATTTCATCAATAAGCAAAGTCAGTTAGAAAATCATTGAAAACGAGGGTGTACTGGATAGCCGTTTCATTCTAGTTCGGGGATCATCGGTAGTACTCACCCATACCATGGTGTTCGAACACAGGACCTTCCGGTTACAAGGTAAGCTCGTAGACCATTGATCGGGTTTCAGTGACTCAATGGTATACGAGCTCGCCTTGTAACCAGAAGGTCCTGGGTTCGAAACCCGGTGGGTGCGTACTGCTGAGGAGTCCCAAACTAGGACGAAACAGCTGTCCAGTACTCCCAGGTTTCCCAGTGGTTCTCTAACTGATGTCATCTCATGATGAAATCCTCCAACCGATTGTATTCTACCCTAATAAACATCATACTTCTGCTCTCCCCCCCCCTACATCAGTCTCGCTGAGTTCACAATACATGACTTGTATGTAAACCACTGTATAGTCTACTGTAAATGAAGGTGAGTGATGATCAGGAAAGATTTATGTGCTTTAGGAAGTGTAGATGGCTGTCCATACACTGGAAGTAAATTTTTCTACTGGAGTACTTGCAAAAGAAAACGAATGAGTATTGAGTGAATTGCAGAGCTCATGGAACAAATGACTGAAGCCAGTCATACACGATCTGTTCGAAGTGATTTTTGGAGTTGTGTTCTTACCACCGCAACATAAGTCAGCATATACACAATTTTTGAGGTCAACGTTTTCTAAACCTCCTCTCTAGAGCATAGATGCAGCATAACTGGCTTGCTAGTCATACGAGACAAACACCTTACTGTTGTTAGATACCTATTTACCGACAGTACGACTTCATCAACAAACCACAACACAGTGTTAAGGACTTTCACGGTGATACAAACTGCTTTTAGATGACGGTTAGAAACGCCATCTAAATAACCTATCTGGCATATCAGAGCCTGCATGAACAATAATTTTGGCCAATGTAACTCGTGAGGTTATTGTGATATGCAAGTCAGACCACCTTGTCAAGGTAACTATCAGTCAGGATTGTACAGCAATTAAATGTTCAAACGGTTCGGCTGAAATAAACTTGACATGATCCCAGTATAAGCTAATTTCTGATGTCAGCTGGATTCACACAAGAAGATAAAAAGCAAAATTTGAGCAAAGGAAATTCTTTTCGATAATTTACGAGTTGATCACGGATTAATATCAGTTCGAGAACCATTGAGAACCAGGGAGTACTGGACAGCTGCTGTTTCATCCTAGTTTGGGAGTCATCGGAAGTACGCACCCACTGGGATTCCAACCCAGGACCTTCCGGTTACAAGGCGAGTTCGTATTCCATTCAGCCACTGGGACCCGATTCAATGGCCCATGTATTCTAACTTCTACCGATTCGTGATTTAGCGCGATCCCAACCATTGTCGTTGGTGGGACACCCATCCACATCTAATTGGACCTCACTGGTCACGACTTCTCACTAAAAATCCAGGAACTCTGTCCTGTAGAAAGTCACCGGAAGGTCCTGGGTTCGAGCCCCACTGGGTGAGCACTGCCGATGATTCCCAAACCACAATGAAACAGCTGTCCAGTACTCCCTGGTTTTCAATGGTTCTCTAACTGATATCAATCCGTGATCAACTCGTAAAAACATAACCAACCCTTACAAACCAAACTAAAGAATATATATATATATATATATATATATATATATATATATATATAATATTCTAGAATGGTCAACATAAGGATAAAGCCAGGAAACTGTGGTAGAGTATAATTCCATTATGGAGTCAAAATTATAAAAAGTAATGTAGGTAGGTGGAGAGGAAGAGAATGATTACTGAATCCTGCTTCATCGAGTCTACACCCGACACAGGCAATAGAAATGACTTATCGTAGACAGCAGAGATAAGGAAGATATTATTACCAGTCAAATCAGAGGATAATAAATAATGTTAAAATTAATTCAATTCACATTATACCATTCTAACAAGTTATTTATTTTACTAAAAACAATTTATTTCCTATGGTATGGTATTTTATTAATAACAGTAATAATGGGTCAGGATCTACTTTATCTTTCTGTTTCACTCATGTCTTAAATTGATTTTATTGAAATGTGTAGTCAATTTTTACTCATGTATATAAACGAAGCAAGACAATTGTGTCGTCATTAACAATACAGGTGTTTTTTTCAAATACCTCCGATGAAATTACAGTTCAAGAGAGATGCGTAAATTATAATAAGCATAAAAATATAATAGTTAATAGAATATCAACTAATTTAATTGAATTTTTGATTTTCCCGTCGATTGATTGGGCCGAAGTGCTCGGTCTCATGTTGACATGTCTGTTGGCTTCTTGTGCAGATTAGCTTCGACGATGTATCGGCATGTAGTTAAAATTTAATTGGTGGATGGTGACTAGCAATGGAATCCAGGATGCGCGTTTCGTCCTATTTGGAAATCGTCAGTTGGATGTACCCTTATCCGAGACCGAGCACTTCGGTCCAATCAATCGACGGGAAAATCAAAACTTCAATTAAATTACTAAGACCTGTTGCACAAGAGGTGGCCCTCGTGTCCTAAGTGGTCCAGTGGATAACGCTTTGGCGTTTGAAACTTTAGGCACTGGGCTCAAGCGTCGGTGGCAACATCATAACTCACTGAGAAATGCAGGTACATCCAGCTGACGAGTCCCAATTAGGACGAAATGCGCTTTATCCTGGATTCCACTGCTAGTCATCATCCACCAAATGAATATCAAATAAAATTAGGAAAATTTCTACAATAAATTGAGGATCATAGAAACCTTGATGGCCAAGGTATGGAAAACGTCTGAATCAACTTCTTTTGGATACATAGATAAGATTCCAACAGCCTCAGCAACATTTATTAGACGAACTCTTGAGGTGAAATTAAGTTTACATGGTATGCGGTAGGTGACTTTGAAGGCCTTGTTTACGTCAATTTTGTATTCTGTATCCTCGAGGTGAGACAGTAAAGAAGTATGAATGGACCTTGTTTATCCCTTACTTAATCCCAGGCAGGATAATGTTCGGAAATCTGACTATAAACACATTTAATTCTACGGCATATGTAACTGGCTCCACAGGAAGCAGTCAAATGGATAGATGTACTCAGAAGAGGCGAGATTAGGTGGTTTATCTTTAACTCCTGAACTCCAATAAACAGTCTTCAGTGTATAATTCATATTTAAGTTTAAAATGTGCGTCGGTGGCACAGTGGTTAGGACTCTCGCCGACCATGAACATGGTCTGATGTTCGATCCCCTGCTGACGCACACCTGATATCTATGGTCGGCCTGCAAAATTTGGGCTACCGATATTCATGCTGAAAATTCCATACTTGTAACAAACATACAGTGTGGAATCAAGCTGTAATAAAAAAAATTACACCAGAGCTTATAGTAAATCAAAAAATGGGAACTGACCACTTAGGTTTTTTTTAAAATCTTCCATACGCATTGGTGCATTTTGTCGTTTAGAATTTGGATTATGTTGATCAGTGTTCAACATTAATATGGCATATGCCAGTGTAAAAGCTGCATCAACATCAACAAATGGTGAATTATTTGATTTATACCAATGTTCTGCAAAATGTTCCATAATCCTTTGAATTAGTGGTGCTTCACCAGGTAGACGAAATGCTTCTACATAAGCACGAAGAGCTTCATCGATAGGAACTCCAACAAAATTAAATTGTCTATTGAAATTAAACAATAATGAAAATTACAACAACAAAAAATAGTACCAAAAGGCATGTATAAAAGAGAGGGAGAGAAAGAGAGAGAGAGACTACATAAATAACAGTTTATCCATAGCACTAAACTATGACAACCTAAATTGATTATACGTTAACGCCACTCGTGTTCTATCGATAACCGAATCTAAGAATATTCGAAAGAATATTCAAATATACAAATAATATTCAAGTAAATTCATGAAATCTTACTTTATTAGTTCTTCTAAATTCGTATCAGGACTATCTATCTATCCGTTTTCTTTTCAGTATTGCGTTACTCTTAGATGGAGTTGATTTCAACCTAATTTGATTGTTAAGATGTTCACGTCATCATGGTATCTTCATTAATCTCATCATCAACTGCGTCCACTATCTGTACCTTTATTATCAATGACACTATTGTTATTGTTATCTGTGTTATTACTGTCAAATTCAATACCGTAGGTTATATTTTTCTTTATTATGCTTTATATATATTAAAGTCCGAGAGAGATCTGATTGAATTATATATATATATATATATATATATATATATATATATATATATTGTATCTTATTTAACATCCAAACAGTGTGAGAGAAAAAAACAATTTGACCTCTAGTCTAAATAGGAATTAGTTTAAAAGGGGTGCAGTAAAGTTCCAGTGGAAAACCATCAACGGTGGAGTCCACGAAGTCAGCTGTGAAGAGGAAGATCATCGTTGGGATTTGTTTGTCCGCAGTCCTATACATCGCGAATTGACAGCAACTAGTATTAATGGGTCACTGAATTTCAGTCCATTGGCTAAATGATCCACCTGGCAGCCTAAAGATACTGAATCTAATCCTTATTGGGGTAATGGTAGCACATCGATGAAGAGTCCTGCACTACGAAGAAACAGCTATTGAAGGCTCCATGTTTAACGATAGTTTTCTAACTGATGTCAGTTAGTCGTGAATACCGTTTTGAAGTTAGTGTTGTTTAGAAAGGGGGAGGGGTGACTTCCCTAAAGGAGTTGTGATTCATTCGTCTGGACGCCTGACTTCCAACCTGTGGGACACAGGTCCGGACTCCACCCCACCTACTGAGATTTGGGCAGTCTTAAGTTAGTATTGTGTAGCAAAAAGATGTCATATAGCAATCAGCACACACCGTACAGTTGAACCGATTTAATTTTAGCAGATATTCTGTTTTAGAATGAACGGATCGACAATTATTGAGTTAATGTATAATAATAATAATTTAATAATAATTTACTTTAATAATAATAATAATAATAATAATATTATTATTATTATTATTATTATTATTATTATTATTATTATTATTATTATTATTATTATTATTATTATTATTATTATTATTATTATTATTATTATTATTATTATTATTATTATTATTATTATTATTATTATTATTATTATTATTATTATTATTATTATTATTATTATTATTATTATTATTATTATTATTATTATTATTATTATTATTATTATTATTATTATTATTATTATTATTATTATTATTATTATTATTATTATTATTATTATTATTATTATTATTATTATTATTATTATTATTATTATTATTATTATTATTATTATTATTATTATTATTATTATTATTATTATTATTATTATTATTATTATTATTATTATTATTATTATTATTATTATTATTATTATTATTATTATTATTATTATTATTATTATTATTATTATTATTATTATTATTATTATTATTATTATTATTATTATTATTATTATTATTATTATTATTATTATTATTATTATTATTATTATTATTATTATTATTATTATTATTATTATTATTATTATTATTATTATTATTATTATTATTATTATTATTATTATTATTATTATTATTATTATTATTATTATTATTATTATTGGAGAGAGAGACAGAAACAATGTTCACCTACTCTAAACAGTGCAACATACGAGCAGAACAAGTAGTAGTATTATTTAGGCATGATTCATGCACAAAATAAAGTCAGTCAGTACACTACTTGAGTGAATTATATTAACTAATGTAAATGTTAACAGAAAGAATAAAATACTCTTTGACTTCTCATCTCTTTCTTTTCTCACCTAACAAATGCTGCTAAAACATCCACATTCTCACGTTCACTAATATATTCACCGATCATACGTTTTTCTAGACGTGGATTTTCACGAAGAAACACGGCCAATTCATCATAATTCAATGGCTTTTGTAAAATACTATGTTCTTGTAAAAATGTTATTCCACGCTTTGGTTTCACATTGAACTGATCCGAACCAAGCATTAATAACTAAAAAAAAATTGAACAAAATATGCATAATTGTTGAGAGTAACCGTACAAGTCGATACTGGTAATCCTGGAACAACAATGATGCATGCCGCATTACAGCTATACAGTGAGAATTCCCTTAAAGCAAGAGAGAAATTCCTCTTGTTGAGTTTTTGGAAAATGTCATTGATTTTAAGAGAGACTGAGGTCATAAACCGATATATCAATTAGAAAACTACTGGAAACGAAGAAGCATTTGCTGAATAGTATTTCTGCCTCAGTTCGGAAATCTTTTCGTGATGGACTAAGTCTGATGATTTCAGACTACAAGGAGAGGGTATATTCCTCTCGGTCATGTTCTCTTAAACCTGCCAATTTGAGATATAGCACAATCGTCAGTCATTCAGCCAATCAAATCTCCTCAATTTCAATTTAGGCATTTTTTACATCAGAGGATAAAACACAAATATCATTCACGAAAATGAGTGAAGTGTTAATAGAATAAACAAGCTTCTGCCATCTTTAAGTACCTGTATTTCAGTACACTGCTATCACGGATACTGTCAGATAGTTAACTCATCTACACAATTGTATTCTAAATGGAGATTGGTCATGCTCAGAATAGCATTACAGTTTGGTGCCAAAAAGATATCGGGAGTTTAATCAGAGTTGTAGATAAAATTCATATATATGAATGAAGTTGTTATGCAAAGCTTTGTTAATAATGAATTACATAGTGAAGTGTATTTTTGGTAATTGTTAACCAATAACTAATAAACATTCGGTTTACAATTCTCGACGACACTCAAGGGGCTTGAGGAAGATGAATCAATGACAACGCTTACTAACCAATTCTTGTTGATAACGTTTATTTAAGACAAGGAGGCCTACTATCGTTAATGATATTCCCAATTGTGATGGACTGAATTATGCGTCAGACTGTGCATCGGAGTGACAAGACACGAAACCGATGGACTGTCAGAAAGCCTCCAGAAGATCTGGACTTCGCGGATAATTTATGTCTGATGTCGAAAAAGCTCGAAGACCTACACGTAGAAACCAAAAAGTTGCTAGAAGAGGCAGAAAAAGAAAGCAGGAATTCAAGTGAACGAGCGACGGTCTGCCCAAATAACTGGGCTATCAAAATTTCCATCCACCAAAAAGCTTTAATATTGTTATATTGTTATCCAGAAGACAGAGGTGATTAAGATATCTAACAAACTAGAAGAAAACAAGTCACTATCAACAACACAAATCTGAAAAACGTTATTTCGTTCTCTCACCTCGTCAGCATTCTCTCAACTACACACGGAATGGATGAGGATGTCAAATCCGCTCAAGGTCGGAAAAAGCAACACACACCTTCATCAATCCAAAGTAAATGTGAATATTACTGCACTCAGTGACATAATGAAGAAAATTCGCATTTTCAACACTAATAAATGAATGATTGAATGTCAAGTCAGACAGTCAGTCAGTCGATCAGTCAGTCAGTTGATGCTTCTCTATGATTCAGAGACTTGGTGAGCGTGTCACGGAAAACATTTCCAACAGCCTACTACAGACTTCCATCACCAGCTACCTTCGCTGCATGCTGAAGATCAGATGACCGACTGGCGAGAGTAAGAGACAAGGAAATTTGACAACGAACCAACCAAGAACGCATCACCCAACACGTGGGCATGGAAAAACAATGGAGTTGAATTGGGCACAGGCCGAGGAGGTTGTTCAGTGACATCCATCATGCACCGGGCAAATCGTCGAATAGAACTCGAGTGGGAAACGAAGAGTTGGACTTGGTTGTGAGGGTGGAGGAGATGTAGGAGATTGTGTGAAGAGGAGATGACAAAGGCTTATGGTGAATCGTGGAGCCGGACAATGTCTACTGTGGAGAACAGAATGAAATGTAGATGTGCTGTTGAAGGCCTATGTTCAACTCACAACCTAAGAGAACAATAATAATATGTGTATATGCAAGTGTTGGTTTGCAGGGATTTGATTGGTTTCAGGATTTCATCATGACGTGACATCTGCTAGAAGACCATTGACTAGCAGCGTACATCAAGTTGGGGATGAGGACAAATACTCATCGATGAGATTTTCTAGTGGTCAAGCCATAACCGTCAATTGGCAGAAGTTGGAATTCATGCATCATTGGATAGGGTCCCAGTGGCTTAATAGTCTACGAGCTCGCCTTGTAACACGAAGGTCATGGGTTCCAACCACAGTGAATGTGTACTGCTGCAAAGTCCCAAACTAGGGCCAGACGGCTGTCCAATACTCCCAAGTTTTCCAATGGTGCTCTAACCGATGTCAGTTCATGATGAAATCTTGAAATAATATCTGTATTTAGCAATCGAAATTTTTTTTCTGTGATATTAAAATACAATATTTAATTTCTTTGGAATACATGATCAAAATAGTTAAATACTCGAAATATTATGAAGATCCTGTGAACATACCTTCTTTTTAGCTTTTGATGCATTCAATTCATCTCGAGACGGTAATTTCGTTGAATCAACATAGTGTCTATTTAAGCGTAATTTACATTTGTTAGTACTATCAGAAAGCGGTAAATAACGGAACAGATTCGTAGATTTATCTGTATAGTTTTGATTTGTTGTTGTTGCTGCCTTCGTCATGCCGGATGATGCTGCTGGTTGAACAAGTACTGATGGTGTACTACACTGAATTTCAATTGTATTCAATACAACAAGTAATGCATCTAATGCTAATAAATGTGTACCCATTAAGCGTTCAACAGGAAAGGCATTTTTTGCCAACATCTTTGTAATATCTTCAAATAAATTTGAACAATACGGATCACAATCATAATTCACATAGAGTTCAGTAGCTAAACCTGGGACAAGAAATAGGCGAACTACTGAATCTAATGCAATTTCACGAAATTCATATCCTGTTGAGTCATTATCTGATGAACAGATTGCTGTTAGACGTTGTAGATAGACCTGAAAAGTAACCAAACAATCAAGAAAGAGAGGTTATATTGAGAATTTGACTTACATATATTAGATGTCAAAGAATTGTTTTTAACTCATTCTATCACACCTATTTCAACTGTCGACTGAAATATTTTATGAAACCATGTCATATGGGTGTCAAACAGACATAGGACGACAAACATTTCCTCAAGAAACCTCCACTTGTACTGTTCAAGAATCTATCTACTATATCAAATGGTTCCCTAGACTACAAACAATTCTATAAATACTTGGAGGCTATTACAAGAACCTGAAAATGTGTGAACAGTAATCCAGCTGTGTGGCTGACTGACTGCGGCACTTAACACACATCAGTTTACATGGCCATATCTCCAGACAAACGAAAAGAAAAGGAATAAAATGATACTAAAATAGGGCAAACAGAGACTGTGAGGACCTACAGTTAGAAGTTAATAAAGACTAGTGATTTGTACTCAGCAGACTGAAACGTTTTGAGTAGTTCATTAGTAATGCCCCAATATTGATGACAGCAAAACAAAGAGTAATGCACGTCAAACAGAAACGTGAATTGTGAAAACACAATGACTCTTCTGGTCCCTATCTTATGCAACTTATTGGAACAATCGTGAAGATTGGTAACCCAAATAGTAGATACATTTGATGTTGTTGTGTTCTCCATGAGCTTGATGATTTAAGTGTAAAGCATTCATATAAGTTGTACCTTAGAAGGACACTTTGGAGTGAGACATAACGTCTTAGTCTAAATACCTTTAATCCACTTTTAAACTGATACCGACGTGCTAGAAATTATCATGGAATTAATTAATTAATTAATTTTTCACGAAAATAACGTTAAATATGAAAATGTTTCTAACATGAAAATCAACTGCAGCATAAAAAGATGAGCAAGTCTCTTACTTCCATTTGTAGTTTTAGATGACTTCGCATAGATTCGAACAACAAGAAACACACACGCAGGGTAGCAGCGAACTGCCAAACATCCTCGGAAGATAAAAGCTACAATAAAAATGAAACGGAAAACAATACTTGAAAACATATTGAAACAGATGAACACCTATGCTTTAATTTTACAGTGAAACACTACCAGAAAGACAGAAAGATAATTCGAGGCAATCGATTAGAACTTCGGAGTACTAATAAATTAGATACAAATATCAGCTTACAATCCGCAAAAAGGTTAGGCGCTAAGATGTTACGACTAAGCAGAAGGATTCCACAATGAGTTGCCTACGTCAAGATTTAATTGTGAATGTTTGCATTTCAAAAGTTGAAGTCTGCATTTTCCTAAGAAATTCTTGTTATAAGCCGACCGTAGTAGTTTAGTTGAGTTTTGAGCTAGAGTGGATCAAAAATGTGATCATCACCAATCAGCAGATCATAGTTCCACGCCTTGTTCGACCTATTGAAGTTTTAAAAAAATGAACTCATGTATCTAAGATATGGTGTCATCACCTTGAATTTAGCAGGAATATTTTAAGGATTTCTTGATACATCAACTGGATATTGATAAATCACTGCATGTTATGTGCTATTTTTCTCTTTTTTAATCATACAACTAATGTAAATATACAGTTTTAATACGAAAATAAATTAAAACAAAAATAATTATATGCATACAACATCCCTTGGTCCGTCCCAAAGGGTCGGAAACATTCCCCCGAGAGATTCGTAAGTTACTCAGACGTAAACACAATTGTTGGAACCTGTTTGCCACACTTGAGACTTCTGAGACCAGGAAATTATATAACACCGCTAGAAATAAAGCTATTGCAGAAATACGCCAATCAAGGATGAAGTTCGTAGCACATCTGGCTCAAAATGCAAAGGCATAACCTAAGAAAATTTTTTCGTGCATGAACTTCAGAAATAAAACATCCAATGGTGTCCCAAGCCTGACTATTGACAATGATACAATCGAAGATCAAGAAAAAGTAGAACCGATGGCAGACTACTTCTCCCAAGTCTTCACTCAGGAGTCATCACTCCCTATAGGATCAGCTCTGGCTGCATCAGAGGAATACGGGATAGATTCCGTTGACATCGACCAAGGCATCGTACTCAACTGCTTAATAAAACTAGGTGCAGGGAAATCAATGGGTCCTGATAATCTTCATCCAAGGCTTCTCAAGGAGCTATCAGCTCGCATAGACGGCCCTTTGACCACTATCTTCAAGCTATCTCTCCTAAATGGAGTGTTACCGCGTGACTGGAAAGACGCCATAGTAACCCCCATCCACAAAGGAAGATCAAGACAAAGCCCTTCGAATTACAGGCCTATCAGTCTCACCAGCACTTCAACCAAGAGACTGGAAAGAATCATCAAGAAAAGCATCATGGCATATCTGAAAAACAGCAGCTTGTTACCTAGAGCACAGCACGGCTTCCGGAGGAACCTCTCATGCCTGTCGAATCTCCTCACTGCAAATGAAAGCTGGGTCAAATCAAAGGACAACAGAAGACCCGTTGACGTTGTCTTCATACACTTCAGCAAAGCCTTTGATAAAGTACCTCACAAAAGACTATTCATGAAGCTGGAAAGTCTTGGTATCAAAGGTAGATTACTAAACTGGCTTAGGGAATTCCTCATAGATAGGAGGCAGATGGTTAGGATCAACTCGAAACTCTCCTCTTGGACAGCAGTACGTAGCGGAGTGCCACAAGGCATGGTCCTCGGACCTCTCCTATTCATTTTGCACATCAACGAGTTATCTCCGCTCGACGACTCCCCTATGGTCCTATACGCAGATGACTTAAAAATTTGGAGAGAGCTGAAGGACAACAGTGATATATCCACGTTGCAAGAGGACCTCAACAAATTATCAGAGTGGTCCATAGAATGGATGCTCCCGATAAATGTGGCAAAATGTGCAACCATGCGCATTGGACAAGCAAGCACAAGCTCCTACGAACTAGAGGGAATAACACTCCCATCAGTTCACACTCAATTGGACTTAGGTGTCATAATTAGCCACGACTTAAAAACTACAGCACACTGTCGGGAGGTGGCTGCACGTAGTTTCAGGTCCTTATGAGCAATTCTCAGAGCCTTTACTAGAATCACCAGAGATATGTTCACCTCCTTATATACATCTCTGGTGAGGTCAAGATTGGAAAACTGCATTCAGTCCTTGGCTAAAAGGAGACTCACACATTCTAGAAAGGGTTCAAAGGAAGGCAACACGTATGGTTCATGGCATGGCTAACTTACCATACGAGGAAAGACTAGACAGTTTAAATCTCTTCTCCTGTCATAACGTGGACAGAGAGGAGATTTAATTACAATGTTTAAAATTTTAAATAATGACTATGGACCTGACCTATTCTCTCTTTTCCTTCCCACCAGGTCGGAACACTTTAGAGGACATAGCAGGAGAGTTCAAAAGCCAAGAAGAAATCATATTGCTGTTGAGTACTGGTTCTCACACCGAGTCATAAACTCTTGGAACCGACTCCCAGAAGAAGTGGTGTCTGCGACCTCAACTGATTCGTTCAAGAAGGGTTTGGACAACCACAGAAATCTACTAGAAAAGGATTAACATAGGCTCCAAGCCTTCTATCCTCAACCAATAAATCTGAATCTGAAACATACATCAACTTACCAACATTAGATATTTAGTTAAATCGCCTCGAACTAACTGTAATAATCGTGGACTGTTAGCTATAGCATCAGCGCCTGTTTCTAATGCAATAGTAATAAGCCCCAAAGAAATTGATATCACACTCTCATTGTTATGTACAGGAGAAAGTGAATATATAAGGTAGGATAACAAATCATATACAGCTGCAATAGTATACGGTTGTGGTTGACTTGTATCTGGGATAAGAAATAGACAAAGAAGAAAAATGGAATAGGTTAACACATAAGTACGCATTAGAGTCGTGTCTAATTAAGCAGTGAAACAACGGTGCAGATATATATACATATGTATATATGACTGTGAGTGTAGGTGTTTGAAAAACAGTTAAGTCAGCCGACAGAGCCATTGTTCTATGCCTTATAAGTCAATGACTTAATGGTTAGTTAACACCGATCGATAGGACGAAGCAGAAGCGTGACACAAGCAACGACTCCAGTCAACTCACCTTAGAGATACTTTAAAGAAGATGAAACCGTCGTCATGAAACTGATGAGACTGTTAGAAAATACAAGAGACTCATGTTGTTCGATCAGTCTGGAAAGAAATCACCATCATTACTGAAACCCTTGGAACAGGCCTACCAATGAATAGGATGTTCAGGGAGAATACTATTCTGCTACTAGTTATTATCATACTTTGAAACTAATATCAGTAAAAAGTTTGAGCATTGTGGACTAGATCAAATAAAGTATAATTATATTTTAATAGTTTACACACAATGATAAGTTTTGTTACTGGTAATTTTGCTCGAAATATTACCAATAACAAAACTTATCATTGTGTGTAAACTATTAAAATATAATTATACTTTATTTGATACTTTGAAATATATATAATTAATTAAACAGAAAGACTGAGCGAAGAAATATTTTCTTTTCAATTAGATCCTCATCTCTGGCTCTGCTCTAATATATATCCCCATAGCACTTTTATTACAATACACAACAGTTTACCAACCAGGTAGTGGCACTGATAGGTTTGTTAAAAACAATTTCTGACTTTTAAATGTGTATTGATTTGCTTCGTTGATCATCAACCCATTGACATTTTGACACTGACTAATTATTGTTAACAAACATGTCACAGTGCCACTTGATTGATAAACTGTTGTGTATTGCAATAAAAATGCTAGACATCTTAGAGCAGGGCCAAAGATGAGGATCTAATTGAAAAGAAAATATTTCTTCTCTCAATCTTTCTGTTTTCTAAATGTCTAAATGGGGATTCTTTCTATATAATTAATTAACTGATATGCAAAGAACAGGTTGGATTTGTGCAGGTTGCAAGACATAATGACCACGCGTACAATCTTTGCGAACTGCTTCAACACCATATAATAAATGTTGCAAGCTTAAATCCACTGGATATCTTGACAGCAGCACTGTTTTTAATCCGCTGGACTTAATTGCTTTTGAAATTATTTATAAGAAGTGTCTCACAAAAGTCTGTCAATATCTTGAAAAACAAAACATCACTGATTCAAACTGGTGGAGTTAGTGAATTTCAGCATTCATTCGAAAGCCAACGTCATTTCTAAGATCACTCTAAATGAAATGCGTGATGAAACTGTTAATCTACCAACTGAAACAAGTACCATTTAACTCCAAGTCTTTGGTAGCGATATCTTAACTTACCATAACACAAAAGCTAATCAAATCTCACTTAATCACTTAGCATTCATTAACCATAAAAGTATTGCAGGACTCTAGGTGTACACACACTTCAGGTTACATAATTAAAAGTGGCAACAAAGATCGGATATTCGGATATTTAAGTAAGTACTACTTGAGGTGTAATATAACGTTTTTCAATGAAATCCGGAGCAGTATACACATTCATTTTTTCCATGTTTTTTGAAAAAAGGAGACCTGACGGTTTTCTTCAAAGATCGAGCTACAGAAAGCCAACATGGAGGATGGTCAGTACACGAATTTTCACAGCTGGATCCCTTTGAGAAGAGAAAGAAACCTGAACCACTTCTTATCCTCAAGAATAAGAAGCATATGTTCCAGTGAGACAATCGACAGGGAAATGGAGCGACTCAGACAAATCCTCATAGAGAATTGATATCCTCAAAGATTTATCGAGAAAAACATGAAGTTAAAGCAAAAGTCTGAAAGAAACCAGGCGGTGCCGAAAAAACTGCTATTTATGAGCGTTCAATTTAAAGGTGATACCGCTGCTGAGATCCTGAAGAACCGCTTATCCAGATCGCTGAGAAAAGCCCTCTCTGCGGCTGAGCTACGGACCAATTTCTACAGCCGACAAATGATCAATGGATGTGTGAAGGAAAAACCACCGTTTTGAGCCACTTTAATGTGTGTTTATAAATTCACCTGCTCCTGAGGAGCTAATTATATTGGTCGCACAAAGTGCACACCTTCCAAACGCATCTCTGAACATTATCCGACATGGTTTTAGTAAAAGGACAATGCAAGATAGTTACTAGCTCAATTCTCGATCACTTGGTGAACTCAAGCCAAAAAGCTCCACCATACTAGTCTTTCAAGATTATCTAAAAGGTGAGGCCGAATGGTACAAAGGGTGTCGGGTCTCGGCATTTATGTATGATGGAGGCGTCAATACAACCCCGAACTCCGTATGTAGAAAAAGTTTGTTCAGTCTCTTATTCTACCATGGTCTTAACCTCCTCATTAGTCGTTTCCTGTATATTTTTAATGATTACTTTGATTTTACTTTAATAATTAAATCGCTATTACCACTCTCACATGTTCCTTTTGTACATTTTCTCACCCTCTTCGCACTTGTTAAGTGAACACTAAACTACCTTTCTTTTCACCTAATAACAATTTAACCTTATCAAATTTCAAATCCTTTCTTCGTTTGTGCTGTTGAGCACTATGTAATTTACGACTTTTATTTTTACTTCCAAAGCCACTTCTGAGAAATTTTTTTGATTATAGCTTGATTCTACACTGTATTATTGATACAAGTATGGAATCTAGATATGATACCACATCAAAAGTATGGAATCTTCAGCATGTGAAATCGGTAGCCCAAATTTTGCAGGCCGACCATTGATATCACGTGTGCGTCGACAGGGGATCGGACCCCGGATCATATGCATGGTCGGCGAGAGTACTAACCACTGCATCAACCCATATTACTTAATAACAGACTACTATACATTTTTGATAAATATAAATACGACTGTACAGCCTCTAAAGGTGATTTTGACGATAGAGAAAATTCTCTTCGCTGAATTTGTCTTTTACTTTCTTCAATAGTAGACAATTTAAAACACCTCAATGATGGTAGTTCTGAGTTACGACTGCTATACATTACCTCATTAAAATCACAATATACGGTGGACCGTCAGCGATCACAAATTTTTTTGTAAAACTGCTCTTTAGCGGATTCTGATATCAGGATGCGTGCATCTTACCAGGTTAAAAATAGTCTACTGCAATACAAAAGAACCTTAAAAACATAACTTTAACGGATTCGACATGAAACTCATATCAACAGCCTTTATATGAATAACCATTGGCTAGTGTCAAAGCTATCCTCATACGCAATCTTTGTGAAGTGTTGCACCACTGAACTTACAAAGACAGTAAAGACTGTAGGATAGTTTTGTCATTTCATCCCCTCAATGAAATACGACAATTCAGTACACAGAAAGCATCCGCTCACTTCGTATTCCACCAGCATTAGTAAGAGGTATTCACAGTTAGCTATACAAGCTTATGCCAATCAAAGAAAATAAGAACAGATAATTCCAACTAACAACCTGTACAACAATATGATTAGTTTGTGATTACAGATAAACATACCAACAGGTTGATATTCATCCGAATATGTATCTGATTGTGTCGATGCCACAGTCTGAAGTGAATAGAAAAGAAAGCATATTTCTGTTTTATTGCTAGATTAAGACAAATTTTAAGTTAGTTATAAACTCAGTTAACCGGAAGAGATTACTCATTCACTAGACTATAAGCCCCAATTATTGTGTGAAGGCTGACCACGCTGAAGTAAATGGGACTGGAATCTGAACCAGGGACCCCATAATGACTGAAATTCCAATATTTAAGCCAATGAACCACACATCTTGGCAAACTTCAGAAACACTAACCTCATCTGAAAATCCAAATCACTAGATAAACACGCATATTTTCAAGTGTTGGTTTTGTAGGGATTTGGTTTGATTGTATGGAGGATTTAATCATGAGCTGACATCAGTTAGAGAACCACTGGAAAACCTGGGAGTACTGGACAGCCAGCTGTTTCGTCCTAGTTTGGGACTCCTCAGCAGTACGCACCCACCGGAGTTCGAACCCAGGACCTTCTGGTTACAAGGCGAGCTCGTAGACCATTGAGCCATTGATACTCACTAGCAACTGGCCCTATTCAGGCAGTTAACCTGGGGTTCTAGTGGGAAGCCGTGACCAGTAGGGTACAGCAGGTCGAAGATGAGGCAGTAACTCATCGAAGAAGACATTGCGAAGTGGTCGCGCTATGTCGTGAATTGGCAGAAGTTAGAATTCAAGAACCATTGAATCGGGTCCCAGTGGCTCAATGGTCTACGAGCTCGCCTTGTAACCAGAAGGTCCTGGGTTCGAACCCCGGTGGGTGCGTACTGACGAGGAGTCCCAAACTAGGACGAAACAGCTGGCTGTCCAGTACTCCCAGGTTTTCCAGTGGTTCTCTAACTGATGTCAGCTCATGATTAAATCCTCCATACAATCAAACACGCATGTATGAAAGAAACATTGAATGCAAATGCATTGACCATCGGGTTTTCCAGGTATCAAAGCAAAAACTATAGATCATAACTTCTCTTGTACACATTAATGCATTCAGACGAATATGCTCAAAAAGCAATCACTAATCTTTATTCACTAGTGCTAGTGCACGCTTACCGGCACTGTTGGTATAAAAAGTAACTATGTGCATCATGATTGCAGTAGTAAACCTTGCACATCTAAAGTCAATTGAATTTCAACATAAAATGTTGCACAGAAGTGTATTAGTTTAAGCTGCCACACTCCATGTAGTCCATAACATTTACTGACTTCAGCGACTCAGGGACTGACTTACTACCAGGGAATATTCTCGTTGACTTAGAATATGCAGGCGATATAGTCCTTCTAGGCGAGGACGCTGACAAAATACAGCGGAGTCTTCTGAACACCTTGAGTTACAATCTACGAATGTTTGGCATGAGATTCGCTCCTGCCAAATGTAAGATGATGTTACAGGACTGGATTACGCTGACTCCTAGCTTAGAAATGGGGAGTGAAGCGATAGAGCACGTTGACCACTTTCACTTATTTGGGAAGTTGCACCAGCTCCAACAGGTTGATCGCCGACAAAATCTCAGCACGGATACAGAGAGCTAGTTTCGCATATGCCAGTTTACGCTGTCTCTGGCACAGACGTGATATCCGGCTGACTGTCGACCAAGTTCGCTCCGTCCTCCTCTATGACTGTGAGACTTGGCCAATGAGACTGGAAGACATGAAAAGGCTAGCTGACTTTTTTTATAGGTGTCTGAGTTCTATCTCCCAAGTTAAATGATATAATAGGGTGAGTTTCAGACACGTCGGGAGGTGTAGACTTCCTCACTAAATGGTGTCCTGGGGATGGTAAAAACCAATGCAGGCTGGAGACAATTGGTGATTTGACTCAAATCGTTCTCAATGGCTGGCGCACACGCATTCGCTTTTTGTGACCCATCATATTCAACAAAACTCCAATGTTCTTCCATATTACTATTCTTTAGCCTGACAATTCTATTTATCATCTGTCTTTTGAATGTCGCTCTACTCTCTTCTCTTGCTCTGCGTGCTACATGGAGGGAGTGCGGCAACTCGAAGTGGTGCACACCTGTGCAAAGTTCTACGTTGAAACCAGTTAGTCATGTAGCACACAAAGGTAGACTGAAGGGACAAAATAAAGAGATTCAAAAGAAATAAAAAGAGCAAAAATGCACGGGAGATAGAATAGCAAATACACATGACGGTTTAGTGAATATGGACGATCACGATGAATGAATGCATCTCCGCCATTGATTATAACGACTTTGAGCCATATCACCAATATTCTTACAATCGCAAGGACGCCAGAACATCGGAAAATGTTACATCAAGCTTCTTAATGCCGCCTTTATTGTTTCTTGTGATCTACCAAGTGTCACGAGAAAGGGTTTTTAGTGACAGAACTATGAAGATCTATACGCAAACAACTTATGTACGCATTCAGAAAAAAAGATGTACATTCACTTTGTATGCGATAAAGAACTTTTCTATTCCTTTACGTTCCCAGTGGAACATGGGGCTTCAATCTAGAGGCTTGAAGTTTTGGTAGCAGTGATGTTTGTTTTTACTTGGAAGGGGTTGCTAGCCCTATGCCCAAACTTCATTCTTTACCAGCCTTACTACCGGCTTAGCGAGATAAAGGAATGCGTCGGCCGGGGATCAAACTCCGGACCGCATGCGTGGTTGGTGAGCATTTTATCGCTGTGCCAACGACGCCTATGATAAAGAATAATAATTATTATCACTACTCATTTCTTCTGTTTCCAGTGAAAGCTTCATTCTACCTAGCTCCTTGCTATCACTATCAAATGGCTCTACACCTGCCAACAAGCTTTCATTCCCTCTGTACATCATTTTCTCCATGTCACCTTCGTATGCTCAACCCACAGATCCCCAAGCAGGGGCATGGCATGCGATGTTATTTAGAGGTCTTTTCAGAGAATATCTAATCGAATGCACTTTCTACATTATATGATTGGGTAATTGGTTTTCAGCTGGTTCACCAGTAAAGCGTAATACGGTCAACTTAACTCCGTAATGAAAATGTGTACCATAAAGTTACACCGCCAGTTTCTTACAGTAGATTGTCAAGCGTGTTTATCTCTTTTTAAATGATAAACTTATAATTCATAGGTTATTAATTTTAAGACAATTAATATTAGTTATCAAATCATCACATTTTGGTCAAGTATGCCCTAGCTCATGGGTCAATATCTTCAAATTTTACTTTGAGCCAAGCGGACGTCCCCTTCTTCATCTCTAAATCCAAGAAAAAAACTAGTAGTCATAGGAAATGACATGTATATATTCCCTCATACTAATACACGGCGACAATTATGGACACCAATTCAACTGGGAAAATATAAGAGTCTTAGATAGTGGAAACACAAAAATACCCAAGAATACCTAGAAACCCCATACTGAGATTAACTTGCGATTAGCAGATATAAGTGGATATAGACCGAATTTACCGATCAAAATCAATGCAGATGAATGAAAGTCAGAAACACAACCAAGTGGTCATCAGGGAAGACAGATTATTCCATTCACGAAAAATTCGAAGACTCAGCCCATTTGAAGCTAGTGCTCAAGATAGCTAGAACTTTTAGCCAACAGAATTCGGATTCTGTCTACTTTAGTCTGAGCGAATGGATAATGTAATTAAATACACCACATGCACACAATAAGAGTAGCTTATAATCCGGCACCGCTTAAACTGGATATTGTATTTCTCATTATAGTGGATTGCGGACACAATACAATACAGTATAGGCACCAAGAAGATGCGCCACAAAATAATAATAAAACAACAATATATAAAGAAAATAGGTAGAGAACGAATAAAGTATTTCATCCAGAAAGGAAACAACTACATTTAACAGGATAAAACAATAATCGTTACATAACTGTCACAGAGGGAAGGAAGAATGAAATTTCAATATGTTCGCCATTGATTGCGATTCTTCGTCATATCCGATAAGGTTTCCAGCCACAGACTCGAGCTATCTCTTGGACCCTAATCATGGAGTCGTGATTTACCAACCAATGCTAACCTAAAAAAAGTATTCTTCATCCTACGATGACCACCTACCCACTTTCTCCATCCCATCCCAGGGTTAGCGAATAGCCACCGGTACAGGAGTCCATGGGATAACATTCACATCACATGCCCAAGCCATCAAAGCCGATGTTTCCAGATGACGATACTCAATGAATGGTGATCTTCACTGTGAGCAAACACACGTCGCCAGACCTAAGAATTACTCACACGATGATGCCATCGAACACAAGCAATTTTACGGAGACAGCGATGATCGAATACCCAGAGCCGCTGCATGTCCTCAACTCGTAGAGGCTAGATTTCACGGGTGTAGAGAGAGACTGCGCGTCCTGAAGCATGCTAAACCCGACCTTTGACAGCCAGGCTAGCGTCTGGACGGCGCCAAAGGCAGCTTAAGTTGACGTATGCCACCCAATCTTTCATGATACCGTTAGAATCTTGTCCGTCATCCCTCACCAGCAACTACACAACTACCCAGATACACGGACTTATCGAAAAATTCAAGAGATTCACTTGCAAGGGAGAGTTCAGGTACAGGTTCCTGCCAATCTTGTAAGAGCACTTTGCACTTAGACGGTGCAAAGCACATATCATACTTACAGACAATGACAGCCAACTGACTGATTGCTATTGGAGCAGCCTGCATGCTGCCACACAGTTACTGGTGTCAAATCAAAATAAGACGATATCGTCTGAATACTCGAAGTCGAAAAGTTTTTCTCCAGAAACCAGACCTCCACCACCTCCACCGCCCACATCCTGCAAAGCTGACTCTAGAATGTCATCAGT